>CM063503.1:40154707-40324707 GCA_032207245.1 Pardosa pseudoannulata
TTTACAGTAATAATATCTTAGAACAGTGGTTCCTAAACTTTTTTTGCACACAGACTCTTTTTCATAGCATATACTTTGCCATGAACCTCCAAGTGAGATAACTCTAACTATATAATAGCAAAATTACAATTTTGACTTTGATTTTTTAAAATAGTAACATAAAAATTGCCTGTATTTTGAATGATAAAAAATTATTTTTCATATTAGTATTGTTAGTGTGTTAAGCATTGATATTAAGCAAGCAAATCTTCTCATTTTAAATGAACAGCCAATAAGTAGCTATCAATTTTTTTATTGCTATATATATTAAATTTGATAAAATGAAAATGGATCATAATTATTTTACTTTATATTAAACCTTTAGTGGACACCTAAACTGTGCCCACTCCCTCTCAAATTATTTTCTATATACATTGTATTCTCTTTGGTAACATGGACACCTGGGGGTCAATTCATAGAAATAACTTCGGAATCCACTGTCTTAGAAGATTAATATCATAAAAAAGTATTATGCAATTTATAGGGTCTGATAGAGAAAAATGGTGGTAAAATTAGGCATTTTTTTAAAGAATCTTGATATCAAGCTATTAAATTTATTTCACTAAAACTTCTGATGCATATTATATACATTTGAACTATAAGGATAGAAAACATAGCATTATTTTTAAGCTTTCTCAAAATACCTTTTAGTAGTATTGCATTTTATTATGCAGTAATAGACTAAGTGTATATTTTAATAATAAGAAATTAATGCTAGATATAAAATAAAAACATCCTCATTTTCGTGTATTTTTAACAAAAAATGCGTAGAAAAATATTTTTAGAATATGTAAATAAAGAAATAATGTCCATGAATACCGAATATAGGTTCCCTCACTATATTGCAAATACAACAGGACTCGATATAGCTTTCATCACATTTCAGAAAAATATGATAATTTCTCTACTATGACTAAGTTTGGTATTTTAAATCATAAAGCTCATTAGTAATATCTTATTTGGTCAATGTATTTTGTAGATTGACTTTTAGAATTGTACTAAATCTCTATCTCCAAAACATTTACTTTATTCATTTTTAGCTCTGCTAGTTTCTTAACATAATTTTTTTTTTTTATTGAATCATTTAGGATGTCATCAATGCCTTTGTTTGATTGAATACAGAAGTTAATTAAACCTTAAATTTTAAACCAAATTTTATTTGTTCTGACTGTTATATTTTAGTATGCTTCATTTAAATGCATTAACAAAATCAAAATAAAAGTATGATTTCCAGTATTACAAATTGCACACTTAGCTCAAAATCAAATAATTACTTTTAACTTAACAAAGGGAAAGAAATGAAAAAAATGCAAAAAGTAACCATAAATTTCCAAAAATAAGCCGAGGATACGATTTTCCTTCAAAAATTTACCCAAAGTTCAAAACTCATATAAAAGCTAAAGTGAAAAAAACAATTTCTAGAATGTTCAAATATGTCACCAAGAAGCCAAAAATATCACCAATCAGGTAAAGTGGGAGAAATATTTTCCAATCAAGTTGTATAAAATTAAAATGCTAGGCCAATGCTTCTCAAACCTATTTTGCTACAGCATCCAATTTAAATACCACAGAGATAGAGGATCGGTCACATCTCGAGATAAATACAATGACATATATTAGTATATTTTGAAAGTGGTGAAGAAAAACAATTAAAATTTTAATTAACTTCATGCATCTTAGTTCATTTCACAATTTACACTAACTTATCTAGATTATTTCTGCAGAGCATGGTTTGATATAACAGCACTAGACAATGCGACCAACAGTATTTTTATTTAGACACAAGTTTCAATTCTGGCAACCCCTTATAGATTCTTAAATTTTTTTCTTAAATTTAAGCAGAGTAAGCTTAAGGAGAAAAAAAGACGCTATGTTTGCCAATTTATTGATTGCTTCCAGGTTACGTAGAATTGTGTTTATTAGAAGATTGCCCAATCCACTACTGTTATAATACTGTTGTTTTGAGTGATTAAAACACAGATAAGAGTAATGTATATATTTATTTTTCAATTTCAAAATTATTACAGGCTTTATTTACTTTTTGCCATTATGCATTTTCTTTGTTCTTTACCTTTTTTTATCATTTTGTTAATTATTGCCAATTTAGCGACTTTTTGTCACCAATGGCAAAAAACACATGTATTACATCTGTTCCATGGACCCATACAAAAACCGCCCCCCAAACTTTAGGTCTTTAAAAAGCCCCAAAAATTCATGGCTTATACATGGAAATATACAGTATATCTAAAATTTTTGGGTGTCATCATAAAAATAAAGTGTGAATGAAATATATTATAAACAACTTCTATGGGTTAAAAAATGCCTAAAAAATCAATACATGTTTGACAGCTTATTAATATATATACATAAACACACATGCATACAGATATATCATATATGTATGCACATGTATATGCATTGTAAATATGTACATATATATATAATGACATTTGATTCTTCACTAATTTGATTCTACATTCAATTGTTAACATGTTGTAATAATAAATTCAGGAACCAGCATCAATTGCTGCTAGATTAGTAGCTCTACCCCCACTTTGTACTATTTGAGAAGATTAAAATCTAGTATAATTAGAAACCAGCATTTTCTATTAATAAGCCAGAAATAAGAACTTGAGATGACAAATAAGTGTTTTTAAAGACTTTTAATGATCTTTGATAAGTAAAAATCTATTTTACAGAGAATAAAATGAAACATCTGAAAATATGGAGAAAAAATGAAGAAAATTTCATTTTCCAATAAGATACTATGAGATAATCAGTTAAAAGTTAATGTATATTAGCAAGTGTACTTAAAATCAAATTAATCTATTTTATATGAATTACTACAAAGTGACTTCATATGTATTTTAAATGAAAAGAATAGCCTTTGAAAAAGATAGTTCAGATAAAAATATAATAAAAATAAAGGATAATTTTTAAAAAACTAATGGATAAAAAATTGGAAGCATTTAGTGAAAATGTTCTAGCACAATTCATAAAATATTTAAAAATAAATAAACACTAACTTGGTGATGTTGTTGCATAGAAAGATGGAGCTAATGAGGCAGAAGGCAATGGATGGCGTACTACAGAGGTTGGACTAGTAAGTTCACCCATTTGTGAGACAGCATTTACTTGTATAGGAGCAGGTCCACGAATTAAACTTTTAGAGCATCTTGATATAGGACCATACTTAGAAACCAATGGAGGATCAAATGGAATAAATTCATCCTTTTCCGATGGACAAAATAAAGCACAATTAGAGTGCTCCCTGTTTAAAAAAAAAAATAACTGGTATAAACTCCTGAATACTTTTTAAAATTCTAATAAAGTATAGATAAAATTAAGTTTCCAAATGCAGAAAATCTACTGCAGTATAAAGCATGGAATAGTAAAAAAGAAACTGACCTTTTTTTAAACTAAATTTTTGAATATGTCCCTTATTCTAAATGTTTCTTAATCTCTGGATTAATTGCATGTAACACTTTGTGAGTTTTACAAAAACATGTTAAATGAGTCAAACTATGGGAAATAAGTTAGAAATTCTTCCACTGAATATTAAAAAGATATTAAATTTCCCTTTATACTATTATCAATTCCTATAATACGACAGTTACTGATTATCATAAAAATAACAGTATGTATATTTACTTATGGTTTGTCATTTGTATTACAGTATGTTTACTTATAATCATGTTTATTACAAGTAAAAGTGCAAAATTTTGAAGAGAAATACCATCTACAAATTCAAATGCTTGTATCAGTTTCATACAAGCATTTTAAATGCTTATATGTTATACTTTAAATGCTTTATTTTAATCACAAAAAGTATAAAAAATCATTAATTTTGCAGAATATACTGATTTAAGCAAAATCTTACGAGAAACTATTTCCAGGCGAGTAATTTTGCACATTATACGCCTATACTTTGAACTTCTTTCAGAAAACAGAACACATTTCAAAGAAAAATAACTTTAAACTAATTGCTGAATAACAGCATAGTGATATTTTTTTTATTTGATGTTAAAACTATCTCAATTCTAAATCACTTTTAAAAATTGCAGAATTTTAAATTATTAATAAACTATGTGTATTTCATGTTTAAAGCAAGATGCACTTTTTCAAAAAGTAATTAAACTTTTAGATCACAAACATGAAAAAATCATATTACATACCAAATTATTACAAAATAGTTAAGGGAAGAATTTATGGCTATACTGTTAAATATACATATCTATGGAAATCATAGGATAAACAAGTTTTGTTTCTTCAATGTTATCAAAGAATCCTGGTTTGAGTATTCAGAAGGTTAATAACATGTTCAAATTTAAAATGTAATTTTGAATCCATTTTATTCCAGTCAGATATAATTTGATAAATTAACATCTTTCTAAGGCTTCATGTCTTAAATTTTAATGAATCTAGAGATATTTTAAGTATATATATTCTGTTTGTCATTAAAATATTTAAAATAATTTATATCCAAATGCAGAAAAAATTTAGAACAATTTTAATTAGCATCTTATATAAATGTAATGCTCACAAACACAAAAGGAATATTTAATAAAATGAAAAATATTTTGCATCATAGAAGCCATATTCTTAATTAATCCAGCATACACATTAAAATTAAACCCTTGACTTCATATAAATACACAATATACATCTTCTCATTTCAGTAATGAGTGATGAAAATATGTAACCAGTTTGTCATTCATTATACAGTAATTAGTGTGTATTTAATCTGGATTGGATTGTGATATGCAAGTGATATAACAAGATACAGGTCAAAGGGGAGCAATAATAACCTTGATTCTACTACAAAGATGCCATTAGATGGGGAAACAAATTTTTATTCATATGGCTTCCAGTATGCTATTGTATTATGATCTTAATCGCATAAATGTTGGTGGTGAATATGTTAGGCTCAAAGATATATTAAAATATTACAAAGAAATACTTATAGAATACTAAAGAAATGTTTTCTGGTGGTAGTAATAAGACACTATATCTTAACCCAGCGAATGCTGGTAGTAGTAAGTGTGTTTTACGCTGACCCGGACTAAGCCATCCAGCAGCAACTCCTGATGACCATGCTACGACATTGACCTATAAATGGCTACCAAGCCACCGCTGACCTACGAGAGGCTCTGTCATGGTCCGATTTTACTGTGGTCTAACCTGGTAAGGAGCAAACTCTACAGAGGTAAGCTCGGGACTACCAGGAAGAATGCTAGAAAAGATCACTCAGGTACCCAGGATTGTGAACCCTGTACAGACCTAAAGGAGGTGTGCGCTTGGGGGCTGCTGGTAGTAGTAAAGGAGATAAAATGAAAACTCATCAGCATATTCAGATCCCAAGCACAAATTAAAAGAAACATCTCAAAGTGATACCATATTTGTACAACTCCTGTTACCAAAGATACACTGCTAATGTGTTCTGGTTGTGCATATTGTCGAAGACGGGGCAGTAAAAGTTATTTTGAAGAAAGTCATAAATCTTTCAAATAAATTTCTAAGTTTTGTGTATATAATATATGTATATATATCTGTGTATATATACAATGTGTAGGTTTTATATATAATATATTATACATATTATTATGTTATAAATTCTTTAACGAACCTTAAATTTATCCCTGTTATATAAAAGTTATTAAATGATTTATGAATCAAAGATTTTATACCATACACTGGGAAAATCAAGACAAGAGGTAGTGAAGAGGTTAGTATCCAATAAAGTATAAAGTAATAACATTCAAAATAAATACATGTAAAGAAATATACATTACATTTCAGCTATTTCAATCTCTATATTTTCTTTTGGTCCAGTGGAATCAAGTTCACTACCAGGTGAATTCAGAGATGTGAAGCTATTACTGCTACAACTGGTTGAAGGTGCACCATAAGGAAAAATACTAGTTGATGTCCATGGAGAATAAAATGATACTACATTACCATCTTCTATGGTTTTAAATACACAGAACTGCAAATTAAACCAAATGATTTTAGAAAAGAAAAGGAGGAACTAACAATTAATTCAAATAAATTGTTTATATTAAAAAAATTAAAGCTTCAAATATAATGGCTTAAAGTCTAATGAGAATAGATTATCTAAATTAGAAAATTAGATAAAAATATTAAAAATTACAACTAACATAATCAAGCAGGGGTAACAAAAGAACAATAGAAAGAATATAGATTGTTATAAAGATATAAACTAAAAAACGAATTAACACAATAAAATAGTACATAACACATACTGGAGCTTCCATGTTAGTTGCAGTAACACCATTTTCTGTTCCAGAAAGGCAAGAATTTGATTGCTTTGCTTTGTCTAACTGAGCTAATAACTGCTTTTTTCTTTGTTGAAGAGCTGCTAAAGTCTGGAATTCAAGATGCTATTGGAATAATTAGTTTAAATTAAATTTTAAAAATGTATTTATATAGGATAAAAGAGCTAATATGAAAAGAGAAATAGTAAAAATTCAAATCCTTACATAAAAGGAACAAATATTTTACAAAGTTTATCATTTTTTTAAACTATAAATTCATATCAGAAATTAGAATATTTGTGATTACCAGACTAAACTTCAGAAGTAAAACTGAAATTATGCATAATACACAAGAAATTAAAAGAAATATATATACAGAACTAATTACTACAAAAATTCCTTTGGAATTTTAAATGTGAATAATTTAACACATCATTTTATTAAAAAAGATACTCCCACACAACAAGAGCAAACCTTAATAAACTTTCTCTAAATATTTAAACTTTTTTGATTTACTATCACTAGTTTTAAGTCTTAAGCTAATATGTTTACATATAGTCTTAAGCTAATATGTTTTTACTGATCTATATAAATCACCTGAAAAAACTATGCATGAAAAATTATTAACATTTTGAAAAAAAATTTTTTTTCAAAATTTTTATTTATTATGTAATAAGAAACGTTAACTGGAAATGTAGAACATTTGAAGCTATATACCTGGCTCTTCAAAGATGGTTTTAAAGAGAGAGAATCTTTACAATGAACTGCATTCATTACCCGATTTACAGACTGCAAGCATGGAATAGGTGAAGGGAATGGAGACTCATGATTTGAAAGGCAAGGTGAATTTCTCACAGTTTGCTGAGAAATACAATTATTGCTTAGCTTCAATTTTGCTGCAGGTAAACCTGTTATCGCAGCTGGTATAACTCCAACAATAGCAGTTGATAATGATGATCCATAGGTTTCTGGACATAAAATGTTTGTTGTTGATAGAGTCTGGTATGATGACTGCATAGAAAGAACCTGAGGAGATTTTGCTGCTAGTGGCTGAAAGGCTGGAGATTCTGGATTTAACATATGTGAAGTCTGTAATGGAGAATGAGAATCTGGAAGAGTGGAAGAACCAGAAAGAGAGCTAATGTCACTAACTTGGACACTGCAGAAATGAGTTGTTGAACTTGAAACTGAAGTAACTGGTGACCCACAAGGAGAACCTGTTAATTGAATTTTAAAGGAAAATTTGTATATGATTATTACTAAAGATAACATAAAAATGAAAAATTTGAGGATGATCTGTTAAATAACAACCATTAGTTCATTAACTTCACTATAAATATTTCTAACTGAACATCTTCATATATTTATTACTTTGGTGTACAACTCAAACAGAATTTGACACTTGCAAAAGGGATTTTTAAAGCTCATATTTAGAAAACACTACAAATATCAAGTTTTATTAATTTCCTGGCATATTACTCTATTTTGACATTAGAATTTTCCTCCATTTAAATATTATTAATCTCAATATAAGAATGCTTTATAAATCTTGGTAATTGTTTTCCAGATTTACAACAAAATAAACATTTCTCTACAATGTATTCTGAAATAAATTTATGGCATAGTATCACAAAAAGTTCATAAATATACACTCATGTCCATAAATTAAGGATAATTCAGAATCACATAGAAATTGAGCTCTAAAATAAAAATTTCACCTGTAAAATTATCACACACATCTTGAAGAATATGCAAATTGCAGGAAACCACCAGATGGCGCGGATAGTACATCACAATGATGAGAGTGTATGAAAGAGATATATAAGGAATGGTAGCAAAGAAGTAAAATTGTTCACAAACGCTTTAAAAGCCTTTTAGTTCAATAACCGCATAGTTATGGCACAAAGGAAGCATTTGGATGATTTTTTACGTGGTATAATTATCGGACGACTGGAATGTGGACGTACCCAGCTGGAAGTATCCGAGGAACTTGGAATCGCCCAGAGTGTCATCTCCAGGCTTTGGCAACGATTCAAACATGATGGTAATGTGAGTAGATGTTACAGCACAGGTCGCCCCTGAGTTACTACGCCGAATGATGACCGGTATTTGGTAGTTACTGCCAAAAGAAACAGACGGAGCACAGCATCAGACCTGTCTCGTCAGCTCTCTTCAGCTACCGATATGGCAGTTTCAAGGCAGACCGTGTACAGACGCTTAGGGAACATTGGTCTATATGCTCGTAGGCCTGTCAGATGTGTTCCCCTTACCGCAACTCACTGTTGCCTGCGATTATGCTGGGCTAGAGAGCATGCATTGTGGACACCGCAACAGTGGTCTTGTGTGATGTTTTCCGATGAGTCCAGGTTCAGTTTACATTCTGATTCTCGCCGGACTTTCATATGGAGAATGCCAGGTACCCGTTACCACCAAGAGAACACCATTGAAAGACACCGTTACGGTGGTGCAGGATGGCTCGTTTGGGGAGAAATTATTCTTGGTTCCAGAACTGACCTGCATGTTCAGAGTGTAACGATGACAGGCCACATCTATCAGGATGTCATTCTGGAACAACATGTACATTTGTTTCGGGGCGCCATAGGTCCTGAATTTCTGTATATGGATGACAACGCCCGACTCACCATGCAAACATTGTAGACGAATGCCTACAATCGGAGGATATCACCCGTATGGATTGGCCAGCATACTCACCGGACTTGAATCCAATAGAGCATGTGTGGGACATGCTTGGCCGACGAATTGCAGCCCGTCAACCCCCTCCCAACTGTCTATCGGAACTTCGGAGGGCATTGCTTGATGAGTGGTAAAATTTTCCCCAAGATCAGATTAATAATCTGATACTCAGCATCTGTAGGCATTATAACGCTTGTATTGCATCGTCCGAGAGACATACTCCGTATTAACCAGCATTTCTAAACATACTAAATCAAGTTTTCTATTAATAATTAATTATCCAACTCATGTAAAAAGTTAAAAAATAAAATGTTTTCATGACTTGAATAACTGGATCTAACTGAAAGTAGTATGTAAATAAAAAAAAAGGAAAAGCTGCAAATATTGCATATAGTTAATTCAAATATACAGTGAATTTTTAAAAAAGTTACTAACAATAGTATGGTACTCTGTAAATGGTAAAGTTATAAAAGGTGAGGTGATTTTTTTTTAATTTACCTAATGATATAACATTTTAAGAGCAAGTTTAGTATGCTAACACATAATTCAGAAATTTCAGAAGTTTGGGCTCTTTGGGAAAACTAACTGAAAATGAGATTAAATATCTTGGCAGATGTCCTTATACAGTACGAAATAAAATATTAACTATCTTAACCCTAATAAACAAATTTAATTAGAAATAAATTAACATCATATTGACATTCCTTTTTTTACTTGTTTATATTAGGAAGTAACAGGTAGAGTATAATTGCATATCTTCCCATATACATATGTATATATATCCAAATATATATACACAAACACACATATTATTAACACAGGAAGTTGAACAACATTAAATAATATTATACTAAATACAAAACATGCAGAACCATGATATTAAGGTTAAGAAATAATGAGTGAAAAGATAGTGGACAGAAAAGCATAACTATAAGATAAAAGAAAATTAATAAAAGCAGTATAATAATAATGTAACAAATATATGCTATGAATAAATTGAAAAGTAAAAAAATGTATATAAAAGATAATTTACTTTCTGATATGAATACTCCATCAAACACATGGCAGGGTATTGAACAATCCAATGTCATATCAGGTTCTGGTGTCAGATGACTAAAATAAGGACATAACATATAATATATACAAACAGAAGAATAAGTGAAACAATAACATTCAGTAAATATGCTCGTTTCATATCATATTTAACCCTTTCGCGCCTACTGTCACAAATACGTGCCAGCAAAAAACGCAATCACTTCCCGGCCGACACACTGGCGTGCCAGTGCGTTTTCTCGTTCACCCCCGACTGTCACATATGTGTGCCAGCGTTGTGGAACATTTTAAAAACTATAAGCTTTGACACAAGATGGCATTGTATGTCCATATGGATTTAGATACATGTAGATTTGACCTTGTACTTAATAGGAGAGTAGTAGGATACAAATGCAAGTGGTTTTTGATTATATAAACTTGAGGGTAAAGAAATGTTTCCGGTTGACATGTTTTATGACGGCTCTTTAAATTCCCATGTGGTGTTTGTTTATGTAAACAGGGGAGTTTTATTTTTGTTCAAGCTTTGTGTATTTCGGTTTGCAGTCCAGATTTTAGTACAGAATTAGATCTGACAGACATGATTTTTTTTCTTTTTTTTTTAATTGTTAGATTTTCGAAGTGTCGAAAGTGTTTAACTAAGCTTAAAATAGCTGAAATGACGCGAAATATTTCAGATTTTGATTCTGAAACAGATTAGAATTCTGATTGTTCTTTATGTTCATAATGGATCTAGTGATTTTAATGATGAGGAGCACATTTCTGACAAAGAAATTGACGAAGTTTCGTTTTTTCACATTTCGGAAAAATCATCCAAAACGGCAAATGAGTTACTACGAGTGCAAGGACAGTCACGTAGGATTGTTTGTAGATCCCTAATTTTAAATTTTTTCATACAAAACAAAGTTTAAATAACATAGTATTAAGTTTTGCAATGTTAAAAGTCATTAAATACTAAGTAAAAATTGAAAAAAAGTAAAGTGTAAAATATATATTTAAGTAAGAAATAGCTTAAATAAATAATCTATAAACATATAATATAAATCACATTCCGTTTAAATACTTTACGCAGCATTATTAAATAACGCGTTGCTACTTCGTTAATTTCATGAATTAGGCTTAATAACAAAAAACACTCCGGCCCAGGATACTCACTCGCGAAAGTGACTGTCGGCCTCAGAAATAAGCACGCGTGTGCGCTTCCCATCACGAAAGGGTTAATGAATATATCAAAATATATGATGATGCAAAGCAACATTTTCATATATGTATTTATTAGAAGTAATATATTATAAAATGATTTTAAATAGAAAAGAATTAAAATCTCAACTTAAAGTAATAGGGAAAGATAAACAGGAAAATATATTTTACAACTGTTTTATAAAAGGGTTTCAAATTAAATATTTATAATAAATATTTCAATGTAGAATTCAAACATATATATATATACACAAAAGAAAGCTGAAATATTTATAAATTTCATATTATGATACACAAGAAGAACATTCTTTTAAAATGAGGAGGGAAAGGGGAATACTTCTTTTCAGATCTCCTAATGCCCAGTGACACAGGAGGCCAAAAAGAGGGAATATCAAAGATCATATTTTATTGAAAATATACTAGGATATTTTCCATGGAATGGAATAAAAATTCATGCGAAAAACAGAATGCATAGAACAAAGAAAATATATTTTATTACCACCAGAAGTACAGAAGTAAAATTTACTATTTTCAATTTTTTTAAACTGATTGCATGTTTATGTCTTTTGTTATTAATTATATAATAGAAAAGAACAAGTTATAAAAGAAGCATTACCTCCATTTCCTAAAACTGAGAAATTTAGAAAAAAAAAAGCAATGAACCAACATAACCATGTTGGTTTATAGGTAAAGACCCCATTTGGACATAAAACTTATTTCTATTGTTTTCGTTAGTTTATATTTAAAAGATGAATCTGTTCTTTAAATATATAAAGTAGAGCCTTCAGTTTTTAGTTTTTATAAATTGTGAGAAGATTTTTAAATTGTTAAAAGCAGTAAACAAACTAATACCTTTTACATGTCTCCTATTTTGTAAAGAGTTTATTTTTTTATAAAGAGTATATTAAAATCTGCTGCAGGAATCAAAATAAAATAAAAATATACAACAGTAGTTTTTCACATATAACAGATTTTAATTTTTTTTCATTAGTAAAGGCTGGTTAGACAAGAGCCGCTTTCTTTATAAGTCGTGACAGTACATTTTATATTATTAGGAGATATTTAAGAGTCTGTATTTGGTTGATTTTAAAAATATTAGTACAAATTAATGCACTCATTTTATGTTTTTTTAAATATTACATTGATTTAAGTTCATAATGTGATTATTTTTAAAATACTAGTTAAAGGAATATAATAAAGTTGTATATTGTAAATTTTTAATTTAATATTATGGATTAGCAGAAAGCAGACTTATACTACTTTTAAAGTAATTTGTCATTTCATCAACTACATAAATTTATACTATCTAAAAGATAAAAATTCTAATATATATATATATATATATATATATATATATATATATATATATATATATATTTTACAAGACTCATTTCAGTTTTAAATAAATTAAATATATTTTTAATATTATATCCTTTCACAGCACATATACAATTTTACAAAGCAGTTACAAAGAGATTATGTACTTATAACAACAAAAACTACAACATAAAAATATTTTATCAATGCAATAAATAATCAATACTTGTATGTTACATAAACCTAAATATATATTGAAATTGATTATATATGACACATTAAATAAAAAAATAATACATGACTAACAAAGAAGATATCAAAGAACTAATTCTAGAAAACAATTTTAAGCCTCTTTCAATTGACACCTGTAGCATAATACAAAAAAGTAATAAAAGTACTCAATAACATTTTAATGGAAAGGAATTATTAATTAAGTATAATCTTTTCAGGATTAAAGACCTTTGACTCATACATGACCTGGAAGATAAAATACATCTAAGGACCAATATTCTTATTAAGAAAGTTCACTATGAAGCACAACTTTAGTTATGTAGATAGGATGAAACACTGGATAAATTATATTGTTTCAGCAGCATTCATGACTATAAGACAGCTATTACTTCCATTTTTAATGGCATTATGATTCTGTTTATATAATCAAGCACTTTCAACAATTTAGCATTGTAGTCTGCAGCAGAAAAAAATTTATGTATCAGTCTATCTGGAATAAAAAGAGTGTGGGCATTGAGAAGTAAAAGAAATGCCAATAATATAGCTACATCAAAGTTAGTTATGATATTCGCAATTCGAATTTTACAAATAATAACACTCCCAATAATGCCATAGATAAAATTTTAATTTTGAATATAAAATCTGATCAATACAAAACATACTGAACACTGAAATGATATTTAGATAAATTGTATGTAAGATGTGAGTACTATAAAAAGTAACTCTAGATTCAAGCAATTGAAAATATTTTTGCTATCAGTCTAAGAATATTTTTACCAAATATTTTAAGAAAATCGGATAATTTCTGCTTTATGAAAATTACCATAGAATATTTTTAGAAGCTATATTTAATTATCTTATGAGGCTGGAAATATAATTAGTTAGAGACTAAATATTTCAAATCTGCTTGACTTCAAGACTATTTAGTTATTTGATTCTGATTATCACAGTTAACTTTTGGTCATTACTAATTTAAGTCAATTTTTAAAGATTACAAAAATTCATGTCAGCACTAGAATTAAAGCCTAGTTTAGATGATTATTCTGAAACGTAGTGCCCTACCTATTTCATATCCTCCAACACTAGTCACCAACTAATCCATAGCATTTATCAAAATGTCACAAAATGGCCCATATATTATTGTAATATATATGACAACAACAATAAGCATTAATTATTATATTGATTTATAACTAAAATATTTTTATAACATAATGGAAACACATATTTACAAAAAAAAATTTTGATAACTGCAAACCACCACCATAATCTTTTTAAATTCTTGCTAAATTTTTAAACACTCTATCCTTAAGAAAACGAATGAGAAGGCATTGTTGGAAATAATAAAGAATACTTTAATTATAGAGAACAGTGAATTAAATAGAATTAGTATTGCTAAATAAAACGCTTAAACATATTGTTAAAAATAGGAAGCAAATATACCTATTTATACAATTCTAACAAATAATAACAAAAAAAAACTTTACTAGTTTACATTTTTTCAACTACTTAAGATATTTCAGATTAGAATGTATAATAAAATACATTATATTAAAAAAGAAAAACATGCATTTGTGATATATTATTATGCTTATTTTAGAAAATTATTTCCTGGAAATTGTGAAATCTGTACTTCTTAATACTGACGTGTAATTCTGTAGTTATTTAATATTTTTTATAATGACTATGGATAATGTAGAAGTTCGAAGATATGCTATTTAGCTGTTGTTCAAGTGAGTGAGCTAAGTCTAAGTGAAGCTAATATATCAGATATTTTTTAATTATAAAAGACATACATTAGAAAAATTGACTTAAAACAGGTTAAGCTACAAAAAGATACATTTGTAAAATCACATATTTTAAGAGAGTGACTTTTAAAACAGACACTGGAAATATTTTCTATCTTAAAAATAAAAGTCCTTTTTTCAGATTAACAAAGGATAAGCCAAAATCTATATTTCTAAAAATTAAAATTTTATGAAAATATCCAAACAAAGGTAATACAAAAGTAAGAATTCAGGTAACTAAAAACATGGTTAGATTATTTCACACATTTTGCTCTTAAATGCAGGATCTTACACATGAAAATACTTCAGTACTAATACCACATTGGAAGGAATTGACTGATAATAGCCATTTTAAAATAGCTCACATCTGAAACAAAGTTTATCTGTCACACACCAGTATCATAAAGCTTGGTATAAGCTCATTTAGAAGAGACATACTGGTTTAATAATTTGAGTAAGCAGTTTAATTATATTATAGGCATAATTTTAAATTTCAATAACATCTTCATTTTTTACAAAAAATAATTGTTCCTAAGATTAAATATAGTAAAATTTAGGAGTACAATGGCACATGCAATATAGATAAACTACACTGCTAAGGTAAGTTTTTATATAAATTAAATTTTGATAAATATTAACAAGTTTTAATGTATGGTAGGTAAAAGGAGTTTATAATTTATTAATTTGAAAGGATATATACATGAAGCCTGTTTTGAACCAGATATCTGTATCAAGTATACAAAGAGATACTGGATATCTGATATCCAGCAAAATCAATATTTGTTTCATCCTCATATATAAGTCATACAATGTATTAATTAAACAAGATGCTAATTTGAATTATGAGCTAATACAAGTGAAAAAAAAATAGAACATGAATGATTGAAAATCTCACATAAGAATATCTTGAAATAAAAAAAAACTAATCTAAAATTTAGAATTTATACTCACATGAATAGTGTCAAGATATATTGTTGAGTCTTGAATACAAACCTGCTAAATTTTATGGGCACTTTAGTTGAAGCGAAAATCATCATTTTTCTGAAACTGTCTTTAACTTTGTGCTAAAAAAAACTATTTTTTCCCAAGTATAACTTTCTTTTAACTAAACAATGCATACTTAAAAAAAAACCTACAAAAATTTCAGTGATATTTTTGCTGAATATATATATATATATATATATATATATATATATATATATATTTTTTTTTTTGAGAAATTTTAGCCCAAAATGGGAAAGTGTGTTTACTCAATACATGACTTAAAAGGTTATTAGTATTGAGGAATTAAAGATACCATGATAGTTTCCTGCTTTAATAGAAAAATAACTCAAGATTAAATATTTACAAATGCTATAGATGACATGTATTAGTTCTAAAAAAGAGAAAGATATACCAAAACTTGGTATGCACATTTTCACATGCTATATTGTTAATAAGACACAACATAAATGCATACAGATTCAAGAAATTGACTTTATTTACATAAAATAAAAACCAACACCATAAATTACACGGAGAACATTATAACAAAAGTGTTTTCAGCAAAGAAAACTCTAATTTTCTTTCAAATGAAATTTATTACAAGATATGAAACAAATTAGTTGTTTTTTTATTACCTGTATTGAAAATATCATCCATGACCACACAACAAAAATTATGAAATAAAATTTATGTGTTCTATAAAAATAAAAGTAATTATAGAAGTCACTAACCACTGACCACCGACATATACACATGCATACACACACACACACACACATATATATATATATATATATATATATATAAATCTAAGGAAATGATGTTTTCTTATACATATTACCTTGAAATATATACTTAAATTTATTATGTTACAGATTTAAAAACAACTTTTAAATGAAAAAATCCTTTGAATTAAATTCACACAAAACATTTACATAAAAAATAAAAGTATATCTACCTGCTAATTACATTTGATGTTGGAGAGGAATTGGTAGGAGAAACATTATCTATCTTTGAACAGGAAGTGCTTTCAGAACTGGGATTTCTAACATTTGAGCATGAACTTCTATTTCCAATACTGCGTTTATTTTTAGCCCTATACCTAAATATCAAAAACAAATAAATATAAATGTTTAAAATAATATTTAACGAAGAAATAAAATAAAAAAATTTTTTGATCACAAAAATGTCAAACCTACTTTTCTAGCTCTTCCTGTGAATGAGCAAATGTACAATTAGCACCGCGAGGACAACTACCTCGTTGTGTCAAATCACGGCACATACTTGTTTTATATTTAGCATTCAAATTTTGCCGATCCTCTTGTAGCTTTCGACTCCCAAAGTTTTGTACAAAATCAACTAAACCTTTTACAACAATTCTTGCAGCTTCTTGGGCAAGTTTTAAATCTTCCCACAAAGGAGGGGGCGCATCTGAAATCATGGAAACAACTGACTGAACAACACAAAATATAGTAGTTATTATAACACTTTTATAATTGAATTGGAAAAAAATAAGTATATATATATATATTTCAATAAAGGCTAAATAACTGATAATCTTGAAATTTAAATAAGACTCTTAAATACATGTATCAACATGATTCAACTATATAAAATCCCGGATCCTGCATTGTGCAAATATTTATAAAACATTAAAATTACAAAGAGCATGACATTTTTAAGCTTAAGTAGTAGTATTATACAAATTGCATATAAAATAATTAGTATTTAAAAATAAACACTTCTATTAATTTTATAAAATAATTATAATTCGCTAAAATGAAACTGTTTTCAAAGATTTGAGACTACACGGACCTATCTGTACAGTCTAACTCTACCCAGGCCTGGTTGTAAAAAGAGGAGTGTGTCTAAAGACTGGGACATAGTCTTTCCCATGTTAGATTGTCTAAGGCACCAGATAGGACGGCTTATGCCAGATTGTCTGGTCCTGGGCAGGATGACTGGGACTGGTAAAAGGCAACCCATTTCCAAGGTGTGGACACCGTGCTGATGAGATATGTGCTATGGCATATGGCAACCGGGGTTAAAGGTTGTCGCTAACGGTTCACCTCGTGGAGTGGCGAACCACGTTGTATTTTAGTCTTCCACCTGCACGAGGTTCCATACAGATGGTGATTGATGCTTACCCTCAGTATACCTATGCATTATGGGTAATCACAAAAGAGATGGTGGTAAACACCTTAAAACCAAGACAGATACAAGTGCTGTTGTGCCCAAACAGGGCCTCTCATCTGTAGCTGCCTCCACTTCAAACGTGTCTGGATCTGCAGGTGCCGCTCCGGCAGCCCGCAGGACAGATACTCTTCCTACGACCACTGCAGGCACCTCCTTGGAGGTCTGCAGTGGCATATCGTCTGGCCAGAGTATTCCACTTTCCAAACAACAACTTAAGAGGCTGTGGAAGAAAGCTTGTGACAGCGAAGGACCGGCAGCAGCCAAGAAAAGGAGTAGGGAGGACACTACCACTCCTTCCCCAAGTGTGAAGGGACCAGCCAAAAGACCTAGAATGGATGTTTTGACCCCGAAGTCCTACAGCCAGGCTGTCACATTGATTAGAATGGCAGTGATGAAGAAATCACACCCTTCACAGAAGCTGAGTTCTATGCAAGTCAAGCTCATTCATAAGCTTATGGATGAGGCTATTGACAACCTCTCGGAGGCCTCTGAGTTTGTGGGCCCCCAGATTGAGTCTAGCGGCTTGATCGGAGGTGCCCTTATCCTTAGTTGTGCCACCAAGGGGTCCGTAGACTGGCTCAAACAGTTCTTCACTGGTGAAAAGTTCACTGAGATGGGAGTTGTATTTCTCCAGGCCTCACGTTTGCCTAAGCCGGTGAAAATAGCCTTTAAAACCAAGGACATCAACACCACCGATTCAGAAAGACTGCTTTGACATCTCCAGATGTTGAACAGGGGTCTGAACACTGGTGAGTGGTGAGTGCTCTACAGGTCCGTCGTAGCAAGCACATACGCAAGATGGATCTTCGGGGTTGACCAGGAGTCAGCCGAGTTTATTAAGAAGAAGGGGATGAAGCTGTTCGCAGGTTCTCATGGTTGTGGCACTGTGAAGATCCTGCACGACCCCAAGACCAAGTCTGTTCCTGATAAGGGATCGCCTGGAGAAACTTCTGACTCCTCGGAGGAAGAAGGGACTCCGGGTGAGACCTTAAATATGGACACCTCGGAAGCTCCGCATATGGTTTTCCATGAAACCGGAATGTAGGAGGAACGCCAGGAAGAGGACGGGGCAGCTGCCGCAGAGTCTTCCGTGGTAAGTGAAACATCATCTTGTATTCTGGGAAGTCCCTCTGTCGGATCCTGTGGGTCACTTTCGGGGCAAATTGATCTTCTCGATCTTTTTGCATCCGGGAGTTATTCTGAGGGTACTGTCAAGGGCAGCCTAATGCCAGGTGAAGAAGAATCTCATCTTGCATAATGTGTTGATGCATTTGCCTTTTTTGTCTGTTTTTGTCTTACAAAATTGCGCAGATTAACCTGCACCATAGTCAGTCAGCAACTGCCTTGCTTAACAAGGAGCTGACAGAAGGGAGTGTTAGTCTAAGTTAATTTGTTCTCCTCACTTACTCGGTAATAACTAATCTCCGGTTAAATGTGTAACCGAAATCCCGGTCACATTTAACCGTGTTTAAATTTTTCTTCATTTAAGAAGGTGACGTGCGTATGGAAATTGTATACGCACACCACGTGATTAGTGGGCGCTGCCCATTGGGATATATATAAGCCGCGAGCTATTGCTTTCAACGGCAGCTCACAACGGCAGTTCGGAACGGCAGCTCGGAGCGGTGTACTCGGACTCGGCAAGGCTGTGACGGTAAACTTAAGAACGCCGAACTTTAATTTTGCCTCCCGGCATATTTATGGTTTTTCAGTTAATTTGTTTGGCTTTAACTTAATTTCTATTTTTTGTATGACGCTTTTTTTAATACTGAATAAACAGTATTTATTTTATTTTCGACTCTGCTAGTGCCTGCTTCCATTTTATTCTGTCTGAACCCTCCTGGGCTGACAGAATATTAGGGTTATGGGCCCAGGATATAGAACTCTTTTTTGTTCTCTGGGCACGGCGTGTTTGATTTTAATCTTGCAATTAAAAATCCTTAAAAGACCTTAATGATAATTTTCATCGGGGGGGCCGTCAAGAAATTAATATTTCGGTTTGTGAATTGAAGAAAACAAGAAAAAATGAGTTTGCCGGTACCCATAATAGAAAAGCTGAATGCTAGTAATTATGTCAGCTGGTCAGCTGATATGAAGTTTTTATTATTGGAAAGATACCAGCAATAGGGCCGGAGACAGGCAAAGATGTGAAGGACTTTAAAATTAGGCAGAAGATTGCCTTATCCTTAATTTATTTTTTTGTGGAGCCTGATTTTCGACGTATAATTGAAAATTATACTGATCCCAAAGAATCGTGGAGCAAACTTCAGGAGCATTTTTTCCCAGACAACCGCTCGCAGCATATAATGCTATTCTCTGAATTGACCGCCTGTAGGATTAAAAATGATGATAAAATCGACATGTTTGCAGCCAGGCTTCAGAATATTTTTAGGCGCCTCGTAGCAATAGATCCAAGTTTCAATGAATTGTACATGACGTTTCAACTTGTACGTTTTTTACTGGATCGTTTCTCAAGTATAGTACAGAATGTATTAAGATGTCCTAGAGATGAATTTAAATTCCACAGTGTCTTAAAAGAACTCATCTCCGAAGGAACGCGTATTTCATTACAGAACGAGGATGTAAACTCTTGGACACCGGAAATTTATATGAGTACAGTAACCAGAAACCATCATCGTCGGAAAGACGGCAAAGACAGTGTTGTATGTTATAATTGCGGTAAACGAGGACATTACAAATCAGAGTGCAAGCAAAGAAAGCAGCGACCGAGTCAAGATGACAAAGGATCAACACCAAACAAGTGGAAGAACAAGTCCAGCCTAAACCCCGTTCCTGGTACTTCAAGAACTACTTCGAAAAGTAAGTACTCTTCCCAATTTTTAATTCAAGCTAATGTTAGCGAAACTGGAGTAGGTGACTCCAAGTGGGTTTTTGACACGGCTGCTACTCACCATTTTTGTAGTAACAGAGACCTGTTTTCAGACTTTATTTCATTAGATAAGGAAGAAATGGCCGTAGCTGTCCGAGGGGTCAAATTTCCGATCGAAGGGAAAGGAAAAGTTAAATTAAAAATTGGTCAAAGAAATCTTGTTTTAAATGATGTAATGTATTCCCCGAAGTTAAGAAAAAATTTATTATCAGGTCCACAGTTTGACAAAGTTAAAGCTACCTTTGTTGGAGGAATAGGGGAGGTGAAAATGTCACACGAGAACGGTTTAATTTTTAAAGCAAATTTAAAGAACGACATCTATTATGTAAAAACTAAAGTTCCTAGTAAATGTAAGAAACGTGTATCTTTTGAGACATTAGCTACAAGTGTAGATAATTTTGACACATGGCATAAAAGGCCAGCTCACATAAGTTCAGAAATTATTAAGCAAACTAGTAAAAGTAATAGCATAAAAGGATTAACAAGTTTTAGAAATATTGATCTGCATTGTGAAAGCTGCAAGCTGAATAAGTTTAGGCATGTTTCATTTAAATCGCATAAAATTATTAGGTCAAAGAAACCACTAGATTTACTTTACGCTGATGTCTGGGGGACATGCAAAACCGAAGGAAGAAAGGGAGAGAGATTTTTCTTATCGATAATTGATGACTTTTCCTGTCGTGTTTCGCTCTACCCAATGCGAGAAAAATCCCAAGTTTCGGAAATTCTAAAACGACACATAACCCGAACTGAAAGATTTTTAGAAAGTAAAGTAAAAGCAATCAGAACTGATAACGGTCGAGAATTTATAAATGAAAATTTTGATAGTTTTTGTAATAGACTGGGCATTAAACATGAATTCACTAATGTTTACACCCCGGAACAGAATGGTGTCGCGGAAAGATATAATCAAACTGTTGTAAATTGTACGCAAACAATTTTACATGAGAGTGGTTTAAACCAAAGTTTTTGGCCAGAGGCGATGCTGTATTTCACATATACATGGAATAGAATGTGTCACAAAAACCAGAAGAAAACACCTTTTGAACTTTATTGCGGATCTAAACCGTCAGTAAGGCATACGAAACCTTTTTTGTATAATTGCATACGTAGGTACACCTAGGCAATTACAAAGCAAACTAGATCCTAAAGCTTGAAAGGGCGTATTTCTAGGATATGCATTATCAACAAAGGGATATAGAATTTGGCTACCGGAAAACGACAAAATAATAGAAACTATTAATGTATCATTTAATGAAACTCCTTTTATAACGATAATAGAGGTGAAGAAAACCGGGAAACGTTACTGGACACCAACTGGTTTCAGGGTGAAAGAAACCAAGATAGCGAATCCGAGAGTGAAGAAACAGCAAAGCAAGAAACCCCAGATACTTCCAATGAATCTCAGGGAACACATTCTGATGTAGAGTCATCTGATGAAGAATCCAGCAAACCTACAGTTTTCCCTAAGCGTAACACCACATGGATTAGAAAGGTTGTACCCAGACCTGATGGTTCCAGAAAAGACGTCTACTACTACGAGAAGAATCGTTCCCAGTGTCTAAGGTCAGTAAATGATGTCATTAAATATTGTAATAGGCATAACATAATTTACGAACCTAGTTTATTTAACTTCAAAGGAAAGTGGAGCTATCAAGGGGAAATTACGGATCAATCATCTGGTGCTAGTATAAGTTTCTCAGAAGCATGACTAGAAAACATAAAAATTCCAAATACTTATTTCCAGGCAATTAAATCGAAAACAGAATAAAAGGTGGGAAAAAAAACCATGTTAAAAGAGTTGCAAACTATGCATGAAAGGAAAGTTTGGACTTTGACATACCTTCCTAATAACGTTAAACCAATAGGATGTCGATGGGTTTACACGATTAAAAGGGAGGAGACTGGCAAAATTGCCTGTTATAAAGCTAGATTAGTTGCTCAAGGTTTCAAGCAGATAAAAGGTGAATCCTACGACGAAACCTTTAGTCCTGTTGTAAACTTCAGTTTAATTCGTTTCTTTTTTTCACTATTAGTTTCGAAGGAAGGCTGGAAACACATTCAGTGTGATATAAAATATGCTTACCTTTATGCACCTTTAACAGAAACGATCTACATGAGCCAACCTCCGGGTTTTGTTAAGAAAGGAAAGGAGAATTTATATTGTAGACTTCACAGAGCCCTTTATGGCCTGCATCAAAGCGGCAGGGTTTGGTTTTTTTGAGATCGATAAAGTTTTAACTGAAATAGGTTTTATTAAGTTCGAATGGTGCAACTGTGTTTATACATTTAAGTCAAGTATTATTTTATTGCTTTATGTTGATGATATAGTTCTATTTGGCAGAAAAGAAAGTGAAATTTACGCGGCCATTAAGCTTTTAAATAAACATTTTGATATTAAAATTTTAGGTAAAACTAAAAAGCTACTTGGTATAGAATTCGAAGAGGATGAGGGTTTAAAAATCCATCAACAATCATACTTTGAAGAAGTATGTGACAGATTTAGACGTTTCAATTTCCCTATTTCTTCATTACCGATTAGCAAAGATGTTGTTTATTCTAAGCTCAATTGTCCACAAACAGACCAGGAAGTAAAAGAAATGACAAATATTCCCTATCGTAACTTGTTAGGTTGTATTTCCTTCATAGCAAATCGTACCAGACCCGATCTCAGTTACGCCGTTAACATTTTTAGTCGGTTTCAAAACAACCCTGGAATGATTCACTGGTGTGGCTTACTGAAACTATTAGGATATATAGCGTACACTAAAAACTTAAAGTTAGAACTTTCTTGTGAAGCGACTCGTATTATAACCTATACAGATGCAGACTTCGCTTCGAATCGGGATGACAGAACCTCGTTAGGTGGTCAGCTATTATTACTTGATAAGTCACTCATTGCGTGGCGTACTTTTAAAGAAAAGTGTGTTAGCTTATCCACCATGGAAGCCGAATTCGTCGCAATGACCGAAGCTGCAAAAGAACTATTATGGTTTGATAGGATTTTAGACGAGTGTATAACTAAACGTATAATTAATAGAAGAAAAGAACAGTCATTATTGTATGTAGACAATCAAGCCACCATTGATTTTGTTAAATCACCAATTGAGAACTATCGCACAAAACATATTGACATTAAATTATTTTTTATTCGAGATCTTGTATATAAGGATATTTTTTGCGTGAAATTTGTTAGAAGCAAAAATAATTTAGCTGACATATTCACCAAATCTTTGACCCATGCTGAACTCGTAAAGTTCAGGGAATGTATACATTTGGAATGAATTGTTTATATATAGTGCCTTATATTATGTAACGTAAAGTGTATTATTTCTTGTATAGTAATGTTAATGACTTTGCATGCTTGAATAATTTAAGTAAATGTGATTGAATATAAAAGTAAGCGTAAATATGCTAGCGTAAAAAAAAAAAAAAAAAAAAAAAAATTACGTAAGTAAAGAATATTATTTTATACCCATTGTATTTTTCCTTATTGTGCGATGTTTATACAAGATTAATCTTTAGAATCGGTAAACAAGAAGCGTCCTGTATTTTTTTTAAAGATTTCTGTGTATTTGTCTTTCTGTCATGTAGTAATACTTGTTCTCATTACAGGACCTGTTAATAGTGTATAAGTTTTTGTTCACAGAAAGCATGCCATTTCTGAAAGTTTTCTCAAGTTATTTGAGGTGTAAAAGAGGATGCTTTTGATGCTTTGGATACTAATGCGTATTAGACGAATTCGTAATATTTCTTTGTATTTAGTATTTATACATATTGTATTTTCATGAAATGTTTGAGCATCCAAATGGGATGATAGATTATTGACGTTGATGTCAAATGGTAACCTGTTTTGTAAAAGTGTAAGCCAGTCATTTTTTTTAGTAGACCTTAACGTGTCTTTAAGTTTTTCGTAAGTGACGAGAGGGGGGGGGGCAATTGTTAGTCTAAGTTAACTTGTTCTCCTCACTTACTCGGTAATAACTAATCTCCAGTTAAATGTGTAACCGAAATCCCCCCCTCATGTGTTGTGACCTTGTCGTGGTGAGTGGGCTTGCGTGTGCCAATGACCTGATGGGCTATGTCGACGGTAGTTTACTACTGGTAGGGTCACCCATGTCGAACAGGCTGTCAGTGAGGTACCTGACTAACTACAACACACAAACTTACAAAACATGATGGAACGCCCGGAAAAGATTAAGGATGCTGCATCGTCCGTCGCGCAGTTAAAAAAGGGACGCGTTCAGGATTTAGGTAGAGGATCCTGTTCGAAAAGTTTGTTACAGTCTCCTGGGTCAGCTGGTTCTTCGCGAGCCGCTGACAACTCTAAGCTTTCTCTGTTAGAGAAAGCAACATCCAGTGAGAAGGCCGGTCCTCCCTCTGATGTTGCCTGTGGTGACACTTGTCAACCAGGCAGCTCAGGGGCGGTATCGAGCTGTATCACACCCTCAGCTTCAAGTCAAGGAAGGACTGAGGTCCAAGGTCCACCGCTGGGCGAGTGTGCGGGCCCTAGTGGCAAGCAACTTGCCCGCGGAGGCGCTGGATCCTCTGGTCTAACCAAGACTCAGAAGCGAAATCTGAGGCGGAAGCTGAAGTCTGCGGGCAATACGACCGTGCCCATTGTTTCTTCTGGGAGTGGTGCTGGTTCAAAGAGACCTTTGCCATCCAGTTCTACCCCATCACCAGGTCTGAAGGCGCCCCTTAAGAAGTCTAGGAAGGATCTCCAACCTAGCTCTTATGCGGGTGCAGTGAAGACCATTAAGTTAGCTGTTGTGGGGGATAATTACCCAAACAACAAGCTAACTGAAGAAAAGACTCATGTCATCAAGCGTGCCATTCTTGAGCGGATGGATTCTGTTCCTCTGGACAATCTGCCGCTCAAGGTTGCTAGCACAATGTTTTGGAGAGGGGCCCTGATAGTCCAATGTGGGGATTGTGCCACAGCGGACTGGATTAGGAACTCCCTAGATGGTGACAGACAGGTCTTGGATGGGGAGGCACTCAAGGTATTGAGTGCTAATGAGCTACCCAAACCCTGTAAAATTGCTTTTAGAGCCAGAAACGTGTACACGACGGATTCTGCGATCATACTGAAGCGCCTTCAAAGGTTCAATGAAGGCCTTTACACTGATCACTGGAGAACCCTGCATGTCTCTGCTGAGGCGGATAGCTCCAGATGGATCTTTGAGGTGGATGAAGCAGATGTGGATTCCATCAAAATGCTTAATTTAAGAGCCTACTCGGGGTTGGATCAGGGTGTTTTTAAAATCCTGTTCGACCCAAGAAGCAAGGTGAACAGCGCTGAAGGGGGTCCCTCTGTGAGCAAACCTCCAGAGGACAAACCAGAGGCTGCTACCTCGGAAGCTGCATCTGGAGTGGAATCTTCAGACATGCCTGACCTTGAGAACCTTGAGGTCACCTCTGGATCAGGTACTGTCTGTGGGATGTCGGAATGCTCCACCTCTGAGATTGACAAGGCTTTGGAGCAACTAAAGGAGGAGGGCGGAGTTGAAAGTGCTCCCCCTGTCTTAAAGCAGTAAGGGTAAGTTCCCATTCTGCTTTTTCTTTTCCCTATTTTTGTTTTTGCCTTCGTGCCTAGAATTAAAATAGGACAATTAAATCTCCACCACAGCAAGGAAGCTTCTGCTCTCCTTGTTAAAAAACTGGTAGGTGGAGAACTTGATATTGCTCTTATTCAAGAGCCCTGGATTCGTAACGGTAAGGTTATGGGTCTTAATGCTAGTGGGTTCAATATTTTTTATGACCTTCTCAGCAATAGACCTAGGGCTTGCATCATTGTGAGCTCTAGGCTCAATGCCTTAAATCTTGCCAGCTACTTATGTGGAGACTTAGTGGCTGTTAAGATCTCTGATAATAGATCCTTGGGGGATTTTATTTTAGTTTCTGCCTATCTTCCTTTTGAGGAGAGTGATCCTCTGGATGATAGGTGTAAAGCTGTTATTCAGTCTTGTAATACTGGTAAGAGGCTCATCTTTGGCTGTGATGCTAACGCACACCATACTGTGTGGGGCAGTAGTAATTGCAACAAGCGTGGGGATGAGCTTCTGGATTACATTTTGTCTGCCAATCTGTATATCCTTAATAGTGGCAATGCTCCTACCTTTGTCACTAAGAACAGAAGGGAGGTCATTGATCTCACTATCTGTAATTCTAATTGTGTTAATTACATTAGTGATTGGAGGGTGTCTGATGCAGTTACTGCCTCAGACCATCAGCTAATTGTTTTTTCTTTAAGGGGTCTAGAATGTTCTAGAATTGAGAGTAGGAATCCACGTAATACTAACTGGTGTTCCTACTATAATGACTTAGAGTGTGGACTCAATGCAGTTCCTGGTGAGTTAAATTCCATTGCTGATTTAGAGTCGGCCGTTGACTCCGTGCAACATGCCATTCTCTATGCTTATCAGCGCAATTGTAAAGCTACGTCCACTAGCTCCCCAAGGCCTGTGCCTTGGTGGTCTGTTGAGCTTAGTGACTTGCGTAAGAAATGTAGGAAGCACTTTAATAGGGCCAAAAAGTCTGGTGACTGGGAGGCCTATCGCTGTGCTTTGACTGCCTACAGTAAGGCTATCCGTAAAGCCAAATGGCTTTCTTGGCAGCTTTTCTGTGAGGGTATCAATGACATTCCTGCAACTGCTAAAATTGTTAAGGTAATGTCTAAAAACAAAGTTTGTAATATAAATACTATTAGGCTTCCCTGTGGGAGTTTCAGTGAGACTGGGGAGGAGGTTTTGGCTGAAATGCTAAGGGTGCACTTCCCGGGCTCTCTTGATATTCCCAATAGAAGCTGTATTATTGCTCCTTCTCAAGTGGTTGGCAAGGAGAATTGGGATGCTGCTAAGGCAGTGGTATCCCATGATAGGGTTGTTTGGGCTTTAAGTACTTTTAAGCCCTACAAATCCCCTGGTTTGGATGGGATTATTCCCATTCTTCTTAAGAAGGGTAGTACCCTTCTTGTTCCCATTCTTTGTAGGATTTTTAAGTCCTGTATTGCCTATGGTCATGTTCCTCAGTCTTGGAGGTATACGAAGGTTGTCTTTATTCCCAAACCTGGGAAAGATAACTACTATGAGGCTAAGTCTTTTAGACCTATTAGTCTCACCTCTTTTCTTTTAAAAACTTTAGAAAAGCTTGTTGACAGGTACCTTAGGGATTCTGTTCTTGTTGCTAATCCCTTGTCGCCCCGGCAGCATGCGTATCAGCCTGGCAGATCAACGGGTACTGCTTTGTATGAGCTTTCTTTCCTTTTGGAAAAAAGCATTTACGATAAGGAAATTGCACTTGCAGTTTTTTTAGATATTGAGGGAGCCTTTGATAGGGTCCCCATTGATACTATTGTTAAGGCCCTTGTGCTAAAGGGTACTAATTACATTATTTCCAATTGGATTAAGAATCTTCTGGCCACTAGGTATATTTGTGTTAATGTTCTTGGGGCTAGTAAGGTTGTTCAGGCCATTTCTGGCTGTCCTCAGGGGGGAGTTCTATCTCCCATTCTCTGGAGTATTGTGGTGGACTCCTTACTTGTTCACCTCACTAAGAGCGGCATCAGCTGTTTAGGTTATGCGGATGATGTTGCTATTATTGTTAGGGGTAGGTTTGGACAAACCATCTCTGGTATTATGAATGATGCACTCAAGCATACTGTCTTGTGGTGTAACAATTTTGGCTTGTCTGTAAATCCTTCTAAGACCAAGCTTGTTGCTTTCTCCCGGAAGAAGAACCTAAATCTTAGGGATATTATCTTCTATGGTAAGAAGCTTACTCTATCTAATGAGGTTAAGTTTCTTGGCATTTATTTTGACAAGAATCTCAACTGGGGTTGTCATGTGTCCTATTGTCTGCAGAAGGCTAAAAAGATCTTCTGGAGCTGCAGGAATTCGATTGGCAAGACCTGGGGCCTTTCTCCTAAGGCTGTGTACTGGATCTATAATATGATTATTAGTCCTATTATCACCTATGGCTCGATTGTCTGGTGGTCTAGGGCCAGACTTGATTGTGTTAAGTCTGAGCTGAGTAAGCTGCAGAGAATGGTCTGTATTGCTCTCACGGGTTGTATAAAAACTACCCCTACTGCTGCCATAGAACTTTTGCTAGGCATGCTTCCTCTTCATCTACGGATTGAAGCTGAGGCTATTATCTGTATGAAGAGGTTTAAGAGTCTGGGTCTTTGGAGGTATTACTCTTCTTATCTCTCTTGGGGACGTTTTGACTCTTCTGTGGCTAACAAGGCTTTTTTTATAATGCCTACTGATGTTATCAATACCAGGTTTACTTTCTCTAAGCCCTATAGTGTTCACTTCCCCTCTCGGGAGGATTGGCTTAAGAACCCTAAGTGGCTTAAGGGCAATTGCAGGGTTTGGTTTACTGATGGTTCTAAATTTAATCATCAGGTGGGTGCTGGTGTGTGCTGCCCTATGGACGGCACCAAGCTTTTCTTTCCGCTTGGTAAATATGCTACTGTTTTCCAAGCTGAGGTCTTTGCTATCTATATGTGTTGCAGGACCTGCCTTGGCAGGGGTTTGCACGGGCAAACCATTCATATCTGTTCTGATAGTCAGGCTGCACTCCAGGCCTTGTCGAGGTGTAGTGTTACCTCTGCACTGGTTTGGGAGTGTATGGAGTCTCTTCGTGACCTTGCCTTTAGCAACAAGGTTAATCTTTACTGGGTTCCCGGTCATATGGGAATTCAAGGTAATGAGCTTGCTGATTATTTAGCTAGGAAAGGGTCCAGTACTTTCTTTACTGGACCTGAGCCTGTCCTTGGTATTGCTCCAGGGTCTATTAGGAATTCTGTCTTTAGGCATTTTAGGTGCCTTCAGTATTCCAAGTGGCTTATTGGGGATGGTCATAGGCAAGCTAAAGAGCTCAATCGTGACTGCCCCAGTCTGCGTAGTAAGGAGCTCTTGTCGCTTCATAGAAATGGTCTGAGGAAAGCAATTGGTCTTCTTACTGGTCATTGTGCCCTCAACAGGCACCTCAGCATTATGGGTATTAGGTCTGATCCCTTGTGCCGTGGCTGCCGTCTTGAGGAGGAGACTGCTCGCCACATTTTGTGTGATTGTGAGTATTTCTCGGCTCTTAGGTTTGAGCACCTTGGTCGCCACCTCCTTGAGCCTTGGGAGCTACAGGACATCCCTGTTAGCTGTTTGCTGAGATTTGCCTCAGCTTGTGGTTTTTTCTCTTAGGTGCTCTTGGGTCGTGTTTTGTTCTTCTTGGGTTTGGGTACAATAGACCTCTGGTCGCGGTGCCCTGCTCTTGGGGAATCCCCCAGGAGCTGCCCTAAAGGTGATTTCATTCATTCATTCAACCGAAATCCCGGTCACATTTAACCGTGTTTTAATTTTTCTTCATTTAAGAAGGCGACGTGCGTATGCAAATTGTATACGCACGCCACGTGATTAGTGGGCGTTGCCCATTTTGATATATATAAGCCGCGAGCTATTGCTTTCGATGGCAGCTCATGACGGCAGTTCGGAACGGTGGCTCGGAGCGGTGTACTCGGACTCGGCAAGGCTATGACTGTAAACTTAAGAACGCCAAACTTTCATTTCGCCTCCCGGCATATTTATGGTTTTTCAGTTAATTTGTCTGGCTTTAACTTAATTTTTATTTTTTGTACGACGCTTTTTTTAATACTGAATAAACAGTATTTATTTTATTTTCAACTCTGCTAGTGCCTGCTTCCATTTTATTCTGTCTGAACCCTCCTGGGCTGACAGGGAGAATAGACATTGCCTTGGTGCAAGAGCCCTGGATCAATAAGGGTAAAATCCTTGGTCTGGGGAATTGCGGCAACCTATTCTCTGATCGCTCTTGCAACAAGCCGAGAGCCTGTATTATTGTCAATAAGACAATAAAGGCACTCTGCATGGCAGATTATCTTGATGGAAATAATGTCGCCATTAAGATATGCAGTAAAGATGGAGATATCTATCTTATGTCTGCATATCTTCCATATGCGGAAGAAATTCCTCTCACGCCTCTTGCTAGGAATCTGGTGCAGAAATGCACTAGGTCCAGCTTGAGGCTTATTGTGGGTTGTGATGCCAATGCACACCACATAGTTTAGGGCAGCAGCGACTGCAACAGAAGAGGTGAGGAACTCTTAGAATTTATTCTGTGTAATAATTTGAATATCCTCAATGTAGGCAATAAGCCTACTTTTGTTACAAAAAGAGGAAGGAAGTTATCGACATTACTTTTTGTAATGGTAGAGCTTCGAACCTGGTTAGTAACTGGCATGTTTCCGATCAGGTCGTGTTATCTGATCACAAACTTAGAAAGAACTGTAGTCTTAGAAAGAACTGCAGAAGTCTTTTTAATAGAGCCAAAAAGACTAGTGAGTGGACAACATATAGGGCTGCTTTACCAAGTACAATAAAGAGATAAAAGCACAAAAATATGCTTCATGGAAAGAGCATTGCACACAGATTAATAATATATCTGGTGTGGCTAAGCTGACAAAGATATTGAATAGGGACAATACTTGTCATTTAGGCTCCATCAAAAGACAGGATGGAACCTATACGGAGAATGGCTGTGATACCTTAACAGAATTGTTTAGAGTTCATGTGCCAGACTCCAACATCATTAGCGACTGTCCTATTGATATTTCTTACTTCCAGCTACAGAGCAGAAAAGAGAATTCGGCTCTTGCTAAGGAAATTGTCACTCATAGGAGAATTGCTTGGGCAATTGATTCTTTTATGCCCTTCAAGTCCCCGGGTGTTGATGGTTGTTATATATTTGTTATGTGTGGCAACACCACTATTTCATTTTGTACTTTGGCAACAACTTATCATTGTTGATATTCTGTACATCTCAGTATGTGTGTGCTATGCATAATTTTAGTTAATAAAAGCTTACCAGATAAGCGTAAAATATTTGCTCTCTTTTACATCAATTTTATTAACTAAAATTAGTGAAGACTTGTTCTTTTCAATACATCATTCGCGGAATGGATCGTTTGCTGAGGCCAGAGAGGTTTGATGTTGATCCCACGTGTTCGGGTGCTGAATCCAGATAGAAACATTGGAAAAGAACATTTACAAACTTTTTAACTCAAGTTACTGATCTGACCGAGGAATGTAAGCTACAACTTTTGTGCAATTATGTTTCAGCTAATGTGTTTTTATTCATAAATGACGCCGATAGTTACTCTACTGCCATAGATGCTCTGGATTCATTATATATCACTAAAAGAAGTGAAATATTCGCTCGCCACTGCTTAGCTTCTAGAACCCAACAAGCTGGCGAGTCGGTAAATGAGTATTTCCAGATATTACGACAGATGAGCAAAGATTGTAATTTTAAAGCTGTCACTGCTGACCAATACAAAAATGAGTACATGAGAGACGCATTCATCAGAGGCTTAAGGAATCCACGCTTCCGTGAACGCCTGTTGGAGAACATTACGATTACGCTTGAAAACGCTGTTGACCAGGCCAGAGCTTTAGAGTCTGCTGAGCATCATTCCGCTTCATACCTACCAATAGCAAACTCAACTCCTGTTTCTGCTGTTGATCTGCAAAATATAGATGCAGATACCAGTCTTACAGCAGCTGCCTAAATACGTCCAGGAAAGTGTTTCTTTTGTGGATATGATCGTCATCAAAGAAGCGCTTGCCCAGGTAAAGATTCACAATGTCGAGGATGTGGGAAAAAAGGGCATTATCAGAGGGTATGCAAATCAAAATCAGTGTGCAACTCGATAACACCTATTGCTTCCACCTTTCTTTTGGCTTCAGCTTCAGTTGTTCCTCATAGCCTTCAGAAGTCATTTGTCAAAGTGCACATAAATGGGATTGAACTGAATGCTCTGATTGATACAGGAAGTGCCTTGAGTTTCTTAAACCAGAACTTAGTAAAAATGTGTAGAATTCATGTAAACCCGTGTTCCAGCACTAGAATATCGTTGGCAAACTCCACTTTGAGTTCTGATATTGCAGGTCGTTGTACAGTTACATTAAAATTACAAACCCATGTATACAAGAATGTGGAATTGCTGATAATGGAAAATCTCTGTGCAGATGTCCTAATTGGACATGATATTTTAGAAGACCATTCTTCGGTGGAATTTAATTTCAATGGCAATAGAACTTCCCTTAAAATTTGCTCTGTTGCTACTGCTCAGGTGCCCCCAGTCTCATTATTTTCGAATTTGACCCCTGACTGTAAACCTATCATTACTAGATCTAGGCGCTAATCTGAAGAAGATAAAAAATTCATTGCGGCCGAAGTCAATAAATTGCTGGCAGAGGGAGTTATTGAGCCAAGCCATTCCTCCTGGCGTGCTCAGGCCTTTGTTGTTAAAGGGGAAAACCACAAACCCAGGATGGTTATTGATTATTCACAAACCATTAACAAATTTACATTGCTTGATGCTTATCCACTACCTAAAATTGAAGAACTAATATCTGAAGTATCCAAATATGAAATATTTAGCTGCATAGACCTCAGAAGTGCTTATCACCAAGTGCCAATAAACAACTCTGAAAAACACTATACTGCTTTCGAAGCTGCTGGCAAGCTATATCAGTTCCGCAGGGTCCCTTTTGGTGTTACAAATGGTGTTGCGAGTTTTCAAAGAACTATTGACAAGATAATTGCTGATGAGAAGTTACAGGGAGTTTATCCATATCTGGATGATGTCACAATATGTGGTAAGAACCAAAATGAACATGATAACAACTTAGAAAAATTTTTGAATGCAGCCAAAAAAAATAATCTGACACTGAATGAAGAAAAATGCACGTTCTCCACAAGAAGTATAAAGTTATTAGGATACTGCATATCAAACAAAATAATAAAACCAGATCCAGCTAGACTTGAGCCGTTAATGAATCTACCTATCCCAAATGATACAGCTTCTTTACAACGTACATTGGGCATGTTTGCACATTACTGCCGTTGGATTCCCTCCTTTTCCAACAAAATTCGGCCTCTGTTGGCTAAAGGTCCTTTCCCCCTCTCAAAAGAGGCTGTGGAAATATTCAACTCCCTGAAAACAGACATTCTCAATGCATCTCTGTCAGCTATTGAAGATAACATACCATTCCGTGTAGAGACTGATGCATCTGAATTTGCTATTGCAGCCACACTTAGCCAGGCTGGTCGGCCAGTTGCTTTCTTCTCCAGAACTCTAAGTACTTCAGAACAGAAACACTCTTCGATTGAGAAGGAAGCTTATGCCATTGTTGAATCCCTCAGAAACTGGAGGCATTACTTAATTGGTAGACATTTTGAGGTATTCACAGATCAAAGGTCTGTTACATTTATGTTTGACCAAAACCATAACAGTAAGATTAAAAATGAAAAAATCATGCGATGGAGATTAGAACTTGCTTGTTTTAAATTTGACATCATTTACCGCCCAGGTAACAAAAATGCCAGTGCTGATACATTATCCAGAATAACTGCAGCAGTTACATACCCAGAGATGAACCTAGCTAAATTACATGAGGACTTATGCCATCCTGGCATCACCAGAATGTATCACTGGATACGATCAAAGAACTTACCCGTATCCTTAGATGACATCAAGAAAGTTGTGAACTCATGCCACTGCTGCAATGAAATTAAACCTCGTTTCTGTAACTTTGAAGGAAGACTGATTAAAGCAACTTCCCCATTCGAGAGGTTAAATGTGGACTTTAAGGGTCCCCTACCAACATCTTCCAAGAATCGCTATTTGCTTACTGTGGTTGATGAATTTTCAAGATTCTCTTTTGCCTTCCCTTGCTCAGATATATCAGCTGCAACTATAATTAAGAACTTGCAAAGCATTTTCTCAGTGTTTGGTATGCCTGCATATATCCACTCAGACAGAGGGTCATCATTTATGTCCCAAGACTTAAAATCATTTCTGACCTCACTCGGTATAGCTACCAGCAGGACAACAGCCTACAATCCTCAAGGAAATGGCCAGATTGAGAGGTACAATGGGATTATTTGGAAAACCATTCAGTTAACTTTAAAATCAAGAAAGTTGGCAATTGAAAATTGGGAAAAAGTACTTGATACAGCCTTACATTCCATTCGGTCCCTATTATGTACTGCAACCAATACCACACCTCATGAAAGGATGTTTACCCATGCAAGACGATCTTACAATGATCGTTCATTACCCACTTGGCTGACTCATCCAGGTTCAGTACTGATGAAAAACTTTGTTCGAGGTGGTAAGTATGAACCAATTGTCCAGGAAGTCGAACTGATTGAAGCAAACCCAGACTATGCTCATGTGAGACTTCCAGATGGACGCGAAACTAGTGTTTCCATATGACACCTTGCACCCAGAGGAGAAGTTAACCTACCCGTCAAAGAAAATATCAATGATAATTATCCTCAATTACCAACTGCTACCCATAGGAGTACAGAAGAGTTTAGTGATTTTTCATTAGGATCACAATCTTCACAAGAGGATACTCAACAACAGACAGGTGTAGTTCCACAAGACGTTGTGTCACAGAGCTCTACAAGTTCTGAGAGTCCCAAGAGTGATATGCTCCGACCTAAGTGACTCAGGCGTCAACCTGCTTATTTAACAGATTATTTGACTGATTAAAAACTGTAAGAAGGGGGGGAGGGTGAATGTTATATATTTTTTATGTGTGGCAACAAAACTATTTCATTTTGTACTTTGGCAACAACTTATCATTGTTGATATTCTGTACATCTCAGTATGTGTGTGCTATGCATAATTTTAGTTAATAAAAGCTTACCAGATAAGCGTAAAATATTTGCTCTCTTTTACATCAATGGTATTATTCCAATCCTTCTTCAGAAGGGAAGTGATATAATCATACCCTCTCTGTGCAGGATCTTTAGGTCCTGCTTGGTATATGGTTATATACCTGTTGCTTGGCGCACGTGTAAATTGATATTTATACCTAAGCCAGGTAAGCCCTCCTATGATGATGCCAAGTCCTTTAGGCCAATTAGCCTAACTTCCTTTCTCTTAAAAACTGTAGAGAAACTAATTGATAGGCATATTAGGGAAAATGCCCTATGTGCCTTCCCTCTCTCTAGCCACCAGCATGCATACACGCCTGGTAGATCTGCCGATACGGCACTCTACGAGCTGGTTACAGCCATCGATGGTGCTGTAAATGGTAAAGAAATGGCCCTTGCTGCTTTTCTCGACATTGAGGGTGTCTTTGACAGGGTACCTACCAATGTAATTCTTAATGTGTTAATTCGCAGAAATGTCAATCCTCTTGTATGCAACTGGATCAATAATCTGCTTACTACCAGACTGGTCCAGACAACACTGCTGGATGACACTGTTACGGTTACCAACTGCAAAGGCTGTTCGCAGTGGGGAGTTTTATCACATCTCCTGTGGAGCCTTGTGGTTGACGAATTACTTAACGACATTGATTTCCTTGGTCTCACCTGCATAGGTTATGCAGATGATATCGCCTTGGTAGTAAGAGGAAAATTTCAGAATACTGTTGTTGACCTCATGAACACTGCCTTAAAAAGAGTTGAGAGATGGTGCAAGGAGGTGAGTCTATCAGTTAATCCCGGTAAGACAAATCTTATCCTTTTCACCAAAAGAAGAACTAAAGATATGCCAGTAATGAGACTATTTAACTCAGAACTGGCCTATCAAAATGAGGTGAAATACCTCGGCATTATATTTGACAGGACTATGACTTGAAATAGCCATATCAAGTAATGCACAAACAAGGCCAAACGTATCTTTTGGTCTTGTAGGCATGCCATTGGTTCCAATTGGGGTCTATCACCAAGGATAGCCCATTGGATCTATACTAGTGTAATTGTACCTATTGTGACCTATGGTTCCATTGCCTGGTGGGGCAAGGTATGCCAGGTCACTACCATTAGGGAATTAGCTAGTCTTCAGAGAATGGCTACAGTCAGTATAACTAGTGCCATGAGGACTACTCCCTCGCAGACTCTGGACCTGCTCATGGGCCTTTTGCCTCTTCATAAGCAGGTCGAGTTGGAAGCAATTCTTTGCTCCCATAGGTTGAAGTTTCTTGGACTGTGGAAAACTTCTTCTGAAAGGTCCTTGTATAAATTTAATACTGGGATCACTGGACATCCTTCTCTTATGATTTCAGATTGGATGTTCAAGAAATTTGCTTTCACTGACAACTTTAATGTTGTCTTTCCTCTAGGCGTGAGTGGGAAGAACCCAATAAGCTTCTCACACATGCTAATGAGGTTTGGTTTACTGATGGCTCCAAAACACCATCTGAGACCGGCTCTGGTGCTTTCTGTGTTACCAGGAACATCAGGATTTCATTCTCCCTGGGTAAACTAGCTTCTGTTTTCCAGGCTGAGGTTGCTGCCATTCTTGCTTGTGCAAATAACTGCATTGCAAGAGGGGTTGCCAAGAGAAGGTTAAAAATCTTCTCAGATAGTCAGGCTGCACTTATGGCCTTGCACAGGTACTGCTTCTCATCCAAAATTGTGTGGGATTGCTGTAAGACCATTAACCAGTTGGCTATGGTCAATAAGGTAACCCTAGTATGGGTTCCTGGTCATTGTGATATTTTTGGCAACGAGGTTGCCAATAATCTCGCTAAGTACGGTTCTGAGTTGCCCTTCATTGGGCCAGAACTTGTACTTGGTCTTCCTCATATTGTAGTTAGAAGAACCGTAATGGACCTACTAATGGGGGACACTTTTAAGGACTGGCTTGATTCTAGTAATCAAAAGCAATCCAAGGAACTTAATCAGGGTTATCCCTGGATGAGGGCTAAGGAGCTACTTAGGCACAGTAGAAAAGAGCTAAGGGTGGCCATTGGCCTGTTGACTGGCTATTATTGCCTTAAGACGCACCTCAACATTATTGGAATTATAGACAGCCCAGTATGTAGGGGGTGCCATATGGTGGAGGAGAGTTCATCACATATTTTATGTGAATGTGACTACTACTGCACCAATTTGAATTCCTTGGGTATCACTTCATCGAGCCATAAGAGTTGATTAACCTTTTCGCGGCGGGAATTTTGCTGACATTCATGCAGATAAAGACAGGAGAGTAAGCTCTAATGCTTTCCCCCCTTTTGAGAATGTGTTTCACACTTCTACTCTTTACAACAATAAGCAAACACTGACCACTTCACCGTCCATAAAGCAGATGGTTTTTTTCTCCGGAAAAAATTTCCCTTACTGCTATTCTCCCTGTATTCAGAGGGAAAAACTCGTACAGCGATCTTGAATACTCCCATCCTATGTTTTTCTGGAATACCATATTCAGTGAAATTAGACAAAAAACAATGCATGACATAATTTTAAAATTATGAAAGGGGAAATTGTCCTACATATACAAGTATTTTGTACTTTGTATTGGGAAAGATTTTAAAAAATAAGCAATGGAAATTTTCAAAAGAATATGAAGAAATTTAAGAATATTTACATTTTAGTAGTAAATATATACAGAGAGATGAAACTATAATTATTAAAGTATAAAATCTATTATGAAGTTTCGAAATTTATTTTTATGCGCTCATTTATGATTTTAAGTAAATATTTCGTTAATGACATTAAGACCTTTTATCTTATGTGATAGAATTTCTAATTTGATACAGCGAAAATATGACAAAAAATTAACCTAAAAATAAGTGCTATCAGAATAAAAAAATAAAATTTTAATATGTATAATGATATTTTATTTGATTATATTTAGATATTTTTTAAGTTGCACAACATCGACAAAGCTTACAACTCATTAATATACATTACATTAAAATATATAGGTATTAATAAGTATATTATATAGATTAGATTACATTAAAATGTATGTGCACAAGATTTAGTATATAATGAATAAAATCAATATTAAGGTAAGATACTTTGATGTTAATTTTGTAGGTCTTTTGTATCTCTTTTTGTCAAATTTAATTCTCTATTTATTTAAAAAAAGATAAAATTGTATCAACTAATATTAGATAGTCAATGGTGCACAGCCTGAATAATACTTAATCCCAGAGACCAACCCAATTTTTCTACGCCCCAAATTTGTAAGTATCTTAGAGCATAATCATATTCATATAAAATTATAATATTAAATTAGAAAACAGATTTTAATAGTATTTTGTTTTTATTTCCTTATTGCCCACAGTTATTACTGAAACTAATTACTGAATTAGAAAATAAATAAGCACAAAAACAAATAGATAGAGCATAATCACTGATTTGAAGACAAAGGTAGGTAAATTATCAATAAAATTATCATCTATCACCCTTTCTCCTGCAATGATTAGATGAATGCATAAAAAAAAAGAAAATAAGTAAAACTATGAATTAGACACTATGGGCACTTGTCCTAGGCACGAAAGTATGTGCAGTATAAATACTAGTAAATATCTATTAATAATTTATTTAAAAAGCCGTCTATAATATGTGAATTTGATAGTACAAAAATAAACTGTAACATTTGAATTAAATTGTAATGTTTTCACCTTCCAAACTAGATTGTATCCTGGACACGAATGTTACTTAGTCAGGCTTTTAATGTAATTACTAACTACCTCAGCTGTTTTTTTTTTAAAGATATCTATACACTTATTTTGTACATACCATTTATTATACAAGAAAATTTTAAAATTGTTCAATTAATTTTTTTCCTTTTCTTACTAATATTTAAATTAGCACTGAACAATTAATAAGTTAACATATAGATATAACACAAATAAATCATGTTAAAATAGTCAAATGTTTTTAAATTTGCTATCAATTAATTCTGCATCTCTTTACAAATTTGAAAATTTTGACTACTATACAATAGGAAATCATATGAATAATAAAATTTCCTTCACCGAATTCCTGACAAAATTATCAAGTGCAAATGTAGAAAATACTGTAAAAACTAATAATGATAAAAGTTGTTACTATTTTAGGGAATGACTCAAGGGAATTTCCACATTGGGGAGAAATGCACCCCTCCTGAAACAAGAACATAAAACCAGTGATAGATAACGATGTTTCAGATGACAACTGAACAAACACTGTGACAGGTGAAAAATGAACAGTGGGGAGGGGAAGTGCCTGGTTGATATTTTGACCATAGCCGTCTTTTTGTAAACCTCACCTTTTGGTAGATATTTCAACCACCCGCCGCGAGAGGGTTAACTTCCTGGTTAAGTTGCTGCTGAAATTTATCTCGGCTATTGGTCTCTCTGAGATCTAATGGTTATTGTTTCTTAACCTTGTGCTGGAGCAAGAAGCTCCAGCAAATGGGGGGCTTTTCAGTACAACAGGCCTTGGGCCGCAGTGCTGGTGTCCTTATGGGCCGCCACATCCTAAATCTAATCTAATCTAATCTGTACAGTCAATATTCAATGTTGAGTTACATATATACACGGATAAAAGGAATAGAACCAAATAAATTAATCATAAATATAAATACCTGGACTAGGATCAATACCAGCAAGCAACTCCAAATGAGGTCTTAAAACAGACAAATTTCCAGGATCCCCAGTGCGCTGTAAAGCTATTACTAATTCTTGGACACTTTGTGAAAATGATTGAGGGGTTTGAAGCTAAAAATGATTTTTACAAATTTAAAACATTAAAATAGAAGAAATATGAAATAATAAAAATAGTTATTATAAATGTGATAATATTAATTTTAAATACAGTTTTAAATAAAATGTCCTTAGGAAATTACTTTATCAATAATTGATTGCATGTGAGACTTGTGAGCAGTGTCACCATATAGAAGGGAAGACCACTGTTCTGGAGCAATGCGTAAGCCAGCTTCTGTAGCAATTTGTACAATTTGAGCATCATGTTCTCTTCTAAGAGCTTCATATGTACGGAATTCTTCTTTTAACTGCATTAATGAAGAATCCCCCTCTCTTTTAGAAACCTAAAGAGATAAAGTTCAAGAATTTTTTTATCTTTAGGAGATTTAATAATGATCACAAGTCTTTTTATAATAATTCATTTATAGATCAGTAAAATATATTAATAAAAATATTTTGTACTTACTTTAAAACAAGAAGCTCGGTATAGTAACTGGACTACATGTCCAATACTAGTCTTTGATGCTTGAGGAAAGTGAGGAGCTAAGCGTTGCACAACAAACATGACAAGTACTTTTCTAGACAAAGCAGATCCATCTTCCAATGCTAATAAAACTAATTTTAACACTTCTTCTTGCATAGCTTAAAGAAAAGAGGGAATCAAAGATAATTTAAAATGTTAATTTAAATACTAAATATAACTAGAAAAATTTTATTGCATAAAATAAAAATAAATAAAATGTCCCAAATGTGGGATATAAATTATTGACGTATATTAGTTGAAGAATTACAGAAGTTTTGGATATTATACTGACAATGTAAAAATTCAGTAAAAAATATCCATTTCACAATGAAAAATAGGATTAAATATATCCAAGGCACAAGTTTTACTGTTGAAAGAAAAATATTAACATTTTGAAATATTTATATATAAATCATTATTAGATCAGAAGACTTACCATATATTACATTATAGATTACCTTTATGATTAACATAAAATAGAGTAATGCCCTTTACTTTAAAGAGGAAAACCTAATTCTATACAGTCACAAAAACAGAATTAAATTGAAAAAAAAAATGGAAAAGAATTACAGCAAAACTAATTGCATGGCATTTTCACAAAATATTTTTATATATGTATTTAGATTCGACAAGGGATAAACTTTACCTGGTCCCAAAAATTGACAACCTCTTGCTCTGACGGCAGCCCATAAGTTTGCTGACAATTGCTGGGGGTTTTGGTGCTGTAAAATCAATTCTGTTACAGAACGTTCACCAAGGGATCTGGCAGCTCTCATTCCACGTGTTCGCCCTTCTTCTTCGACTAGTTGGCAGTTAATAAGTGTTACCAACTTTCTCTGCATTGGTCTACTCAAAGGACTATTTTGAGGAATTCCATTAGTTGTGTCTAAAAATAAAACAATATTTTAGAGATAAAATTTAAAAAATATGACAATTTTAACTGCTTTTTTAAAACGGCATCCAAACTCTTTATTGCTCACATTGAAAAAACAATATGTATATTTAAATTAAAAGTTCTTGTGCAGACTGATATGAAAGATATAAAATATAACATGTATATTATTTTACATATTTCTATACATGAAATGTTAAAATAAATTTTTAATTTTCAATATGACTTATTCAATCTTTATATGCTGTTTTTATAAGTTTTATAAAAAAAGCAAGACTATAATTTTCACACCTTTTTCCTGAAAAACCTCTATATCAAATTAGTGTGGCCTACATACCCTTACATGAAGTGATCCTTCATGGGTAAAATATTGCCTACCCCTGATCTAAGACCACAAAGGTACAATATTATAATGTTATTAAAATTCCTGCAATGTACATCTAAAACAAACAGACAGGTATGATATTGTAAAAATGACTTACTTGGAGAGGCAGATTTGAGATATAAAGCCAACTCCTCAACACATTTCTTTGTTTCAAGATAATGTTTAAAATCTTCCTTTGATACCAATGGAACAACTGAAGGTGGTTTATCAGGTATTCTCCCACCAACAAGTTGCAGAAGTGCATAGTTTTCTGGAAGCTGATTAATATCGGTATTAATGATGGTCTGGTCAAATGGACACTGCTTTCTCTGAAGCTTTGACAAGCAACTTTTGCACATAGTATGACCACAGCCAAGACTAATAGGACGACGAACATTACATTCAAATTCATTATAGCAAATAGGGCAGGACAAAAAATCTGTCCACTGCGGAGCTTGAACAGGCATTGCAATTTGTTATAACCAGCAAACATCACTGGCACTGCAAAATAAAAGAAACCTGAAAAAGGGGAAAATTTTACAAATAAAACACTTATCAGAAATAAACAGAAAATAACTGAGAAGGCAAGAAAAACAAACAGTAAACTTACAATTTTATCTTGCGGTGATTTCTCATTTTGCATATGCACTTGAGAAACACTGGAAAGCTACATATATGAAAATGATTAAAAACATTACGAGTATGAAATCCAAGTATTTAGAAAGAGTAGTAACAGATAATGTTCAGTGAGTATCATGATTTTAATGCAGAGTATCAAATAAAATGATGATGGTGATGAAAGAAATGCTTGAATAGCAGCTTCTTCACGGATAAATCAGGTATTTTCTTTTTGGCTTCACTATATGCTATTTCCATTAGTAGATATATATCTAATAATGTAAATATAAACCTGAAAAAAAATTCATACAGTTATAAAATAGTAAAAATATGATATATAACAAACTTTATTCACTATTCTCATCTGAGATATAACAAATATCAAACAAATTTATTGCATGAAAATATTAAGAAAACTAAATAACTTTTTAACAGTTATAAGACTGACTGCATAGGATAATAATAACACATAATGATACACACAGAAAAGAAGTGCAATGATACTAAAAATAAAAGAAAGCTTAGTAGACTATAAAAATATGAATCTTCCACTATAAATAAAATATTTATGGAGAAGATATACCTCTGTAGAAGTGTTGGTATATATTATTTCCCTGTATTACTAACAACAGCTTTGATACTTTCAAATTCAAAACCTAAAAAGTTTAAAATGGCTATGAAAATAATTGTAATGTACTATTTAAAACTTCTTATCTACTGTAATTAAATAATGCTAAATGGAAGTTGACTTCTTTATATATACATTGTAAGTATTTGTTAACTTTACATGGCTAGCGGTAGGTCAGTTGGCAAAGGCAACGATCTTGTAACTGAAAGGCTGCGGGTTCGGAGCCCGAGCTGGCCTAAGATCCGCCGTGTTTGTTAAAGGTAACTGGGGCACATAAAATATGTTTGCGGTCACAATGTCCTCCAAGTTCTCAATCAATACCTCAGGGGGTGGCAGGCCAAGTCCATGAGTCTTCTGCTTGGCCCCTGCTTCAAAATTACTAGAACTTACTTGAGTGAAGTTGTTCTTTCACCTTAATGGTGCTCATTAAAACAAAAGGTGCACCCGTTGGCCTTAACACTAGAATTACGGAAGGGGTCATTTTGACCTCTAGCGAACTTTTATTTCTCACAGCTCTTCTTTTTTTTTCACAAATATCCTAATCTTTTCTCGACTTTTCCTAAATCTTTGTGATTTACGAAATAGTATGGATTTCAAGAAAATCGCATTTTAATTTTAGCCCTAAAAAATGATTATACTTAGAAATACGGCAGGTGTCATTTTGACCCCTTTGGGAGAAAAAAAATGTGAATACCTTCCATTGTATTATTTTAACACTGTTACTTCTGTAAAATATTTTTATTTGCACCTTCTAAACAAAATACAAACAAAGGAAAAGTATATGGTGGATCTGCGTAATCACACCTGCACTGAAATATGTGTAATACTTTTCTTTGTGGAAAGAAAATAGAGAAAAGAGATTATTACAAGCTGAACGTTTGTAGTTTTTTGTAGATATTTTGTTTATTATTCATAACAAGTTTAGTGGAAAATTTTATTATATTTATAGGAGTTTATTATAGTTACGTTTTAATGGCACGTAGAAAAGGACTAACGCATAAAGAAAAAGTGAAACTGATGCTGATTCCGAAAGTAAAAGGAACAAAAATGCAATTTTGTTAAGTACACTAAATTAATCAGTTGAATTTGAATCTAATGAAAAGGAGGTTCCTGATGTAATACAGTTTTACAATTTTACAAAATTTGGGGTAAATGTTTTAGATAAAAAGGCAAGAAAGTACTCCGCAAAAGCACCATCACGACGTCGGCCAGTACATGCATTCTACAATATTTTGGAATTAGCAGGCATAAATGCGGGAATTCTGTAAAAGGAAGTTACAAAAGAAAATATCTGCAGAAGGGATTTTTTATTGCGTTTGGCAGAAGAATTAAAAGAAGAATATATATCTAGTAAAAATGAATTTGTTCTCTCTTCAAATAGCTTTGTAGATGGACAAGATTCAATAGAATAAAAAAAGAAAGAAATGTCAAGTAAGGAAATACAAAAATAACAAGACTTCTAATATTTGAAACAACTGTAATAAATATTATGCAGATATACAGATACACAAAAATCAGAAAGATAAGCATGTGTACTAATTGCTGCGCTGACTATTATATTATCTGTAAATAAAATATTTCTATATATTTCTGTTTCTATGTACTCTTTATAGAAAAATGTTTATTTTAAAATACTTTAATATTTGGATTAAAAACCACTTTTGGGGGAAAAATTTGCGTAAATATTTATACATTTTATTTTCTGTGTTTCTGAAATGTAAGCTATCGAAAATGAAAGAAATTACATTTTCCGATGGGAGTATTTAAATGCTTGTTCATTATTTGGCTACATACCTGTAAAAACTCTATAGTCTTTAAAATAAACTGTAGTTGTCATAATTTGCCTTATTTTAATTTCTTTTTCACAAATCTCTTAACAAGGGGTCAAAATGACACCGGCCGTAATTCTTGGTATACAAAAACCACCGTAATTCTAGTGTTAATATGAGAGCCTGAAGGCTCAATCGTGCTTGGTTTGTCAAAGTGACATGAGAAACAACAAGAGCATGTTTGCCTGCCATTCTGGTGGGTGTGGGATCAAATTCTGCACAAGGCTTGGCTATAAGGTATATTATCTCTTGATAGAGACCAATGATGAACGAAGAAGTGGTGATCAAATAATAAAGTCCAAACAAGTTTACATAGCTATGCGAATGAATGTTATAGGATAATATATACCCACACATTTTTCAATAACTTTTAAAAGACTCATAACATATTAAGAGAACAGTCAGAAATATGAGTTCATTTGTTTTAATTTGGATTTATTGCAAATTTTTTTTATTTAAGTCAAATTTTTAAGCTTTGATATAAGGCATGCTGAGGTTTTTCGTTATATAAAACATGGATTACAATCAAAAAGGGAGGTGTATACTTGCACGTTACAATAGTTCAAAAATCAAAATTTTAATATTTGAAAGCAGATCACTTTTGTGATAAATGCAATACATACAATATGTATGTTTAGACACCATGCTGAAACTTTTGAAAATGTATATCCCTGTTCTAATTTTAAAACCAAACTTTTTTATAGTCACAATTCTTCCTTTATCTTTCACTTAGTACAAGGAGGTAAAATTGACTGAACAACTACTGTACCACTGTAAATGAAATTTATACAGCAGAAACTCACTGTAATGTTTCTGCCATATTCTTTTTCTGGTACTGATCCTTCTACTCATTTGGTCTTGAATTTATCCATTTAACATTATTTAACATTGAATCAAAGTAAATTTTCTGTATCCACCATTGAAACATTTTGGTCCTTTTATTTAGTGTATCAATTAGTGAAAATGGGGAAAATGAGTCTTTTGGTGTATGTGTTGAATACTTTAAGGCCATGTGGATGATAAAATTATTCCTGGCTCACGAGGGACTAGATAGTTACCATCCCCAAATGGTTAGTAACCTCACAGCAATGAAGGAACAAGTAGCTAACCAAAAAGAAGGTAATGAAAGAAAGGAGGAATAAGGCTAAAATGAACCTGAACCAGTACAGAATTTTGCTGAAGTCCAAGAAACTTTGTCAAAAATTAAAACTATTTACATACACATAAAATGATAGAGATAGTATACTTGCACAAGTAGAGGCAATAAAACACTGATTTTTTATGCAGTCAGGCATTCAAGCAGGTATAAAATACAAAATATTTTTTAATGTTAAGTAGCATTCTAAATATACATTATACTTTATATAATGTTAAATATTTTCAATTAGAGTTGTAAATAACAATGTTACATTAGTTATTGTCCTTTCTTGTGAACTTGCATCTGGTCTGTGCATATATCCCTTACTGTTGTCACTATTACTAACACTCTGGTGGTTTAGAAAAGTCCCTGGTAAGCCAGAAATATTTTTTGCTATCCACACAATCTTCACAATCTTGAAACATTCTTTATATATATATATATATATATATATATATATATATATATATATATATATATATATGTAATGATATTTTAGCATGCTTAAATGACTTTTAGCTTCCAACTACATTCTTTAACAATTTGGGGGGATTCTTTATCTCAAATACAACCCTTTCCTGTCATTTGGCAAAATTCTCAATTTTCTCCTGAATTTCTAGTAACCGTTTAGCAAGTCCTAAGTTGCAAATCTAAATCTATACCAGCCATTAATAATTATATAACCATTTATATAATAATTGCAGGCAGGGATGACATTGCCCTGTTATAAAAAAACTAACACCTAACTGGATAACACCTCTGCCCCACCAAGCACTTTAATGCTTGTAATCTCGCCTTGGATGCCAGAGCCTTAAAGATTGTCGAACAAATAACAGCTATCAAAATGTGGCTCTGAATTTATGAATATTCTTTGAGAATGAAATCTCTATGATTGCATCTCATGTAAGATGGCCAAATACGTCTATATATATATATATATATATATATATATATATATATATATACACACACACACACACACACTAACATACATAAAATCATTTCCCCAGTTCTCCTTAATTCGATAAAAATTATACACTCGGAAAAACAAACGAATGGGACAGAAATATCTCAACGATAGATGCAGGAAAGTGAAAAATTAGGGAGGCAATAGCATTGTCTCCATAGGTATAAATTCCCGATCAAATGTATCAAGAATTCAACGAGGGGACGATAAATCGAGGTCAATTGTAAATATACTACAAGGAACGAAACTTGCATATCAAATTGAAACTAAATGGGTTTTTTACTATGCAAAGCTAAAATTTCTATAGATACCATGTAATAAAATAAAAATATTGGTCGTATAAATGCAATTGAGGTTCAAGTAATAAATAGGATGTTTAGCCTCAGTTTGATATAAAAATTGCATGGTGGCCACAAAATCCGGGGAGGAAAAATATACCCTCATATTTCACTGATATTTTTTTCAAAATTCTTGCATAATGCAGCTAAATTTTGATTCAGCGGAAGCTACATCTCTATAAGGATTGAGTTCATCATTTTTTGCATTTATATAAGTAAAAAGTATAATTTTAGGTGCTGACATAACTTTTCCATCTAATCACATAATGATTTCACCACTCTCTCAATTAGAGTAGTAAAAATCCCGTAAGTGCTTTTCTATGTACAGTGGGTACATTACAGTTGCAATTTCAGACCTAAATGGGCTAAATCGGAGTATATATGGGTTGGGTTTGGATAACACCTATTAAAGGAATCCTTTCGAGGGGTGCTGTTTTGAAACACTATGGTCTACTTTTTTGCCACACGAGGGCTAGCGAAACTAAGACCTAAAGTTTAAGGCTGATTCCGTACAGCTATGAACATCCATGCCATGGGATTCGAACCCACGAACTTGGGTATCAGAGAGCAGCGCCCAACCCATCCGGCCATCGTTTGGCCAGCGTATATATGAATGTTGCAACTAAAAGTGATGAAATGTTTCATAATCTTGAATTCAAATGAAAAAAAAAACGGAAATAACCTCCCTATACTTTCTTGTATACTCAACTCACAAAAAAGAAAAGTAACTATTTTCGTTTGTTACATTTTGGTTCTTACTTTCACAAAACATATAAAGACTATCACATAAATAATATTTGTATTTTAACTAAGATAACATTATTTTGTGAAGTTAATTAACAACATCGGAAACTGGATGAACTTAAACTAAGACTTATGATGTAACTCAAAAGTTCGTAGAAAACTACAATTTTGTTATTTTGTACGTATTCAAAATTTTGTTTCTGCAAGTAAAAACGTACTCAAGTTATCGTGCGCATGTACAGACACAGACAGATACACACATAATTCCAAAAGTGGTATTTTTGAACTCGGGGAGGCCTAAAATGTCAAGATCAATGAAAAACTTGGTTAAATTTTTGGACGATTACAATACTTTCCCTATACTATTTACAGTCCAATCTATCCATTCAAACCAGAAATAACCCAAAAGTTGATAGCAAACTACAATTTTGGGATAATGTACATATTCAAAATTTAGTTTCTAAAATTTTCAAGTTATCGTGTTCAAACCGATAAACACAGACATAATTCGAAAAATGGGATTTTAGAACACATGGCGGGCAAAACGTGAAAATGGATTAAAATATCGAGGTCGAATTTTTGGACGATTAAAATACTTTTGAAACTACGTATATCAGAAAGTTAATTTAACATACTTAATGATTATTAAAACAAAAAATTTACCTTTAAATGAAAATAAATTTACATTTTGAGAAAATAACAATATTTAAAGCTGTTTAATAAAATTGGAAAACTACTTGTACGTGTAGACTAGATAGAATAAGCAATGTTTCTTTTGATCCCACACTTTTATTAACACAGAATTTAATCCAAAAATATGGGTCGGTAAGACCGCTTAGTGAGATAACTTAAGATAGAATACATGGGTCGGCGACCGCTGGCGAGAACAACCTCGCATCATGAAACACATACACGAACTACAATAAACAACATTTTTAAACACAAAGAAAACAGCACATGCGCAATTGCTGCGCTTGCAAATACGTAAGTGGCGTAAACATTCCGGCCCCCGTTGATTTAACTTTTTAAATCTATATACTGTTAGAAATTGCAGCTGAATCGGCACCTTCCGTAACTTTCGGTGAATCCCGGCAATTTGTCTATTAGTTCGTTTATTTAAGTCAACCGAGGCAGGAGATTTGACAGCTACCTTAATCGCCAGTTAGATTGTTTTTGTTAAGGAAGCTGACTCTCGCAATTATTTTGTTCGTGACGTCTGCACGGCAGACGCTAATGTGGCTTCAACTCTCACTCGGCGGCTACGATCTGTGTAATTTTGTGATTGGCTGAGTGGGGGGAGGAAGCCGCATGATTATGCTAATTAGCATATACCTGCTGCTGGATATATAAGGCTGACAAGCAGGAGGCAAGGTATCCCTTTTTTTTGGTCAGCTGTGAGGTTAGCAGTATCAGATTAGAAAATTCCTTTTTTTTTTTACTTTGTATTTTTTTAATGGTATTAGGTTAAATATTTTTCCGTAATAGGTGATTGTTAAATTGATTATGTTTATTTTGTTAACTTTTTTTGAAAAACTTTTAGAACTTAAATAAAAATGTTGACTATCCTGACTATCATCGCAAAGCTTGGAAGCAAAGGAGTACTAAAGACAGCATCAGTCAACGGAACAAAAGTAATGTTTGTTCTTTTGTTTATGCTTTTTTAAATGAATCTCGTAGGGAAAGTGAACATTTCATTTTTGACACTGCCGCTTCTCACCATTTTTGTAAAAGTAAAAATATGTTCATTGAATTTGCTCCCATGAAGGATGAGAGGATGGCCATTGCTATTGATGGGGTAACATTTCCAATTGAGGGAAGAGGAGTGTTAAAACTAAAGTTTGGACAGAGAATTTTTTATTTTAAAGATGTATTGTATACACCTAAACTTAGACGCAATCTTATTTCGGGGCCTAAACTTGACATAAATGGTGTCACTTATAAATGTGAACAGGGAATTGTAAAAATGTATCAAGATGGGGAACATATATTTTCGGCATTTTTAAAAGATGGAGTTTATCAAATGTATCCAAAAATACTAGAGGAAAAGGTTAAGCATGTAAGATTTGAAGCTTGTACTGTTAACTTACAAAGTATGGAGCTATGGCATCGACGATACGCCCACATAAACACACATAGCATTAAGAGGACATGTCGTAACAAAGGTGCAAGGGGTATCCCTAACTTGAAACGAAATGGTTATAGTTGTGAAACCTGAAAACTCAACAAATTTAGGCGAGTTTCATTTAAAACCATTGGTCAAACACGATCAAATAAACCGCTGGAGTTACTCCACATGGACGTGTGGGGACCTGCTGAGGTAACAGGGCGTAATGGAGAGAGATATTTTCTAAGTATAATAGATGACTATTCCAATAAGACATCCCTATACCCATTAACAGAAAAATCTAAGGTGTTTGAAGTTTTTAAACGACATGTAACACAGGCAGAACGTACTCTTGATCGTCGCGTTAAATCCATTAGAACGGACAATGGACGTGAATTTGATAACGCAAGATTTAATGCATTTTGCAAAGAACACGGCATTAGACATGAATTTACGAATACCAGACAGTGTTAAATGGGACTAGAACCATTCTTGATGAAAGTGGTTTAGGGAGAGAGTTTTGGCCTGAAGCAGCCCTGTATTTCACCTATACATGGAACAGATTTTGCCATAAACATCAGCAGAAAACTGCTTGTGAGCTGTATAGAGGTACAAGACCGTCAGTAAACCACTTGAGACCTTTTGGTGTAAAGACATACGTAGGTATCCCAAGGCAATGTCGAACAAAGTTAGATGCTAAAGCCAAAGTGGGATATCTAGTAGGATATGCCTTTAAGACTAGGGGATATAGGATATGGATTCCTGAAACAGATCAAATCATTGAGACAATAAATGTATCATTTGATGAAAGCAGTGGAGCAGTGATGGGTCCCAAACTATCTGAGGATAATAAAGAGGGACAAAAGAGGGGTCCCAGTTTTCAGTCTACTTACGAACCGCTGACAAGCGACGATGATGATGACATCCAAGATGACTCACCCGATATCGCTAATGAGAGGGTCACCAAAGAACACGGAGAAACATCAAGCGAAGAGGAGAGCGATGAAGGTCAGACACCATTGAGGGAAGTGACGTGGATAAGGAGACCATCTAAAAGACCTGACGGATCCCGGACGGACATATATTACTACGAGAAGGATAAGCCTACCCGACTCCGCTCGTTAAATGATATAAAGAACTACTGTGAAAAGTATCATATCTGTTTTACCCCAGAAATCTTTAGTTTTAAAGGTAAAGATGATTATGAAGGAGAGGTATCAGCTCAAGGAACTTCTGATGCCAGTTTGAGTCATTCCACATGACTAGACCAGGTAAAAGTGCCTAGAACGTACAAACAGTCCTTAAAAACTCCAGAAAGTAATCTCTGGCAGGAAGCCATGGAAGAGGAAATCGACACAATGAAAGAAAGGGGGGTATGGCGATTAGTTAATTTGCCGGAAGGCATAACACCAGTCGGTTGTAGGTGGGTTTACACCATAAAACGCGATGAAACCGGACAAGTAGCGAAATACAAAGCCAGGTTGGTGGCACAGGGGTTTAAACAAATAAAGGGAGAATCTTATGCAGAAACCTTTAGCCCTGTTGTTAATTTCGGCGTCATTAGGTTCTTTTTTGCTTTACTGGTTTCATATTTGAAGTGGTCCCATCTGCAATGCGATGTTAAAGGTGCTTATTTGTATGCTCCTTTGAAAGAACGAGTTTATATGTCGCAACCTCCTGGTTTTGTAGTGAAAGGGAAGGAACATCTTGTTTGTAAACTGGAGAAGGCACTTTATGGGTTGCACCAGAGTGGCAGGATGTGGTACTTCGAGGTGGATAAGGTTTTAATTGAAATTGGTTTTTATAAATTTAATAGATGTAACTGTGTTTATACATATAAAAATGAAATTGTATTGTTACTCTATGTGGACGATATCGTTATTTTTGGTGTAAATAATCAAGTTATTGATCAAGCCGTTTCAACCTTGAGTAAATCTTTTGATCTAAAGATTTTGGGAAGAACTTGTAAGCTTTTAGGTGTTGAGTTCGAGGAGAAGGATGAACTTAAGATCCACCAAATGTCGTATATTGACGAGGTGTGTGAAAGGTTTAAGATCTTTAAGTATCCCATTTCCTCTCTTCCCATAAGTAAAGGAACTGTTTACTCAAAAACACAGTGTCCAGGGTCTGACGAGGAGATTCAAGAAATGACAAGTTACCCTTATAGGAGTTTATTAGATTGTCTTTCTTTTATAGCGAATCGAACCCGTCCTGACATTAGTTATGCGGTAAATATTTTTAGCCAATTCCAGAATAACCCGGGATTACCACATTGGGATGGACTTTTAAAACTTCTAGGGTATATCTCGTATACTAAAGAACTCAAACTTAACCTGTCATGTCAAAATCCCATTTTAAATGTTTATACCGATGCCGATTTTGTGGCAAATAGGGATGACAGAACCTCCATAGGGGGGCAGTTAGTTCTATTAGGAGGAGCTCCAATTGCCTGGTGGACATTTAAAGAACGCTGCGTTAGTTTGTCGACGATGGAATCTGAGTTCGTCGCACTAACAGAGGCAACCAAAGAGTTGTTATGGTTCGATAGGATCCTAGAAGAATGTATTAGTAAAAGGATCATTAAATATAAAAAGAAAAAGTCCGTACTGTACGCCGATAATATCACCACTATAGACTTCGTGAAATCGCCCATAGAAAATTACCGAACGAAACACATAGATGTAAAGTTATTTTTTGTAAGAAATCTTATTTACAATGACACTTTTGAGATTAAATACGTCAAAAGTAAGGAAAATCTGGCAGACGTTTTCACAAAGCCGTTAGTTAAAGTTGCATTGTTAAAATTTAAAAAACATGTGTTTACAACTAAGTAACTAGATTTTTTTGGTAAATATTTATTGTAATTTTTTTTTACTGTATCAGAAATGGGTGTTTATATTATATAATGGTATCAGAAATTAATGTATTGTGTTGATAATTTTTTTTTTGCGATGTCTTTATACCTTCAAACCTTTTATTTTAATTTTAAGTAACTATACATTAATTACGTTCTCAAATTTTTTATACAAGTATCTAGTGTTGTAAATATGTAAATACCTATATAGTAGTAATAGGGTTTGTTACGATAGGTTTGTGTAAAGTTTTGGGCCCTTGTATGTGTTGTGTGAATGTCTTGTGAATTTGTATTTTCTATTTACGTATAAAGAACTTTTCTCGCGTATCAAGAATGCTTTTGTAAAAAAAAAAAAAAAAGAGAAATTTGTAGTCACACCAACTTGGTGTGATGGGTAAACTAGTATCGAGAACTTTTGTAAACTGTTGATCACACATCTGAAGAAATTATTTTTGTATCAAGGATTCTTTTCATCTGTGAAATTTTACAAGTCTTGTGATGTATATTTATTGAAGTTTTTCTTATGTAATATTTGAGAGTCAGTTACCTGGTTAAAGGTGGACATAAATTTTTTTTGGAGAAGCTCATTTCATGGGATTGCCGTAATAGGGGGCATTGTTAGAAATTGCAGCCGAATCGGCACCTTCCGTAACTTTTGGTGAATCCCGGCAATTTGTCTATTAGTTCGTTTATTTAAGTCAACCGAAGCAGGAGATTTGACAGCTACCTTAATCGCCAGTTAGATTGTTTTTGTTAAGGAAGCTGACTCTCGCAATTATTTTGTTCGTGACGTCTGCACGGCAGACGCTAATGTGGCTTCAACTCTCACTCGGCGGCTACGATCTGTGTAATTTTGTGATTGGCTGAGTGAGGGGAGGAAGCTGCATGATTATGCTAATTAGCATATACCTGCTGCTGGATATATAAGGCTGACAAGCAGGAGGCAAGGTATCCCTTTTTTTTGGTCAGCTGTGAGGTTAGCAGTATCAGATTAGAAAATTCCTTTTTTTTTTACTTTGTATTTTTTTAATGGTATTAGGTTAAATATTTTTCCGTAATAGGTGATTGTTAAATTGATTATGTTTATTTTGTTAACTTTTTTTGAAAAACTTTTAGAACTTAAATAAAAATGTTTAGTTGAAATACTCAATTTTTTATTTCTTGTCATTCTGCACAAGTCATGCTAGCTTCCACTTTAAATATCTTTTGTATCAGATATGTCCAGCACTATTAGGTAACTGGTCATCATATCCATATGCAAAATACACTTTTTTACATGAAAATTAAACAAACAATAAAATACTCTTGATAGTACTAAACTACAGAATAACACACAAGAATTCTAAAAAGAGTAACCACTCTGAAGACATGCCTGGTTTCAATTACACACACATTGTATACATATTTCACAAGAGTCAAAATAATTTTACCAATTCAAATATATAACATAAATGAACAAGGGAACGAATTATAATATTTCAAACAAACAAAATTGATAATTATGAGATATTTACAGGTAAAATGGCCAATTTAGTAATAGGACGTTTTATAATGCCTTGCTTTGTCTTTATCATGCAAACTCTAACTTTATTGTCTTTCCCATAAATCAATTTTTCAATTTTTCCTAATAACCATGAGCAAGACGGCATATTGTCCTCCTTAACAATTACTATGGTATCCTTTTCAATGTTATCCTTTGAAAAGTACCACTTTGTTCGTTGTTGTAAATGGCTCAAATAGTCACATTGCCATCATTTCCATAAGTATTGAGTTATCCTTGTAGTGCGCTGCCAGCGGTTTAAGGTATTATCGGATAAATCCGTTAAATTTGGTTCAACTATTGCTGTTACTGATCTTCCGATTAGAAAATGCGTGGGGGTAAGGGTGTCGGGTTCATTTGCATCATTAGAAAGGGGTGTGATGGGACGAGAGTTTAAAATACCTTCGATTTGGGAGGTGATAGTAAGAAATTCTTCATAGGCAAATTTTAAGTTACCGACAACTTTTTTAAGGTGAAATTTGAATGATTTTACCCCTGCTTCCCAAAGTCCACCAAAATGTGGAGCTCTGGGAGGGATAAATTTCCAATTAATTCTTCCTGTAACTAAGTACCTTGCAAGAGAGTCATTGGGATATTTTACCATATTGTGCAATCGCTTAAGCTCATTGTTCGTGCCTATAAAATTACGAGCATTATCTGTATACAAGTTAGCACATTTTCCACGCCTTGACATGAATCTTTTTAATGTCGCTATGAAAGAATCCGATGACAAGTCAGTCACAATTTCTAAGTGCACAGCCCGCGTTGCGAAACAAACGAAAATCGCTACATAAATTTTATGCAGTTGACCTTTTCTTTGGGTTTTGTATTCTATGAAAAAAGGTCCACAGAAGTCAACACCGGTATGGATAAATGGGAACGATAGGTTTATCCTGTGCTCAGGCAAATCTCCCATAGTTTGTTCTAAGAAGAGTGGCTTGTTTTTCACACAAATAACACATTCATGAGTTATTTTTCTGGCAAGATTGCGTCCTCCAATGGGCCCAAAACCTTGCCTGATGCAATGCAAAAGAGATTGCGGTTCTACATGACAATAGCGAATGTGATGATCTCAGACATGCCAACTGCTCCGGTTTCGGCGGAGTTGCTCCGGAGAAATGATAAAAATTGGTAACTCCGCACACTCCTCAAATTGCTCCGGAAAATAACAAATTTTGTTTCGGGGGAAATATTTCGTTAATTTTATCAAATCTCGTAATTTCTGAAGGAATTTTGATGAATTTCTTTTCATAATTCTTTTTTCCGCTATTTGCAGCAAATAAATATTGCTAAATAGGCCTAACCTACAGCGAAATGTATATATTCAGAAGCATGTGCATATATGCTTTTCAGCATGTGCGTATAAGCTTAAAAATTTCCTCTGAGAGATGATATATTGATGCATGCTGAAGTTGCAGGTATCCGTATAAGAGCTTAGACTAAGTTTAGTTCTTTGAACTATTTCATTGAATGTTTCAATATCTTTACTGATAATGCATTGGATGAACTTTAATCAGAGTTTAAGCTTTACCAAATGGACAAATTTAGCGAGGAAATTCTAAACTGTGAACGCTCAGATACAGCTTGGTATAAAATCAGTTGTTTAAGAGATCACAATGCAGCAATCAAATACAAAGTTTTACCAAAAATAATGCTAAATATATTGCTCTTTCCACACAGTAATGCTGCTTGTGAAAGAGTTTTCAGCACTGTGCGAAAAACCAAACTGAATTTAGGTCAAATTTGGGAAGACGAACTCTAAAATCTCTGATGATAGTTAAATGTAAATATTTTAATCAGGGTCAATGTTGTTATAAGAAAAATCTTTCTGAAAAAGAACTTTTTAAAGCTAAAAAATCTACTTATACATTGTTAAATGCATAAATTTTAATTTACCTTTAATAGTATGTTAATTTTAAATTATTTAATTTGCACAGTTTTAATTTAGAAATTAATAAAATATATAATTATTTATAATTTGTCTGTATTATTTTAAAATTTGTTTTATTATGTATGTAAATTGTATACGCTTTTACTTTGTAGGTAGCATGTTAAATTTTAAAACCGCGCTGTTGCTCCGGACACAAGTGCCTGAATGTTGGCATGTCTGTGATCTAACATAATCAAATATGTTAATCTGTGACCCTTGGGTAACACGATAGGATGTTTTGTACCATATGACAAATTTGCTTTGCGCAACCTGCCACCTACCCAAATTACTTCACACTCATCTATGAAAGAGCACAAAAATTTCAATTCACTATTTTTTGTTACCTCATTTCCTTTGCTTAAATTACTAAAGTCTTCGGAAAGACTGTCCTTCTGTATCATAGAAATTAACTTTAATTCATTTCGTCTGACCTCCTCAACAGTTAGAGGACCCTTTTCTCGATTCTTCTTTCTGCAGCCATTAATAAACCTGAAAACAAAACTAAGAATATTAATTAATTTTGTATAATTATTGGTAATGGTTAGCAGGTTGTCAATAAAGTCACTCTGGATTGCGACTAAGTTCAGGTTGGCAGCGGGTTTCAGTTCACCAAGATACTGCAAGTCTGATGAGGCTTCTAGATGTGCATCACCAAAAACATCTGTCGTTGGCTCTTGGAGAAACTGTGGGCCATTCCACCACAAGTTCAAAGATGCAAGTTCTTGGGGGTATGCTCCTCTTGAGATGAGGTCAGCTGGATTCAATGTAGATGACACATGTCTCCAAGTGCAGTCCTCAGTTAGTTCTTGTATTTTTGCTACCCGATTGGCAACAAAGGTTTTCAAGCGATGTGGAGGGGTGCGAATCCAGGCCAAGGAGATGGTGGAATCTGAATACAATACTATGCCATCTAAAACAAGAGACAACGATTTCTGGACCTTTCGCATGAGCTGTGAAACCAGAAGACATGCACACAACTCAAGCCTAGGTATTGATTTAGTTTTCAAAGGTGCCACACGTGACTTGCTGGACACAAGCTTGGATGACACAGTTCCGTCTGATGCTATGCATTGCAAGTACACAACTGCACCAAAGGCTGCTTCAGATGCATCAGAGAAACAATGAAGCACAGTCTTTTGACAGTCATCATTTAAGACGTAACGATCAATTTTGATATTTAACATGGAGTTGAGAGAAGAACCAAATTTCATCCATTCCTGGGAGACTGGATCAGGTAGTTCATCATCCCAATCAATTTTAAGCATCCACAGTTTTTGCATAAGAATCTTGGCCTTGGCAATAACTGGTCCCAAAAGTCCTAAGGGATCAAATATGCGTGCAATTTCGGTCAGAACGGATCTTTTTGTACATACTAACATGTCCGGTGTTCTGGTAACTGCAAACTCAAAAGTATCACTGTTTGGATTCCATTTGAGACCCAGAGTTTTGATGCTTTCTTTATCTTTGTCAAAATGATATTCCTGTTCTTCATAAGGCACACTCTGCAGAAGTTGTCTGTCATTTGAAGACCACTTATGGAGCCTCATACCTCCACTCTGAAGTAAGCTGATCAACTGTTCCTGCAATTCAATTGCTGAAGCAACATCTTGAGAACCATTTACAAGGTCATCCATGTAAAAGTCTTGTTGCAAAACTTCGGCAGCAACTGAAAACTTATTTCCTTCATCAATGGCTAGTTGTTTGAGAGTCCTGGTAGCCAAGTACGGAGCACTAGTCGTTCCGTAAGTGACGGTGCACAATCTGTACTCTTTTACAGGTTCATGTGGGCTACTTTTCCATAAAATTCTCTGTAGATCCTGTTGACTTGGATCGATCATTATCATCCTGTACATCTTCTGTATGTCAGCTGTCAGAGCAATGCGATATTTTCTAAACCTTGTCATTATTGAGAAGAGATCATCCTGAATTACGCTTCCATTAGCTTGTAGAGAGTTCAGAGATGTCCTATTTGATGAGGGAGCTGACGCGTTGAAAACACCTCTCAGTTTTGCAGTGCTATTATCAAACGCTATGATGAGGAATGTAATATGTAGTCTTCGGCTCCACTTCGTCCTCCTCTACCTTTCTCATATGTCCCAATTCTTCATATTCACGCATAAAATTCTGGTACATTAAACTAAGTTCCGGATTTTTAGAAATACGGTTCCATAGCGAAGTTAATCTTCTCCAAGCCATTTTTTTTACTTGCCCAAAGTCTCGGGATCCTTCTTAAAAGGCATCTGAACAACATATTTGCCTGTTTGATCTCTTGTGTGTGTCACTTGGAAATGATTTTCGCAAAATTGTTCCTCATCGCTTTTTCTATCAATGGTCTCTTCAATCGACTCAAGTTCCCAAAATTTTGCAATAGTTTGCTCTAAATTATCCCGTTCTCTTGATAAAAGACAGCGTCTAAGGGGCTGGCTACAAGGTAATTTTCCTAAAGCAATGTACCCAAAAACGGAATTTTGTAGAAGAATGGAATCATTAATCTTGATACTGTCATATTTTAGAACTTTAAAGAAAGTCTCTGCGCCTAATAAAAGATGAACCTTGCTTGGTTTAAAGAATTCAGGATCTGCCAATTCTACACAATTCGGAAGTTGGATACTAGGAATATCCAAAACACTATGCGGTGTCAAGTCCGTTATTTTTGGAGTTACAAGAAATTCTAATTCTTCTTTAAAATCCCCATTGGCATTTGAAATAACTCCGAGCACTTTAGATTTAATCGTGTGCACCACTTCATTTATTCCAGACACTGGGGCATACGTCTTTTCCTTTTTCAACCCCAAAAGATTAGCACACTCAGTAGAAATCAAATTTACCTGACTAGCAGAATCTAGAATCGCTCTAAATACGTGCTACTAAAACTATGAAGGGGACGCGGGGGGAATACATTTTCCAAAGCAACATTTCCCCCGCTTGCCGTTGAATCATCCCGAATATTTACATTAGAACGTTTTTCATTAAGTGGCTCGTATGAATTTCCACTCCCTGTCGGCGCCTCTTCACGGTCAACCGACAAATATAAAAGCGAATGATGTTTCTTTTTGCAAATGGAACATGAAAATTTCGATTTACAGCGTGATGCTATATGTGATTTGTTCAAACAATTCAGACAAAGTTTGTGATTACGTACGAAATCATTTCTTTTACAAACATCCAAATTTTGAAAAGTGGCACATTTGTTTAAATAATGAGAACCGTTACACAATATACACTTTATATTTTCGTTTGCATTAATAATCAAGCTTTTACTTTTTTGGGAATGAACAATCAGATTTTTATTTTTTACGTGCGAATTTCGATGAATACTTTCAAGTACCATACTTCGTTTTTCCAAAAATTCTAAAAATCCATCAAGAGCGGGAACATCTGTAGTTTTAAGAGTAGATTCAAATTGTTTTCTGTTTTCTTTATCCAATTTTTGCAATAAATTTAACAACATAATATTAGAAAAATTGTTTCGATCATATTTTAATACTTTAAGCGCTCTCATATTCTTTTTAATGCAATCCAGAAAACAATGTAATTCTTGAACTGATTCATATTGTATTTTTTCATAATTAATCATTGCACCGATATGTGTGTCAACAATTATTCTTTTATTTTCGAAACGTTCACTTAGTGTTTTAAACAAAGAATCGAAAGTATCATCATCAGTTTCTATTTGCTTGGCTTGGCCCTTTAATGATGCACGCAAATAATATAATTTTTGCGATTTATTTAACTGTTCATTATTTACTATTAAATTTGTAAACTGGGATTTAAAATTTGACCATTCATCGTATTTACCCGTAAAAACCGGTAATGGAATTTCGGGAAGTTTAACTTTCGCTTTAGAATTACTTTCGATTCCGTGTTCTTTAGAATTATTTACAACAATACTAGAAGGTTTAAATGATTCTATGAAGGTTTTAATCCTTACCTCCAAGGCTTCAATCCGGTTTTCTATTTCTTCAAAATCAGCTTCGATTTCTGTAATTTCCTTTTCCTTCAGATTCGAAATATCGTAATACTCATTCCTTAGTTCATCAGTTTTGGCTTGAAAGCTTTCAACTTTTTTAAGTTTTACTTCCAATTCTCTTAGCGATGTATCCTTAACAGAGATTTCATTCATAAATGTTTCCAACTTTGTAATGTTGGCCTTTATAGCTCCTTTCTTACGATTTAACTTTTCCATAGTCGCTAGCTGCGGTGGATGACGGACCAAATGATGTACGTGTAGACTAGATAGAATAAGCAATGTTTCTTTTGATCCCACACTTTTATTAACACAGAATTTAATCCAAAAATACGGGTCGGTAAGACCGCTTAGTGAGATAACTTAAGATAGAATACATGGGTCGGCGACCGCTGGCGAGAACAACCTCGCATCATGAAACACATCACGATCATATGACGGACCAAATGATGTACGTGTAGACTAGATAGAATAAGCAATGTTTCTTTTGATCCCACACTTTTATTAACACAGAATTTAATCCAAAAATACGGGTCGGTAAGACCGCTTAGTGAGTTAACTTAAGATAGAATACATGGGTCGGCGACCGCTGGCGAGAACAACCTCGCATCATGAAACACATACACGAACTACTATAAACAACATTTTTAAACACAAAGAAAACAGCGCATGCGCAATTGCTGCGCTCGCAAATACGTAAGTGGCGTAAACACTACTTTTTTTTTTTTTTTTAATTTGAGATATTTAAAATTTTAATATTAATGCGGCTCTTTTGACGATTGAAATAACTTTTTCCCAGGGCTGGTAAAATCTTGGAAGATTCCATAATTTTTGTGGAATTTTGAAAACTATCCCGATATTTTCTAAAATTGTAAAACACCTGACAATTCCATAAATTCCCACTTTTTCCTAATGTGCGGCTACTCTAATTCAGTTTTTAATTTGTTTATGTCAAAAGTTGTTTTGTGGATACGTTAACGTACTTTTTTTACATTTGATGCACATAATTTGTTTTCAAGATATATTATTTAAAACGACAAAACTAAATTTTTTAGAGTCTTATTGAAGAGTTTGTAAAAAAAAAAAATGTATTTTAAAACGAGCTACACATTTCATTTTATGAAGAAAGAAAGGCGTAAAAGGTTGTAATAATGATTTCTCGGCTAGAAAGGGACTATGCTCCCTTAAAATTATGTCATTCTTAGCACATATGCTAAAATTTGATTAAAATATCACCAATCAGATCGACAACGAAATACTTATCTTGCCAAAATATGTCCAGCTTGGATTTGTCTAGTAAATATTTAGCAAGAAAGAAAATTGCACGAGAAGCGCGACTTCTAGATATTTCTTTGTTGCCTAACATGTTTTGTTCCTTCCATAGTACAAGAAGCATCATGTTGTAGTTATTGAGAAAGTTTATTTTCGAAAATAAGTGTGTTCAAACAAATAAGATTACGTAAACAATCCCAGACGATATTTTCACACAAACAGAGTTAATCAAATCAATATCGAGTCATAATATTTAAATTACGTTAAAAGGGTAATCAAAAACCAAAGGGCTCGTTTATATCAGATTTCAATGAATACTTTTAACAACATAAATAATGCCTAGAGTTTAGTTTTAAATTTTAAATCACGATAAGTTGAAAAGCAAGTAGTGAAGAGATAACCTAGAATTAAGGCTGGATGTCAGCCTTAATCTGTCAGTATGGTCTTCTTGATAAAAAATAAAGTATAAATGTTCTAACTACATTCTGCATGTTTAATACAGTAAAAGTAAAATATTTAGATTTGCACCTACCTAACAGGTGTTTGTGAAGCAAAGATCAATAATTAAATTGGTTAAAATCTGTCAGTAAGACCGCCCCAAGTTTTGCCGCCTCGGGTAAAACCCCGGCCCCTACTTTTCCGATAAAAATTACTTTTAAAAGAGATAAATTATTGCTAGGTACAATGAGGAATTTTCACGTTTTCTAATTTTGATTTTAAACGATAGAAGACAAAAAAGTAAGTAGGACAGTAGCTATTTTTCTTTCATTTGGGGGCCTAATGAGTGATTTCTAATAAACGATACTTTTTCTCCGCCGAGTTTGTGACGTCATCGTTCATGTAAACACCGAGCTTCTATGCTGTTTACATGTTAAAAGTCGACTTTTAAATTTGTTTTTGTGTAAAGTATCGCATATAATAGAAATTTTTTTGTTATGTCTGGCATTAAAAAATCATACTCTAAATATTGTATTGTGCCACTCTGTAAAAATACAACAACTAATTGCAATGAGAAGATATTTTTCAGTGTCCCGAAAGACCCACATACACGAAAAATCTGGACAACTGAGATGAAAAGGGAGGAGAAATTAAACCTCAAATTATCATATAAATCATCTCTATGGGTTTGTGAAGACCATTTTTCGGTAAACAAATGCTTGCATTTGTTTAAATATTACTAATTTAGAACAATTAAAGTATATAAAATACATCTATACCTTTAAAAGGATTGTTGATTAACCACTGCTATTTAACTTTTAAAACTGCTAATTTTCGAGTATTATCACAGAGTTCAAGTACAGTAAATATTTTATAAAGCATATAAATATCGAAAAACATATAAATATCTAAAGCATATAATTATCTAATAAATAACTTGGGGGAGGGGAAAGTTATGTATTTTCAATGTATTATAAATATTTTCTTCAGAGATGAATACTTTCTTGTGTATCAAATGTAACAGTGATATTTTTCGATTAAATTGGTGACTAATTTGAAAAAAAAGTATAATATTTTTAAAATACTTAATAATTATATTACTTTAAAAATTAAATTTATTTTGAGAAATTTTATACATTTTTTAATTTGACATTAAAATTAAAGGCAATAAAATTGTATTGCTATTTAAAAATGTATAATAATCAAGTAAAGCCGTTTAAAGATTTTAAATTTCTTTTCATCATATTTACAATATCTAAGAATTGATTTTGTTTTGGTTTGGTTTTGGAGTGCTACGGTCTACTTTTTGCAACACGAAGGCTAATGAGACCGGTCTCACAATAAATACCTCCTCTAATTTTTATTTTAATATTACATCCGTCTCTATTTATAAAAAACGATGCTACTACAAATGTGTGTGTATATGATATATGCATATTTATTTGACTTGTTTGTGTTTACAAACAAAAGAGCTGTGTTTAGCATGAATAAAGTATTAATACATGTTAAGTAAAATTTGAAAAAAATATAAATGATTTTACATACCTTTGGGTTTTAATTCCTCGTATTTCTGCTCCCATAAAATCCGGGTTTTTTGCTAAGAAAGAAAACATTGACATGCTGTCAATTTTCGGGAGGCTGTCTGATTGTCTTTTGGTAAATCCAGGTAGAAGAGACATTTATGACAAATTGAGATAACTAAGCTATCTAGATCGATAAACTAAACCTTCAGGTTTAAATAAAAATAAATTTTGATAGCTAGAAAATTTCAGGAATTTGCAAAAACAAAATCGGAAAATAGTGCGCGCTTAAAAGCAATACAAAAATATTGGTCTGCATGAACGATGACATCACAACCAATCACGGAGCGTTTTGATGGCACGTGATTTTCGCTTAACTTTAAAATTAATTTTTTAAATGATGGACCCAGTTTTTTACATTTTTGAGAACATTTTTGGAATCTACGAGTCTGAAATTATCAGAAAAACACTAAGTTGTTCGAATCCCCCACATGTGCAAATACCTCATTCTATGAAATTGGAAACCTAAAACAGCAAAAAATATTTTTTAAACTAAAAATAAACTAAAAAACAAAATAAAAAAGAATCATGTTCCAATCATCTCTATCTCTGGAATCTTTAAATAATGTTCTTTCACAATCTAACAGAATGGAGGCTAAGATTTTCTGCTTACCCGGAAACATACATATACATAAGTACAGCATTTTTGCATTGGTTATTTAATTAAACATATCAATTTTTTATGGTCGTGTTCTTTGGAAATGAAAATTGTAAACATTTTTAGCTTTTAGACATAGGATTATAAATACGAACTGTAAATTTTTATAGGAAGAAAAACCAAAGTGTATAAACTTGGATCAATTGAGTATTTAACATAGCAATATTTTCTCATACTCATAGCTCGAATTTTCGCGCCTACGACAAACATCCAGGTTCTTTGCCCCTATTGTTAGCCATGTTCTTTTCAGATTTTAAAATACAAGTTTTATATAAAACTATACATCTCTAGGATTTAAAATTCTGCTCGTGGAATCTTGATGTTTATTAGTAGCTCGTGTACTCATTTTATTATTGCTTCGTACTTCTTTTTATGAAAGTCATTAAGTAATTATTTCACCAATGAATTGCAAAAAAATAAAAATAAAATAGAAATAAAAGTAAAATAAAATAACATAAAATGAAATTGTCACTATATAAAATGTATCTAATTCCTTTCTGCGTTATAAATCAATAATTTTCTAGACTGAAAAATGGTCAACAGTGTATCTAGCAATCCTCATTTGTGTCTAGACAGTATTAGAGCTTCTATAGAAAACTATACACCAAGGATGCCAAACTAGCCCACAACAAATACTTTTTCGACTACTTAATGTAACGCTATGTAATTGATAAATACCAAATTAGCACCTAAGTATACGCAAATGGAGGTAACTGAGACCTTAATGCAATTTAAATTTGAAGCGAAAATTTAATGAAGTTTGGGGTGCCAGAATTTTATAAATATTTTAAATTCAGTTTTGCACTTGAATGTACGAAATTATTTCCATATTTGGAAGTACATATTGGTAAAACCATATTTTTTACTTATAAATGGAAACAAATCTACTACTTGAATTGTAGACTTTTACCTAACATCAATTTTGAAAATAGCTGCGGACAATATTTTTCCTGGAGTAGGAAAGTTAGTGACAGAGAAGAGTTTAGGAAGTTTATCAATAAAACATTATGTTTTTGTTCCTATATTACTTAATTGCTTTTATTTTTATACACTGTACTGTTGGGGAAAAAAACCTCCAGTTCTATAAAAGTAGAAGTTTTTATTCTTTGCAGTCCTCGTAAACTTAGATCTCATTTATTTGGCTCATATTAGTTATTGAGTCTAACATGCTAGACTGCATTGCTGTTGAACTAGAAATAATACAGATGACAAACAATTGTTACATAGATAAGTCTTATATCAATCAGACAATCTCAATAATTTTCACTGGTTGTAGATCTATTAACAAAGTTTCTCAAACTGTGCTATGTGGAACGCTTAGTACTCCAGATAACAATTCCCAGTGCTCCGTGAAAAGGTAGGCCGCACTTAAAAAAGTAGAAACAGTTTTACTGAACACATTTTAAAGTTTAAAATTAAGAATATTTTGCACGAACAAAATGGGGCTAAAAGTTGTATTATTATGACTTTTTGCGTTTTCGTTGCGTAACAAAAAAATAGAGTATAAATTATTTATCACTGTTCAGGTAAAACATTTGACTATATAAAAAGGTAGTCGGCATTCAATGTGTCAGCTTTTTTTTTCCGCCAGTCGGTAAAAAGGCAACACTAGACTGAGTCTGTTTTTGGTTTGGAGCGCTACGGTCTACTTTTTGCAACACGAGGGCTAATGAGACCGGGACCTACTGCTTAAAGCCGATTCCGAACGGCTACGAACATCTATGCCACTGTGGGAATCGAACCCACGAACTCCGGTTCCGAAGGCCAGCACCCTAACCATTCGGCCATCGTTCGGCTAGACTGAGTCTGGACTCACTTTCTCCTCGTTTGCAGAAACAATTAGAAATTCGACACGTTTCCAGAACTATCTGAAAATTCTTATTTCTCATTAGACTGCTTGTGTATCTTTCATACAAACTGGTTGCATTTTAGTCAACATTCAGTCAACAACTAACAAATTATAATGTTCATTACAATTAAAGTTATTTCTGTTTGATTGCTTTTATTTAACTTTACTTGTGTGTCGGTTGATATTTTGAAATAAATTTTTAACTATCTTCCTGACTACCTAGAGATATGAAATTTTGTACATAGGTTCCATTTAGATGCCAATACAATATTCAATTAAAAAATATATAGAGATTGGTGAAGAAAAATAAAATTAGTCCGGTAAATGCAAAAAGCTGTTCAACGTACGTAGAATCCAAATTGTGGTAATTTTAAACTAATATCGCCATCTATTTGCAAACGATATAATTAAAAACTCAAACGATTTTTACTTTCTATTGCATTTTTTTAATCACTTTTCTTGTTAAATAAAGCTGGTTTAGAAAATACTTTTTGTACATATAAATTATTTGTCTTTGTATGTAGTTTTCTATCTGCTATAAGAAACTAATGCAAGAAAAATTTAAAAAGGGAAATCTAATGTCCCGCAAACTTAAATGGTGAAACTACATTGTATCGATACTACTATTTTGTCCTTTTATATTAAATAAAATTTATTTAGTAGCTGTATATTGTAAGTTCAGTGCTCCGCGCTGAATTTTCAATTTCAAAGATGCTCCTTGACTAAAAAAGCTTGAGAACCTCTAATCTAAAAAGCTCATTAAACAGAATTCAGGATTTTTAACTGTGCGTACAGGCATACCAAGGGTGAGGGGAGGGTTGCAGACCACCCAGGCGTCTGATCAGAAGGGGGAATCCCAAGAATCTTACGCTTTTAAGTTTATGTACTGTAACGTATATAAGTAAAAAATTAAAATATTTGATGTATAAGCCGTGATATATTTGCATTTATACAAAATTTTATGAGGCTGGTATCAATAGTTTATAAGATATCAGGCACACAGTAAAAACTATTAAATTTGAAAATAGCATTTTAAAGTTTAAATTATATGTGAACGTAACAAACGATGCATTAATTTTATTCTCTATGACCCCCATTCTATTGCAGATATGGTAAATGTAATGATATTAAAAATGTGCACAAATGTTTGTAGTTTAATACAGATTTTTTTCTAAAAATCAAAAATTTTGAAGATATAAATTTTGAGATCCAAAGTTTGAACCCCTTACTTTTTTTCAAAAGTCCAACCCACCTTTTTCCTTAAAAACCCGTGTTTTATTCGTTTTTCATAACAGGCCGGTTTTCTCCAGCAAACTTTTATTTTTCTAATTTCTATGTAAATATTTTTCAAAAGTTGACTTTTCCATTAAATTTCCACAGTATTAAATGCAAGTTAAAAGTTAAATGTTTGATAGCTATTTATCACTAAATTGTTACACGAATTATGCAATTGTAGATACATGTGTATTATGCTATTAAAATGCATTACAACTATTTATTGCACATATGAATTATAATTAATATATCCCTGTTGTTGTTGGAAGAAAATTTTAATTTCTCGAGTATGATGATCATGTACTCTATTATATAAAAATCGTAATAAAAATTTTACAGATAACACTCAATGGGAATATACTTTCTTAATGTAACCCTTTTGATTGAATAGTAAAACAGGAAGAATATTAAAGATGAAAAATTTAGTTAATCCGGGTTTCTGGGGAAGGTGAATATTTTCATTGCAAACTAAAATATACTTTTATTTAGTTTCAGTTTTCAACCAAGGTGTAACCAGAAGACTAATTTTTGAAACAAAATGAATCTGAATATACCTAAAATTAGCATTGTTATTTCATTTATCTAAACGTATTTATTCTGTATTAAGCATGTTCTTATATCTCATTCTTATTGCTACAAATATGAAGAACAGTTTTTCACATAAGTTTTACTGAATAGCATCAAAATATTAATTCTGTTATGACTGTGCTGGTAACTTCTATTTCCAGCAGCTTCTTTTTCCAATTTTCTAGCAGCCCTTAACTTTTCGACAACATTCTGCGACATGCTGGAGAGACATTACAGTCTCTCTGTAAACCTTTACCAGCAGGCGAAGAATTTTAGACGAGGTCATATATTTTGGCCACAGAAATTGAATAACTCATCGGATTTCTTCGCGAGACCAGTTTTCCAATAAAGCTGCCGTTTGTGTTAACCACACAATTAGCGCTGTACGTGACGAGTGGCTGAAACTCTGCATAATTGCCGGTCGTATGAATTAGATTTACGGCCCACCATTACTAATTACAATAAAAACGACGAAACTTCAGGGATATAGACCTTGATACCTTATTTTTTAATCGCGCCTCGTACAACTAAGAATGACAAGCAAAAATAGTTTTAGTATATCCTGTAATAAATATAATTATTGCTCCAAAATACGGCACGCTTGTTACTAGATAATTATATCTTTAAACCATTTTTCAAAACACACTTTTTTATTTTATGATTACTTGAAACACTTCAGGTGAATTTCAAACTGATGAAACTGATGCCGGTGAAATTTTCTTTGAAATTCATCGACTATTTATATATGATAGCATATACAGTCGAACGTCGCTGTAGTGATATTTTTACTGGTCTCAACTGAACTCCCATTTAACTAATGTTATTTTAAACGCTTATAGTGAACTCTTAAGAAAATGAAAGTCCGTTTATAATAAACTAAAACTTCTCTGTCAAAGATTTTATTTTTCAATTATATAAAGGTAAATTTACAAGCTTTGAATTGGATGGTATTTAGAGGGATATTTAATGGGTTGTAGATTAGGAGCGCTACGATCTAATGTTTTGCAACATGAGGGCTAATAAGACTCGGACCAACTGTTTAACGGATATTTAATGGGAAACGGGATAGATGAACAGCAAAAATTAGCCATAAATTATTACATATTTATCAGAATATCAACAAATTTGACTACAATGTTTTACGCATATTAAGGAATAATTTAAAATAGTAATCTACAATTCAACAATTGTTATCAAATTGTGAGGTACAGTAATCAAAGATACTAAATTGTGCTAGTTTCCACACGAATATTTCAAAGAGGGGAGCATGATGTAGTCATCTGTTGCTACTTAAGTATTAAAATCAGAGAGAAAAAAAAATTAAATATGGTTTCACGGCGCAACCACTGTACATCAATGGCTTAAGCAGACACCCAGAATTTTGCGTTGGGACGGGTTCAACAACTTAAGCGAAACCGTTTCACAAGAACCAGTATGTCATTTAAACTATAAAAAAAAAAAAGCAGAAAAGGAACCTGAAGTCAATTTCCCTTTTAATTATTTTATTAATCACTTTAACATTGCATTTATTTGATTGAAATACGTAAAAGAGCACTAAAACTAACAAAAATTTAATTGAAAAATAGTATATATAATTTTTTCTCCAATTCATCGATTACATTCTTTATGTTGATTTAAATATTTCCACAAGTATTTAGCAAAACTAAACAGACGTTTTTGCTCCATTGTGATCCTCAAATACGTTTTTAGTCTTCGTATCATTGCTCATTTCGCTTATGGGCTTAGGGAAGGCTCAAGCCCGCCTGAAATGATACATGAAATGTTAAAAATTCTGGGAATAATAAAAAAAAAACCTTTTATAATAAAGTTTTAATTTCACTGTCTTTTAAAATGAGGTAACCAATTCCGTGATTACCGAGAATACACTAGGATAATAAATTGACGTAACAAACAATTACCTCTCTAATTATCAGCAATGCATAAAATTTGTTAACAGGTCTCGGAACTGTTGATAGGTCGAAAATTGAACTCAAATTAACCTTTTCCGCAATTAAAAAAAACCTTTAAGATTCTTTTTCAATTGGTATTCTTACCACTTGTATATTAAAACAACTAGCTTTCATTAAAAAATATATTACGCTCATTATTTGAAAAAGCAATTTTATAATGAGCACAAGATATCAGAAAATATTTAAGATTCACTACACAAATTTTTTTCACAAATATAATTGATAATCTTTCCAAAATACATTTAAAGCACATGCATCTATTATTTATATGTAAATTATGTTCTAAATTAAAAGTAAGGAAATAGCCTAAGTTTTAATATTAAAAATTTACAAATATGACAATAATTAAACTAATATTAATATATATGTTTGTGTACTGGTTGGAGCGCTACGGTCTACTGTTTTGCTAAACGAGAGCTCATGAGACCAGGGCTACTGCTTAAAGCTTATTTCGAATGGCTACGAACATCCATGAAAACAGTGGGATTTAATAATATATATACTACATTCAACTTTTAATTTACCATGCTATGCGGATCGCATTGGGGCAGACAATACCGTAATTTCGGGAAGATAAGCTGGGGCTTATACTTGTTTAAAGGTTAAAATACAACGGCTGCAGCGTATATGAATGAATTTTAATTTGCCTACTACCACTGCAAATGATTTGTATGCTAATTTTTCCGTGTATCTATTACACGATTTAATCATTTTTTTTTCATACTGTGCCATACAGCATGAACCCGATTTAACGTGCTGTACGGTATCAGCTAGTGCTATTCCTACGCAAATTCGTCGGAGCGAACTTAGGCAATGACTTCCGAAGGTCGGAGATTCCCGAGTTTTGCTAAGAAAATTTCAAGCTGAGAGATTCGTCTAACATTGAAAATCCGAATAAGAGTTGGTTTGGTTACGATTAGCGGCCAAAATTTTGCAACACGAGGGCTAAAGAAATCAGGATCTAGATTAAAGCCGATTATGTGTGGCATTTTCACCGGGACGGTTGGATTCGATGAATGTTCAATTATTATGTATGCGAGGTGCCGTAGCTCATTTGGCGAAGGCGTCAGTCTCATAACAGGAGAGTTAAGTTTGAGGCTCAAGCCGACCAAAGATCCGCCGTGCTCATTAATGGAGACCGGGGCACTAAATAGGCTTGTAGTCTCACTGTCCTCTTAAGTAAAAATGATACCTCTGGAAATGACAGGCCAAGCCTGGAGGGTTCTTCTGATTGGTCCCTGATTTTAAATTACGAGGACCGTGAGGGAAGAACGGTACTCGCGTTCGTAGTATTCCTTAAGCAACACGTGCTCCTCGTTTGATGCTAAATGAGTTACAGCTTCGCAGCTGTGTTTGTCATAAAGATAAGTATACTATCATCTTCAGTGAAAAAAAAATTATCACTTCTCCGCAATATACGACAAGCCGTTTTATCTACCCGAAATTACGGTAATTAATTTCGGGTTCAATATCTTCAGCACACACACACACACACACACACACCAAAAAAAAAAAAAAAAAAAAAAAAAAAAAGGAGGGAGAGACACATATTAAATTTCTTAAAACTTTTTATATCATTCAAATTTTGCACTAATTTTACATAAAATTTTACAGTTGTCACTTATATCCCTCTGTTTCTTGCTATTACAATTATACCTCGTGTTGCAAAAAATTGACTGTAGCGTTCCAAATGAAGCAGCTTGGAAATGATCAGGTTTATTATCCCTTAAAAACATCGTCGAGATTTTGCCCTTACAAGTAATCTACAAAAGTCGATTATTACATACGCAAAGTAAGAACTTGAACACCCAAATCCGGTTCAATCACGGTTAAATATTTGTTCCGATAGTTGCTTTTCACACCCTTCGTAATCGCGAGTGAATGCATTTCGGTTGTACGATATCTCTAGAACAAAGATAAATTCAAACTACATCCTGATTAAATCCTTTAGGATTCCGAAATAATGCATTACTTTGAACTTCATTTTATTGAATCAAAAATATGAAAACTTAAATAAATTGTGATTTTTAACTTAATCAACAATGTTGGCTTAAATGATCCATATATACAAGTTTTATAAATACTCGTGATACTGATCATATTTTATTGCTTTGATAAACGTGACATGGATTAGGAACTCATATCTTTCTCTTTTTTTTCCGGGAGTCAGGGAAATAAGATTTTCCTAATTTTCATATTCCCGGAAACAAACGCACCTATGCATACAATAGTAAACTATAATAAAATTAATGTTGTAACGGCCCGGAATTCAGGCACGTGACAAAAACCGCGTGGCTCTTTTTTCTTTTTCTCTCCCGCTCCAACCGAGCTTTAGGTACTCGCCGCTAGAGATGCGATGACGTTTTTATATATGATGTGTGTGTGTTTGCGTCTTGTGTGATGTATACAGTGTTGTTTTGTGGTGAAAAGAAGAAATAAATGTGTTTTTGTATTAAAATGGTGCCGTCCTTGAGTGTCGACCATTATATTTGGCGCACAACTCGTGGCCGAGTCCACTTCGAATTGAAATTTTTTTTGTGAAATTTCGGTTTTGAAAAAAGTGAAGCTCTTCTTTTAAAATGGAAAGTGTCTTCAAATGGTGTTTTCAAGTCGTCGATGGTGATAAAGTTATATGATTTGCTAGGAGTGTCTCCAAATGCTACAGATACGGAAATTAAAAGGCATAGAAAGTTAGCTAAAAAATGTCATCCTGATAAAAATCCCAGCTGGTTTTATTTCATTTTCTGTTTATTTCTCTCCCAGTGGATAAGTATTTCTTTATCATTTAAACCAAAACCAATATGTTTAATTTTATGTTCTGATTAATAGGTTTGATTTCTAAAACGATTTATGTTGATTATTGATTTATGTTGTTATGTGGAATTTTATGGTGTATATTTTATTTTAGAATAACAACGTGTTTTGTGTGTCATATATTTTAAAATTTAAACAGTGAAAATATATCTCAATTTATACTTTCGTTTCTGGTGTATGAAATAAATTGATGCAAGTAATTATAACTGCTTCTTTATGAGCAAACACATTAATTATAATATAATTGAACGTGGTTCTTTCCGTATTATTTAAAATTGTTAATTATGATTTTGAATACTGATAGTATGTTAATGTTTGATTTTGAATAATTATGTTTAAAATCGTTACTTTTGATTTCACATTTTCTTTAAACATTGTGTGAATTTATGACTTATGGTTGTTATTTACGTAAAGTGAAAATTTATGATTATTTCGAAATTTATTTTGATGTATACAAATATTATTTGTATATACTTAACGTAAGCTTTAGCGGTGAACCTAGTGTTTGGGGAACGGTATAGAACTTTTCGATTAGTGTATTCAAAATTTTAGTTGCTGACCTTTTTAGTTAAAATTTTTAAAAATGGCAGAATTGAACAAAGCGCGTAAAGAAGACTTTTTCGAAATTGCTGTTGAAATGAATTTGAATGTACAAAATTCAATGAAGGTATTTGAACTTCGAGAAATGATAAAATCTTCCCCCCTTTATGAAGAGGATGTTATAAATTCCTTAGTACGAAATCAAATTGCGGTTCGTGAAGAAAAAAAACAGCGCGAAGCTTTGGAAGAAAAACGTAGGGCAGAGGAGTTAGAATTCGAAAAGCTAAAATTTGAACTTAATTGTGAACTTGAGAAGCTCAGATTGCAAGTGCAAAGCCAAAACGAAACCAGTGGAGCGGTAGGTGCTGATACAGCGAGACCATTTTCTCACCCGGAGGGTAGAATTGATGTGCAGAAGCTGTTGCCTACATTTAAGACAGATAGAGATGATATCCCTCTGTTCTTTGTGCTCCTGGAAAGGCAGTTAAAGCTCTCTAAGGTTCCTGAGAATATGTGGGTGTCGTACTTACTCAGTGTTGTTCCAAGTTCGGTTTCAACTCTCATTGCCCGTGAATCGGAAGAAAATGCTTCTAGTTTCCCTCATATTAAAGAATTGTTATTAAAACGCTTCAAACTTAGTGCAGAAAAGTTTAGGCAGCTGTTCTTTTCTCATCGCAAGCTTAAAGAGATTACCTGGCGAGATTATTATTTCGAATTACGAGCTTATTTCGAAAATTGGCTCAAGGAGCTTAATGTTACGTCTTTCGAAACCTTACAAAATTTGATCCAAGCTGATCAAATGAAACGGCGTGTTTCCTCCGAGTGTAAGGAACATATGCTACATGAGTGGGAAAACCTCACTTCTCCAGATATTATAGCTGAAAAACTGGATGCGTATGAAAATATAAGGTCCACGTTTGCTAAGAGATCCTGTTATAGGTAACAGTAAGAAAGAGTATATTCATAGAGAAGGTTTCAAGAAATCGAATACACCTCACATTCCAAGTATGTCCAGGCCTAATCTCACAATTGCTAACAGACAAAAAGAAAACGCTATTGCCTGTTACGGGTGTGGAAAACCGGGTTTCATTAAGCGAAAATGTCCGGACTGTTCTTCTGTGGTTAAAAAAGGAAAATGTGCAAGCACAGCGACTTCTGCTATATAGTTGTAACTCTGCAACCGTTCCTGCTCCAAATGTGCCTATTACACTCTGCAACAAAAAGGTGTTGGTGTGTGCAGATACAGGGGCAAATCGCTCAATTGCAGGCGAACGCATGCATAAATTGTTTAAAGAAACTGGCATTACCTTGAATCCCAGTACACATGATGTAACGTTGGCCGATGGAATCACCCAGGCTCGAGAAACTCTCTCTGCTATCGTGCCAGTAGAAATTGAAGGAAGAATTTTTGAAACTGAGTTTATTATTTTACCTTATGCAATAGGTAATCGAATACTCTTAGGTATGGATTTCCTGCACAAGGCTAACATAGTTCTAGATACTGCTAAGAGGACATGGTATTTTGGTGATACGCCTAGAAAAAGATATCCATTTGTAGTGGAATTTGACACAAAAGATGAAATCCCAGTTGCCGCAGTCAAGGTTAATCCATACGAGTTGCGCAAAGACGAAGGGAAAAATCTAACATCTGAACAAAGGACGCAACTTAATTCTCTTTTGAAAGAGTTTGAGAAGTGTTTCCATCCAGGGGGAGAGCATCGTATCAACACAGGAGATAGTGCTCCTATCGCAATGCCGCCATATCGGATGACCCCTATCAAGAAAGAAATTTTTAAAAAGGAGATAGATAATCTCTTGGCTCAAGGAACTATAGAAGAATGTGAGTCTCCGTATGCTTCACCGGTGGTCCTCGTTCCAAAACCTGATGGTAGCATGAGGTTATGCATAGATTATAGGAAAATTAATGCCGTTACCATACCAGACACTTACCCCTTACCGAGAATGGATGATCTTCTTCAAGAAGCCAAACATACTTCCTTCATGTCCACTCTGGACTTTCGATCTGGGTATCACCAAATTAGAGTCTACCCACCAGATCAAGATAAAACTGCCTTTGTTTGTCCATTTGGAACCTACCGATACTTGAAAATGCCTTTCGGACTTCGAAATGCGCCTGCCACGTTTCAAAGGTTAATTGACCAATTTAGAAGTGGTTTAAAGGATGTCCTTGCTTTGTCATACTTAGATGACATTATTATTTTGTCAGATACATTCGAGAAACACGTCTCTGATCTGAAAGCAGTATTTGAAAGATTTAGAGAATATAAGTTAAACGCCAAACGTGAGAAATGTCATTTTGCTTGTGAAAAAGTTAAATATTTAGGTCATTGGATAACGCCTAGCCTAGAGGACTAGAAGTAGATCGTGCAAAGGTAGACGTTATAGGTAGAATACCTTCACCAAAAACAGTTAAATAAGTTCAGTCATTCCTCCAAACATGTTCTTGGTATCGACGCTTTATTCCACAGTTTGCTGATATTTCTAGACCCTTCAGCAATTTAACAAAGAAGAAAACGGTTTGGAGATGGGGAGAAACAGAAGAAAATGCCTTCAAACCTCTGAAAGAATGCCTCATAACACCCCCAGTGTTAAAACAAGCTGATGGTACTAAACCATTTATCCCCAGAACAGACGCCAGTAACTATGCTTTGGGGGCGGTGCTTCTCCAAGGAGATGACAAAACGTCTGAACACCCGATTGAATACGCTAATCGTCTCCTCACCGACGCTGAAAGAAATTATTCAACCACTGAACGAGAAGTACTAGCCATTTGGGCACTTGAGAAGTTTCGCGGCTATGTAGAAGGACAGTGTGTTACAGTGGCTACTGATCAACCATTAAAATGGCTGATGAGCCTAAAGTCTCCTACCGGAAGGTTAGCCTGGTGGTCTCTGCAAGTCCAATGGTATAACTTAAATATTGATTATTTTCCAGGAAAATCCAATGTTGTTGCGGACATGTTATCGCGACCGGTTTATAGTTCCCAGTTCAACTCTGGTGAAATGTGTCATTTCGTCGGTGTCGATATGCCAACCAGAAGTCCCAGCAGTATTCGTGAATCTCAATTAAGTGATGAAAATTTAAAGAAAATAATTAAATGTTTTGAAAATGATCAAAAAGATGAAAATTTTGTAAATTGGACAGAAAGGGGATACCTTATGAATCAAAGAATATTGTCTAGATATGCACCTGATTCCGACGCCGAAGAGGCTCAACTTGTTATACCTGCCCAAGAGAGACAAAATATTCTACACTTGCATCATGATGTTTCCACTGCTGGACATTATGGTGAAAAGGGAACCTACCAGCGTATAGCCCGAAGATATTATTGGACTGGGATGAAGACATACATTTCAGATTACGTGATGAATTGTGCAAATGTTGTCGTTTCAAGGCAACTAATCAAAAACCTGCAGGACTGTTGAGAACCCCTGCATATGCTCAAAACTCTTAGTATTGACTTGTTTGGTCCTTTGCCAGAAAGTAAGGGAGGACACAAGTGGATCTTCATAGTAGAGGATTATGCCACAAAGTGGGTAGAGTTCTTTCCTTTAATTTCAGCCACTGCTCGTGAGTGTGCCACTACTTTGATTGAAGAAGTTTTCTTCAGATATGAAATTCCACGAAAGTTAATCAGTGACAATGGTCCACATTTTGTAAGCGTGGTTCTCCAACAAGTGTGTTGTACTCTTGATATTGACCTAGTACTAACTCCTGTGTATCATCCCCAGGCCAATCCCGTCGAACGAAAAAACAGAGACTTGAAGCCTCGCCTTGCCATTCTGGTGGGTGACGCTCACGACACATGGGCAGATAAACTCCCAAGTATCCGTTTCGCTTTAAAATCTGCTAAGTCAGACACTACAGGTCATACAGCAGCGTATCTACAGTTTGGACGTGAAATGCGAACAATTGGCGACGTTGTTCACGATTTAAAGGCTGTTATAGACAATGACAATTTTGTTCCAGAGATAACTCCTTACTTGAAACGTCTGTCTAGAATAACAAAAAACATTAAAGAAAGAGTAGAATTGAAGCAAGACTTGCGGAAAGCGTATTACGACAAGAATCGTCGAAAGGCCTATTTCTCTCCAGGTGACAAAGTTTGGGTTATGTTGCATCCCATGAGTAAGGCTAATAAAAAGAAAACCTCCAAGTTTATGCCTAGGAAAGATGGACCTTATCTAATTTTGACCCAGAGATCTCCAGTGGTATATGAGATTGCCAGCATGGACAATCCTGACCAGTCCCTTGGAACTTACCATGTGTCAGCTTTAAAGCCTTTCAAGGACACGGAATCGTCCCCAGTGGCACCTATAAGAAAAAAGGGAAGACTACGGAAGCAGACTTCAAGTTTCACCACGAGACGTAGGTCGGAACTAGAGGGGGAGGATGTAACGGCTCGGAATTCAGGCACGTGACAAAAACCGCGTGGCCCTTTTTTCTTTTTCTCTCCCGCTCCAACCGAGCTTTAGGTACTCACCGCTAGAGATGCGATGACGTTTTTATATATGATGTGTGTGTTTGCGTCTTGTGTGATGTATACAATGTTGTTTTGTGGTGAAAAGAAGAAATAAATGTGTTTTTGTATTAAAATGGTGCCGTCCTTGCGTGTCGACCATTATGTCTTAATAAAACCTTGCTGGCAATCGGAACAAACATTGAAACTGCTGTCTGCAATATACTGTATGTCTATTTCGCATTTACACAAAATAATATACATTATTTGGATACCCTCATCGTAGCTTTCTTTTTGGGAAGAACTGATTTCGAGCCTTTTATATCCACGACTAGCATATAGCCCGTCATGTGACGGGATCAGTAAAATTTCTAATTTTCCAGAATTGTGAAGTATCCTATGAGGCAGGTAAAAGAAAATGCTTTGTTTTTTGGCTGAGAATTATCTGGTACAAGCTCAATAATTTATCTCCATACTTCTCTAAAGTCTCCCGATACTGTGAATGCAGTTTAGAATCACGTTAAATTCATTTAGAAAGGTAATTCACAGTTTCCTTAGCTACATCGAAATTATCGTTAAGTTCTTACCAATTTTTTTGCCACAGTAATTAATGGAAGTAAAGGAATGAAATTATCATTTCCACTACACCCTGGAGGTAGATAGAATTTGTTGTTAATACCGGTGATAAAATTTTCATTGCAACAAAAAATAATCGATGATTAAATTTAAAATTATCACATATGTACCTAATCTATTATTTAAGCCAAAAATAAAAGAAAATTATTTACGTAATATCTTAGTTCTGTGATAAAACGTATGAAAATAATGCAGATTATATTTAAATAATTAAAAATAAGATATGATTAAATGAGATGATTAAAGGAATGAGGTCATAATAATAGAAAAAAATGTTATTTTTACCTATTTACTATGTGATGAATTGATAAATTTAATCGCCTGCTCTTAACCGAGGAAAATAGGGCTTGAAATAATGGCATTAAATGTTTGAAAAGGGGGGGGGGAGGGGTAATTTCGAACGTTTTAAAAATGACAATATTTTTTGTTGTGATATGAAGCATATTTATACCAATTTATTTTAGAATCGGATCGATAGTTTAAGAAAAAAGATACTTTACTCTCTTTGAACTGTGCTAACCCTAACTCATCAAGAATCCAATATGGATGTCTCATCCCCATTCCAGGCTTCAGAAATTCGGGGACAGAGGGGCAGATAACTTGGGCTATTATTGTACAAGGTATTAACTTCAGAACTTTCAAGGAATGTTTTATGGCCTTCAAAAAGAAGGAGGGGGGCTGTTACACTTAAGTAAAAAATTATGAACTGTCTATTTTGATTGCATTTAGTAAAACATTTTAGTAAAACTTGCTCATCTTTCCTCCAACACTTATTAATTTTTAATTAGGTTTGCACGGTATTATGCACAATGTCGCTTCATGTCTACCTTCTGAAAATAGCATTCTTTTATATCGAGAACTCTACAAATTGTGAGTTAAACACTAGGTGAATTTGGGATTGTTTGTATTATAACCATAATTTCTCCCCGAGTATTTGTGCTAACGTCATAAAAATGAACACAGATTATTACAAGAAGCCTCCAAATATGCTATAAATATTCAACGTTTTTTAGACATTCATTTTTACAGGGTTATACTAAACATTTTAGTTTTTCTTCATTTTCTCGAAGATTCCCTTTGGGGTTTTGGGAAAACATCTTTGAGGAAGTATATGACGTTTACCATGGTCTTTACAAGCCTAAGGTTTCAGGCTAATTCTTCATGAATTTTTCTCTAGACATTCAACAAGTCTAAAATAGCAAGTGGCCGGTTATCATTACTGTAAAAGGAACTGCATACTTAAATTATTCTTCAAAATAGTGTTGACTTAGAACCTTTTTATTTTTCCCAGCACATCACTACTTTATCGGCCCTTCCAAGGCGTACCACTAGTAAAAGGGCGCAAATACATACATTAATATGTACATGTGTTTATGCGATAAATACACAAAATAAAATAGTCTTATGTTGACATTCACTTTTATTTAATATTTAGACAGCTGTATGAAATGGTATACTGTATGAATGGTACATATATAAAAATATTCAGTTTATAAAGGCCTTATCACACGTCAACACGTACGTGTTAGTCTACTTTTCCTTTTACTGTTGCAGAATGTGCAGATTTCATGTATTACAGCTAAATATTTTCTACTGATTTATTTTAGCTCAAGTTGACTTCTGACAAGGTCTTTTAATCGGTTGAAAATTTTTAGCTATCACACGAGAAATGCGCATGTTCAGCAACGGAAAAAGGAGTCATAAATTGAATCAGCTGTTGTTTCAATACGTACATGTTGACGTGCGGCAAGCCTTTTAGATACAAATGTTTTTCTATTAAACCCATCACTGTGAAATACATTCTCGTAAAGCGCTCATGTTTTCAGCGTTCCTATGCTTACCATTTTAACTGTCCTTCCAATTTTATGAGTTTCTTACTTCATGACCCACCATACTTTAATCTTTTATTTTTTGAGGTATTGTTATGCTTAAAAGATGACGAGTGACAAAAGATGAGGCATAGGCTGCTACCATATTACAGTCGACATATGTCACTAGTGACTTCCGCGTCATAATGACGTCAGAAATCGCTAAAGATTGGTACCATAAATTTTCCTCTGTGTCATCATTATGACGCAAAGTCACCAGTGACATATGTCGATCGTAATACGGAAGCACCCTTGAAAGATGACGAGTCCCATGGGCTTTGAGCTCATGGGACTCATCATCTTTTTGTCTTTACACTTTTATTAATTTACTGTTGTTTGCTTTTATATCTGAATTTCTGTATTCATTTTATTCTTGCTCTTTTTACTTGGATTTTGGGGGCTTAGTTTTAACAATTTGTTGATACAAATCTCATGACGTCTCATTGTCATAAAAAACTACATACGACTAACATCTATTAAATGAAATTTGTTGCCTAGTATTTATTTAAGTCTATTTAATCAATAATTTCCATACATAAATGCTGTATATTGTACATATACACACATCACCGTAAGAATTAAAACATAACTAATTAGTGAGATATTCGAGCTCGTTATCATGGACGTATGTTTTATATTTGCCTCTATATTAGAAAGTGCTACCCGAAGCTCGGGGTCAATACCATTTAAACATGATTACTCATCATTTTTATTTAGATTCAGTGTTGAAAATTGTTACAGTGTAGATTTGAAATATATATTTTCGAATGCGTACCAAACATTATTTCTGTAGATTCTTCAATCATCATTAATTATTTTTACTCTAAGTTCTAGACGTCCCAGTTGCAATATTTTTACTACAACGTTATTTAGGCACAAAAATGAAACAACATTTTAGAAAAAAATAAACAGTTTTAATTATCAAGAAAACATACAAATTACAATTCAAATGAAAAACATTCCAAACTCTCCTTTCAAAAATTGCCAACCTTCATTTCCTTTGATGTGAATGGCCATGTTTCAGAGACGGATGTTAGCACTGGTCGTATTAGAGTTTAGTAGAGTAGGATCTTGATTTTCTAATAGTGAGGTTTTACCTGGTTCCTCAACCCATAGAAACAACGATTAGTTGCAACAATTCTTTTCCTAATTTCTGGCTGAATCTCATTTTGGTGTTCAATTTCAGACCTTACATATGTAAATCTTTTAACAGATTTAAATTTGCGTTTTTCATTTTCAAAGGAATTAGCATGGTTTCCCTTTTTTCCTCAAAAATATTTGTTTTGGTTTTTCTTCATTTATTTTTGGTTCTATCTGGTTCCTCAACTTAAAGAAACAGAGATTAGCTGCGACAATTCGTTTTCTGATTTCTGAATCAATCTTAGACCGTAAATATGTAAAAAAAAAAATTTTTAACCAGGTTCAAATTTATGTTTTTCAATTTCAAAGAAATTACCCTGGTTGTATTTTTTCCTAAAGATTCTATTTTTTCTTCATTTATTTTTAAATTTTTGATTCTTCGTTTAATCACTATTTCGATGATTCCTCAACCCATAGAAATTGGGATTAGCTGCTTCAATTCTTTTCTTGATTTCAGGGTAAATCTCATATTCTGATGTTTCAATTACAGATATTAGATATGCATTTTTTTTTTTTTTAAGATTTATATTTATTGTTTTCAATTTCAAAATTAACATGGTTTTATTCCCCCCCCCCCCCAATCCTAATTTTTCTTAATTTATTTTTAAATTTTTTATTTCTTCATTTAATCACTAAGATTCCTAGACACATAGAAATAGCGATTAGCTGCGACAATTCTTTTCCTGATTTCAGAAGGTAAATCTCACATTCCGTTGTTCCAATTTCAGATATTAGATATGCATTTTTTTAAAGATTTATATTCATGCTTTTCAATTTCAAAGAAATTTGCATGGTTTTATTTTTCACCAAAAAAATGCTATTTTTTTATTTGTTTTTAAATTGTTGATTTCATTTAATCGGTATGATTTTTCGACACATAGAAATAGCGATTAGCAGCGACAATTCTTTTCCTGTCTTCAGGATAAATCTCACATTTTGGAAATGCAATTTCAGATACTAGATATCATTTTTTTTTTTCACGATTTATATTTATGCTTTACAATTTCAAAGAAATTCACATAGTTTTATTTTTCATAAAAAATCCTTTTTTTTTTCATTTACTTTTAAATTTTTGATTTCTTCATTTAATCGCTATTTCTCTGATTCCTCTACCCATAGAAATAACGATTAGCTACGATAATACTTTACTTGATTTCAGGTTAAATCACACATTCTGGTGATATAAACTTTAGATATGCATATATTTTTTAAAGATTTATATTTATATTTTTCAATTTCAAAGAAATAAGCATAGTTTCCCCCCCCCAAAAAAAAAAAACATTTTTTCTTCATTTGTTTTTGAATATATCTGATTCTTCAACCCATAAAAATAGCAATTGGCTGCGACAATTCTTTTCCTGATTTCAGGGTAAATCTCATTCTGGTGTTCAATTTCAGACCTTAGATATACATTTTTTAAATATTTATTTTTCACAGAAATTAATATAGTTAACTTTTTTCCTGTTTAAAAAAACTGTTTAGTCTTCATTTATTTTTAGTCTTTATTTTATGCATTTTTTCCAATGCTAGGAAAGCTTCCTTTAGTGTGTTTTCAGATCTTGGAATTATATCAACGTCAACAACATGCTGATATGTGTGTAGACTAGTTAAAACTAGTCCCCATTGTAATTAAACCAGCATCCCTAATAACTCTTAATAAAAATATGATTTAAACAGAATTACATCAACAACTGAACAAAAAAAAAATCTGGTGTGGGCTCCACATGACTTCCTTGTCATTTGAGTCATCACAATCTTCATTTGCACATTTTCTTAAAGATTCAAAGTGGGTTTCGTTTCTCATGGTATGTATGTCAAGTACTGTCATCTAACGGAGACATAAAGCGTTAATACTCATTATAATAAGACTTTTTTATTCTTGAAATTTGTAAGAAAAAAGCAAATATGTTTCATTTTTGAAATTTTCGTAAAACTGTATCTCCAAGCAGAGAGTCTTTAAAATCGCTAATTCAGTCAAACTAACATTAAAGAAATAATCTGTATATTATGTCTATTTTCTGAAAGCATTATTTAAATTAGGAAAAATACAACTACCAATGCATACACATTTGCAGTTCTGAATTACCAATGCATGCACATCGTAAACTTATTTTCTAAATTATTTTATTTAGCTTCATACAGGCTCCAATTGAGAGATGACCATCTATTGATACTAGAGGCAGCTTGGAAAAAGTTCATAATTTTATCTTTTCATAAAAATCCCTCAAAATGTCTTCTGCAATTGAATGTCCTAAAAAGGGAGAATCAAAATATCTTGTTGAAACTACATCTTGTGATGGATCATATATTTCTTGGCAAAGATGCTTACTGAGTTTTCACTTTCAGCTATTTATTTTAAAATAGACTCGTGATAAAAATTTATATTAAAAAATTAAGGGTCCAACATGAAGATTACGGGTTTTAAGAGCCGTTTTTTCCTTTTAGGAGAGCATCCAAAATTAAGTAGTTTTGAAAGAGTGTACGAACCCTGCGGAAAAAGTACGATAAGTATAATGAGAGCTAGAAAACCCTGCCACGGGAAATTACCATACTGTAAAATGATCCTTAAGCGATCTTTTTACAATTTATTCCATGTAAAATTATCTCTAGTAATTTTCAGCGGAACTGTACAGAAATTTCCCGGAACTCGGGTTGAAGAACCCCGAATTAAAATATTCAATCAACAATACGCGAAAAGGTTCAGCAAAAGGAAAATAATAAGAAACAGTTTCAATATTACTGGACTCGTGTACCTAGATATATGTGTAATCATAACAGTAATAGAAAATTCTCTGAATAAAACATTATTAAATTTACAAAATAGTGTTATAAGGATTTAAGTTGGACTTAGTGTTTTGCCTATTTTTCATTTATTTTCTTTATAAAAAAATTTGCATAATATTAAAAGCTTACACAGGGTGTTCCGTCAATGTTGCGAAAAAAAGTCTAGGGGAAGTAGGGCACATTATATAAAGATGAAGAACTACTGCATAGGAACCTATGAACGGAAGTGTCAGTGGTAGAAGATGGAAAGGAAACAAGAGTGATTAATTTGAAACATTTAATAAATAAATGGTGCACTTTAAGTGCATATATGTAAGCTTACTCTTCGTATACCGTTCCATACTCTGTACATAAGAATGCTGAAGAGGACAGAGGGGATTTCCTCATTAGAGTGTCAGTCACCATTCGAAAAGTGTGGAACGGGGAGCTTTCAAGACGTGCACTTAGTGCAAACCATTTGTATTCAATATATCCAATAAATGTTTCAAATTAATCACTATCTTGTTTCCTTTTCCATCTTAGACCACTGCTTCCACTTACCCCTGACGTTTCCGCCCATATGTTCATATGCAATTCTTTATTCTTATGGTGTGCCCTAATTTCCTTAGAAGTTTGTTGCAACGTAACATTTATATTAGAAGTAAAAAATTAAGTTACTTAAAAAAACCTCCATACGCAAACAATACTTTAAACCAGAGCAGGCGAACAATTCTCATTTGTAACCCCCCCTCCCCATTTTGTGTAAATATTTGTCACAACCCTCTTCATAGAAATAACAAAATTCTATTCTTATAAATAATATAATTTTACTTCACTGGTACTTGCTATTTGATCCTTACACACGGTAGCCTACCCTGATGGGTGTTAAGATGTTCATGATGTCATGCAGGAGCAACACCACTCTTTTGATCATACTTTTTGCTCCTGATTATGTACCTCCCTTCCACCTGCTAATCTCATCCAGAGGACGACCAGACCCACAGATTTATCATACATGTTTTCTGAGTATATAGGAGGATGTTTAGTGTACCTGCCTGGCTTAAACCTGGTACCCTAGGATTACAGTTCAGTATGCAGTCTACTAGGTCACCTTTATCCTTGGTTCCTATTACTTGTCGGAGAAAAGCAATATATTTTTTGGCAAATAAATTTCTTTCAATTAACAACCCATAGTTTCATGTGACCCATGATTTGTATACCACTGCTTTAAACTAAAGGCAAGAAACATTCAATTTAAAGAGAAATGTAGGTAAAATATTCACTCAAATTTAAGATTTTTTAAGGAGGGGGGAGAGAATTTAGAGAAGAAAAATTATACTTTTACAGTAGGAGAGAAGAGTGCACCTGCCAGACTTCAACACAGCACCCTAGAATTATAGCCAAGTATACTGTCTACTAGGCCATCTTTGGCTCTGGTTCTTGATACTTGTTCCAAAAAAGCCATACATTTTTAGTCAAATTTCTTTGAATATAGCAACTCATATAATGTATCATGTGGTGCATGAATTGCACACCACTGTCTTAAACTAAAAGCAAGGCTGTTCAATTTAAAGAGCACAATATGGAAATATGCTCACTCAACTTTAAGATTAATTTTTTGGGATTGTTAATTTAGAAAAGAAAAATGATAGTTTTTACTGTAGGAGAGAATTACATAAATATAACAAAATAACAGCAAAGCAGCAAACATGTCATATAGTAATGGCCATCCACCATAAATCAAGAAAAAAGAAAATTATGAAGAGTAACCCTAAAAGTAGAATCTGTACTATGAATAGCTTTTTATTAGTCGATTTTTTAATGACTGCCCTTAGTATGGTGACCCTTGTTAACTGTGAATAAACCGACAAAACTCTTATCACCTTAATGAACAGTATTTTTCAGAGGTAAATAGCATTAATATTATCCATTTGTAGTTAATATGGAAAAAGTTAGGAAATTATTACTTTTAGATCTTTTTAAAAGAAATTTCTTTGAAACCTGTCAAACTGCAGAATATATATATATATATATATATATATACACACATATATGTAATCATGGAAAAGTGGGCTATAAATAATTCAGCAACTGCATTTGAATCAAGGATAGAACATGCGAAGCTAGCATTGACTGGGAGATCACACCTCATAGAACCGTAAGGGTTTTTCTGTGTGGTCAGCAAATTCCTTAATATTGGAAATTATGAGTTTTCAGCCTTTTCTTAGAAAACGTCTTGTGTAAGTATATGCATAACAAACTTTCCAGGTGTCCCCATTATGGAAACCTCTATTAACTGTGAATAAACCAATAAAAACTTTTTATTCCTTTAATTAACAAAGTATTTATCAAAGATAAAATATATTAATGATGTTATTTTTTTATAATTAATAAGAAAAAACCTTATAAAATGGTACTATTAACAACTCGATATTTGTAAAGAAATCAAACTGAAACCTCTTCAAATTGCAAGATGCATATTATATAGATACACATCTAACTAAACATATAATATATATATATATATATATATATATATATATATATATATATATATGGAGCTTCATCATAATCAGATTTTGCATCATCTTCATTCATTAAATATATACTTTTCAGGACTGAAAATGATATTTTTTCATAAGAATAATAATCAACGTTGTTATCCATTTATAATGACAAGAAAAAGTTTAGAAAATTGTTACTTTTACATTTCTATTTTAGAAGAAGTTTATAAGATTGATCAAAATTTAAAAGAACTAATGCTATATATTTTTTTATCATTTCCATGCACATAGGATTTAAAGTGAAAGGTTTTACTTCCACATCCATTAAAAATAAAATAACAGTTAAATTCTGTTTGGAATTTAAAGAGTTAGGTTAACTTTTTTTTTCTTTGGCAACATTGAGGCTTCACTGAGCCCTACCTCTTAAATGTAACTGCGAATGGCTACAAACATCCATGTTAATCAACAGTATTTGAACTTCAAAATTTTAGTATTATAAGGCAACAGCCTACCTGTTCAGGCATCATATAGATAATAAATGGAAAAATAATATCAGAAACATTTATGAAAGAAAAATATGGGAAAAACCTTTAACTTAAAACCAATTATATTATTTATGGATGCAGTAAAGACTAAAATTACTGCAGACTAATTTCTTTTCAATCCCAGAACTGCTAGAGAAAGAGCAAAATAGCAGAAAGCTATTATATTATAAGGCAACAAAGACTAACATTATGTACCCTACTTGTTTAGCCAATATATAGTAAATCCTGTTTTGAGTGAAAATTAATTATTGCATTTTACTATTAGGAAGGTACTAGGTTATACTTTCAGTCTGAACCTCTCAATTCAAGTATCTGATTTAAATAAATTCTTTAAAAATTTATTTTTAAAAATGACTAAAAAGATTCCAGAGATCACATATTAGCAAATTATTGAATCATTAAGACTATTTCTTTATATGTTTGAAAAATGTTTCTTCAACACTTCAATTAAAATTAAGCAAAAATTCCAAAGAGACCTAAAAGTCAGGTTAAAATGCCTGTTTTGCAGAAAGAAAAAATAAGAGGGAGAGAAGCCTCTGAAATAGTCATAAAAGTTTTATTTTTTCAGCAAATATCCTTTATCCAAAATTTTAATATAACTGAAAGGTTTGGTTTGGTTTGGAGTGCTACGGTCTACTGTTTTGCAACACAAGGGCTAATGAGACCGGGACCTACAGTTTAAAGCCGATTCCGAACGGCTACAAACATCCATGCCATAGTGGGATTCGAACCCACGAACTCCGGTCCTGAAGGTCAGCACCCTAACCAATCGGCCATCGTTCGGCTATAACTGAAAGGTGTAGAGGGAAATGTAAAATAAGTAGCAAAAGAAATAACTCATCTGCAGTGTTCTAAAAGAAAAAAAATATTTACAATGTGAAATAAATCAAAATAAGAAGCTAAATTGCAGCAGAAAGAAATTTATTGTATGCTGTACTGAGCAGAGGTAGCTCTACAGCCCAGCAAACTAGATCCCTATCTGAGGAGGCATTTTGATATGTACTTGAAAAATACTTTATTTGAAAAAAAACTTTTATAAAATTTTGCAAATTTAATTCTTTATAGCTTGTAGGCTAGGAACATAATTTATTATTTTTAAATAGTATAATTACAATGGAAACCAGTGCAAGTAAAATGTTTAAAAAAAATTTAACAGTGCAGCTATTTGTTTTAACAAGTACAGAAGAAAATACTGATGAATACTTATTATAAAAGAAAAGGGAGATTTTTTTTATTTTATTCACACTATTACTATGTTAAGGGTACCAAATGAATGCATGAAAACTGTCACATTTAGGCAATACATTGTATAAAAAATAAGTTATCAGTATTGTTAAATTTTTTAGATGAGTTAAAGAACTATCTTTTTCATATATATTTTGGGGGGAAAACCATGAGGAGCAGCATTTTACATCTTTGTCCAAGGTGGCAAAACTATTAGAGCCAACCCAGCACTGAATTTTGAAGTGATAACTTTTAATTAATGCTTTAGGCATGAGAGAAATATAAGGAAATAAAACAACTTCAGCCAAAAGTATACATATTTTAAACAATAAATTTTATCATTCTTATTTAGAGTTTAGCAGCAAGGGTTGGAATGCAACAGGTCAAAATAATTGATAAAAATATTAGTATTTATTATAGTATGAAAATAACATTTTGCAATTATACATAGAGTAGCACTAGCATCTTTAAATAGATATGACATATCTATTGATAGATAAGGAATGGATGTAAAGATTCTGGATTGAAGCCACTGAACACATGCATAGTTTGATAATTATTGCAACCAACTAACTAGAAATAAAGCAGCAAAATTTTGGAAATGGATTGTTAAAACATTTTATAAATAATTAAAAAATCATACCTAAATATAGTTTAAGGATGGTGTAGTTGACAATGATATATCCTTACAAATAAAATATAGCAGAAAATCTTCAATTTACAGCTCGGAAAAGCATTTATTATCCCTTATACTTATCATAAATAACCTTGTAAGTCTTTTAAAAAATTTTAAATTTACTTTGAAATTTATAAACTTTTATCATTGGTGTTATGCAATTCTTATATGCATTCCAGAAGTCTTGGTAATTCATATGACATTAAATAATAATTAGAAAAAAAACCTTAACAAAACTGCAATAATAATAAAAAAAAATATCCGATTTCATTGTTTAAATACTAGCCCTGTACACAAGAATTTTAGCTGAGATGAAGAGCTTGAGTTCCTTATATGTCAACAAAGTACTAACCAAAAATACAAAAAGAATTTTTAATAATGTCAGTTTGTTTTAGTGGCCTCCCCTTTGAAAATGTTTTGACAAAATATTCAAAAACCTATAAACACTAAATTATATGAACAATTATTAAGAAAATATTTTTTATCAGTCAATATATATTTCAAATATTTATAGAATACAAAAACTATTTATACAATAAATTCAAGAGTGCATAATAAAATATATTTTAAAGTCATAAAATTGAGAAACTCAGCTAAAAATTTAATAGTATCTAGATGGCTACAAGAGACATGCATAAGCTAGGATCTGTTAATTTTTAATTATATGAATCAGCTGTTAACAGGACACACATAGAATGCTCTTCAATTATATCATTAGCTAGCATAAATTAAAAGAATATACAATGTTTGTGAGGGAAAATATTTAGCATGCCTGTTAGTCAAAGTTTCTAAAAAAATATAGTAGACAATTATATGAAACGTTCAGATATATAAAGTATACTTATTCAATGCAGGCAAAACTTTCAAAAGGTTTATGTAATAAATTATTCATTTTTATTAATGTTTGGTCTCCTATGTAAATTTTCAAACAAATTTTATAAAGTTATACAAGAGGAATAAAAATTTTTGCAGACTTGTTATAATACGTATTAATAACTCCCTATGGTTTTCATGCAATTTCTTGTAGAATTTGATTGTTTTGTTCTTTAAATAGTTGAAAGAGCTTAATTCTTGTTTTCTATTTCCCTAACATTTAATATCATTTTAGTTTAAAAGTGTTTGTTGTATGTACTTATATGTCTATGTTTCATGAATAAAGAAATTTCTTTTCTAATATAGAATAAAAAATTCATTTTGTTATGTTGTAATTGTTACTTATCCCCCTGGTGTACCTACACCAGGTCCAAAAGACCCTGTCACACATAAAAAGCATCAAAAACCTTCACATACTTAACCAATAACTGCATTGTTATTATAGTTTACATATATTAAAATAAATATAATTTTTAAACTGTATTTATTGAAAAACCAGAAAAACAGCACTGTAAGGTTTTCATAGGTGGAAATAACTGCTATTTACACATGCAAAGTACTATTTTATCCCCCTGAATTTTATATAGGCAAGTTTCGACCATATTTGAAAGAACATAAATTTCTTAAATAACTTAGAGAATATACATTTACTATTATGTTTTTATGACTGTTGCATACAATTAACTGCATATGTAAAATATATATACACATCATAGACCTGATTTTATTTTAAGATATATATATATATATATATATATATATATATATATATATATATATACTGTCAGAATTAATAAAATTAGATCTGCATTTTTGTCAGTTCATAAACAAAATCTAATAACCTTATTGTTATGTGTAGTTCAACTTCTCTGCAAACAATCCTAGTCTGTTAAACCATTCTCAGTTGATTGACATTAAGAAAGTTTTATCACTTTAGCTTAAAATCTTCATTATTTTCTAAATATTGATATAAATTTAATATTAATTTAAAGAAAAGATTTAAATCTAAATACTGGATATCTAAAAAACTATCAAATTTTAATATTTTTTATTCCATCAGCTACCCTAGAGATTTTGCCACCTGCGTGCATGCACATACTATATACTTACTATCCCACGCATCAGTTCAGTATAACAAATATAAAAAAATTGTTCAAAATGAGCAATACAGATATATATGTATTAATAATTGTAAAACTGATGGGCATTTAATGATATAATTCACATTTTAAGAGGTCTATCTATAATAAATTACAGTAGTTACTTAGCATTAATAAACCTTCAACAAGGCTTTTAAAATAATATTTATTTATGAAAGCTTATAAAATTACTTTTTTGTACTACAAACACAAAATAGATCAAGCATTTGGATTTTATTCTATGGCTAACATGCACTTTAAGAAATAAAAACAGAAAAAAATTCCCCATGCTTCAGAGTTACTATATTAATTTAAGTATTTTTTTCTATTATTTTAACTAATGAAAATAGTATAAAATTAAAGAATATTTTGACATTTTACACCAGCAGTAAACCTTATGGAAACAAACATAAAAAAGATGAGGCAACAACATTTTATAAACTACAAAGTTAAGTGATAAGTAGTAGAATTATAATTATGTAACACATGAAAAAAAATATTATAGATCTATCACATGTTACATGAATTTTATCTTTAAAAACAGAGAAGGGAGGGTATAGCATATTAAATTTTACCAAATGCACAAAAATAAATATGCAGTCACATATATATTAAGAAAATAAAAGCATAATTAAGTAAAAATGACACTAAATTTTATTTCATATGTTAATTTATTTTTATGGGTGCATCAATTACTAAGTAAGAGACAAATAAGTCTTAAAAAAACTTTTTTGCAAGAATATAATAAACTACTTATAATTTCTGTATTATCTAATATAATTAGTTTAAAATGTATCATAAAAAATTTTATTTATACTTAATGTGTGATAAATTAAGTAAATATAAACATATCATTTGATTTAATTATTATAAATTCTTCATGATTATCAATTTTATAATAAATATTCACAAAATTTTGAAAAAAAAGTAAATTTCTCTTAGCTATGCTAACATAACTAATTAAGAGTCATAAAATGAAAACAATATAATGATGCAAAACAATTTATTTTAAGTCAACTGTAAATAAACATTTTACAGTTTTGCACAAAATCCCCCGGCATTATAAACAGAATCATCAAGTCAATATGAATATTTCGTTGATAAATGCATTTGTTAGAATTAATTTCATCTCTAAATATGCAATAGTGAGTATAAACTAATCAATAAACCTGGTTCACGCTTTTCTGTTTCATTTTAAAAAAATAAATAAGTGCAAAATACTGTATCTATTAAAACAAAAAGATCTTAAATCTATTATATAAAAACAACCACTAAACTGTCAAAGGCATCAATAAAATGCTGTTTTTTTAAATAACCAAATCCCTGACAATATCAAGCTCAAAGATAACTTCTAATCAAAAATATAGCATCAATAAAATAGAGTAAACATTTTTATGAAGCATTATCTTATTTTTCTCAAGATTTGTCTATTATAGTAAATAAATATATGAAAAATGCATAAGTAGTATATGATATAAACTTACGACAAACAATCTGCAAATTCGAACGATTAACCATGTTTTCAGAAGTACTGGCAAATTATATATATGTAATACACATTACTTAGGCTGATGTTAATTAAAGAAGTCATAAAACAAGTGACAATCTCTCCATAACACACAAAATATCAACACTAAGATTTTGGACCACACACTTCCCAGCCACTATTTTCAACTATATAAAATTACGATATTACGATCTACACTAACGTCACACATTACTTCACTTCAAAACTTTAAAGTATCAAGCAAACATATACAGGGAGATCAGAAATGAAAGCTCTAAGTCAAGTAAAACAGTCCATTTGTGATTTGCACTGGAGTTAATATAACAAATATGAATTACTAAAAAATATGGAAGAAATGTAAGAAAAGAAGATATATGTAGCAGGAAATCTTCAAATACGTATTAATTATTTCTTTTACCATTTGTTATGTACTAAATTATGTTATTTTAGTGAGGATTAAAAACTCCATTAAATACTTCAGCTCACTATCATCTGGTATTACTAACATCATGTAAATTATAATTTTAATAGACTAATATTGTACTTTAAATATCATATTAATAATGGTACATTTTTAAATCATTGATAAATTTTAAAAAAATGTTATCTAATATTATTTTATTGTATTTTAAGTAAGCTTTTTTAAAGCCTCACTTATAGGGATTCATATAAAACTTGTTTAAAAAATAGAAAGCATAAGAATTTTCTATTTTTCTTAGCATTCATAATACTTGCATTAATAATATTTGTTTGCTTGAACGTCAGTAGCATTATTTTTTATTCTATTTTATTTATTTATTTTTAGTTTTCTTTGGAATTGTTTAATTTTTAACAGAAATTTTTGTGTAAATAATTGCGAGTCGAAATAATATCTAAGCAGAAATGTAAAGATTACTAATCGGCTTCACTTAATGTTCCTTGTGTGACAGTTGTTATTTTGAAATTAATTTTTAACTACCTACCTGACTAACTAGAGATCTGAAAATTTTCACATAGGTTCAGTTCTGGTGACAATACAATATGCAATCATAAAATATTAGATTAAAGAAAAAAAAATCAGTTTGGTAAATTCAAAAGCTGTTCAGCGTACTTGGAATTAAACTGGTAACACCATTTAGCGGCATAACTAAAAACTCAAACAAAATTTTTACTTTAAAGTGCATTTTGATTGCTTTTCTTGTTATAAATGGTTTTAAAAAATGCATTATATATTTTTATATTTTTGATATAATGTCGAATAGAAATTACTTACTTCTCATAATTTCTAAAATAGCTTTCAGGAACACATAGCGGACTGGAAAGTTATTTTGATTGGGTGCGATCTGAAAAAGTATTTCGTAGCTCAGAGGCGTAGCATAGGTTTCTGCCATACGGAAGGGATGCCGAATTTGCCACTCACTCCTACAAATATGATGTAAGGATAAAATTTTTTGAAAGAGAGAAATACATTAAACTACGAAGGGGTTTCATTTTCAAAACTTTAAAATTCTTACAAATTATAAAACTTAGTTTCATCAAACGTTAGCAGAAATATCCACCATACGAGCACAAACAATTTGCCCATATTCTAATTAATTTAATTCATACATAATGTACTCGTAACTTACAGACAGCGTTAGAAAGCAAATGGAAAAAAGAAAACTACATATTTGGCTAGAATCCACATTTACGTTTGACGAGGTGTTTCCATACTTTTGTTCAACCTCTGTATTTTTCCTCCGAAAACGTAAAACTTCCATTAATGAATACGAATGCACATTTGGTTCACATGAATAGAATTTAACTGAGGCTTCTGCTCTCGTTTCGACCAGATATCTGTGAACTGCGCTCTTCTTTTTCTCCCTTCGCTTTCGCTTGCGGCACTAGTATGAGCGACGGGGTAGCGGTACTCTCAATATTGATTTAAGAGTGTAACCTCATGACTTCTACTACCAGCAGGGTAAGGTCCCAATGGATATGGTTTAATGATGATCATTATGATTGAAATAGGAATGCTGAATCCCGAAGCTGTAAAAGAAGTAATAAACTACACATTACTCACCTCATCGAAAGTAAGGATATCTTTGATAGCAAGTTCATTTCTGCTTGTTCTTCTAAAGTCCATTGCAAGCATCCTAAAAACGACTTCAAACTACCGCCACTTCACCACATGGCTAAAAGATCAATCCTAACTGTCCAAAGTGAAAGAATTGAATCAAATAATAAATTTACTAATCGCGAGGAAAAAATGCTTTCTGGTGAACCAACTACTATTACTTCAACTACCAATTCCCCAGCCAAACTTAAAGTAAAACATATCACAAAAGTTAAAACTGAAAACTATCGCCAACTACACTCACTTCCAAAAGTTAAGCACGAAGATGAAAATGCTACTTTCCGGAAGCCAAATAGAATTGAAGAAGATGCAATTCGCTGCAAAGGTGGACGAAAGTACGCAAATATGTTAGTTGACAGCCGATCGCACTTTCATGTCAAGAAATATGCAAAAAGGTCAGTCTTATAAGATGCTAGCTTTATGAAGGGCTACAGAAGTTGATTGTAAGTGCTGATAAAAGGTGTTTATAGCATTCGTACAATTTGTTTGCAAGACATACGTGTTTCTATGATTTCCAGAAGACGAATGGAAGATACTGAGAGCTGACGTGCTGTGAGGCGCATTGAAGCAGGACAATCGATCACTATTGCTCTTCTCTTCGGCGTTCATCATTCTGTAATTTCACGTTTATGGAAACAATTCCAAACCACACAGACAGTTGTCCAAAGGCCCGTAGCCGGTCGCACAAAGGTTACAACCCCCGCGGAAGATCAATATATTGTTATTTTAGCCAAGAGAATCGCAGAGCGACCTCCACAAAAATGACATCTATGGTTACAGCGTCCATTGGTAAGGCGATAACAACAGCTACTGTACGGCAAAGATTACATATGAGTGGACTGATTGTGTTTTTCTAACCACCCAATCAAGAGGGGAACGATTAAAGTGGTGCCGGGGAACATGTCAATTAGACTGTGTCTGAGTGGGACAATGTCATGTTTACTGATGAGTCAAGATTTGCTCTGGATCCAGATGACAAGCGTATAAGGATATGGCGTCAACAAGAAACACGCAATCAGCCCCAAAACATCACCGAACATCACAACTTTTAGAGGAGGAAGCATTATGGTGTGGGCAGAGATTTCATTAGGATACCGCACCGACCTGCACATCTTTAAACGGGGTTCTGTGACGGCTGTCCGGTATCCAGATGAAGTCCTAGAACCCATTGTGAGATTTTGCGCTGCAACAGTTGGCTCTAATTTTGTTTTAATGGGCGATAAAGCACGTCTTCATACAGCTGACATCGTCAATGACTACCTGGAGAGTGAAGGTATTGCACGTATTTTGTGGCCAGCATATTCGACCGACCTTAATCCCATTGAAATTATTTGGAATGCTCTCCACCGTGCTGTATCTTCACGTTTCCTACCTCCATCCACTCTTATTGAGCTGGAAACTGCTCTACAAGAAGAATGACGATTACTTAATTCTGCGGTGGTTGACCACCTAATTGAAAGCATGGTCACAAGGTGTAAACTTTGTATACAGATGAGGGGGATCACATACCCTATTAATGTTCTTTTTTTCACTATATGCTGTTTATTTTCCCTTTATACATAATCTTGTGTAAGTCTCCAGTGTGTCATTATCTGATTACTTACAATAATTTAATATTGTTTTCATTTCTGTATATAATTATTGATTTTGTTTTATGCATAAATATATATGCTACTTTCCGGGCCGAAATTTGTGTCAATCAAAGCAGTATTTTTTGATTTTTTTTCATTTTACATTTTTGTGCTTAACTTTTGGAAGTGAGTGTATTAAACAAAATTGCTGGAAGTGGCAACCGTGCAAGTTCCATGCAAGAATTAGTAGCGAATTTATTCGCACAGTACCGGATAACCCATTAGACGGAGTAAGAAATTGCCTATAAACCCCACAATCTTTAAGGACCCCAAACCATTAGTTTAAATTGTTTATAATATATATATATATATATATATATATATATATATATATATATATATATATATGTGTGTGTGTGTGTGTGTGTGTGTGTGTGTATACAAAGAAGTCCTTAAATGAAGAAATTTTGATTACAACAAACAAATATTTGATTGCAGTATTAACAAATCTTACTGAATGCAGCAACCTATTTCTACAAACAATTAAACAATATCGGAATACGAGTAACTATAAATATGAAATATTTGTATACACATATGTTGCATTTGTTATTTGTTGTAATATCTAGTTTTTTAGAATAAAGTTTTTATTAAAATAATATAAATAAAAGCTTTTAACATTTTACTCCTAGGTTTATTTTCATAATATTTTTTTCCCCAAAGGTGCTTTAAAATTATTTGTATTTACAATAATTTTAATAAATAGGTTGAAAATAATATATAATTACATAAGGCTTTGTTTGACGTTTAAAACTTATTCTACTCATAATAGCTGGTAACCAATAGAATTGCAGAATTTCGGAAGTGTGCGCATATTCTAATATATTCTATTGTTTATGGTATTCAAAATTCTATAAGATAAATGCGTTTTCAAAAATTACTTTTAGTGATTTTTTTTACAACTTGTATGGGATCCCGGAATTTCCCTCCTTCCCGTATATGTAAATGTTATAAAACTTTTCACCTCTCTAGCTCCTCCTCGAAATTTATCTTAAAAATAATCCCTTTCCCTCTACAAATAGAATTCAGCGGCATAAAACTTCCGAAAAGGCATTAACACGAGAGGTCACGTCAATAGGAAACGGTCGGTGATGGGAGAAAAAGGAGGTCATATTCGGATTCACAAGTTCGTTTAACATAAAAATCTACAGGAATAGTGTCAGTTGTGGTTTGTATGCAGAGCAGTATAGCCGAAAAATGGGTTACAGTCGTAGTGGTCGGAATTTGTGGTTGTTGCACCATCTAGTTCGTATCTAATTGTCCAAATTAAAAAATAGGAAATTTTGTGAAGCGACTGACAAAACCTTCGGCCTTGGAACCATAGCTTGAAAGTAATTGCATAAGGACTTTGGCCCACCTTGCGGAACCCCAGTAACTCGGCTATCTAGGAAAACACCCACCGGAATCTCACAATAGTTCTGGGGGCGAAAAATAACCTGAACGTAATAAATAGCAATTATTCTATTAAGAAATTATAATAAAAAAAGCGGGGAGGTGCTGGAGGCAGCATAAAAAAGTCGAGATGTAGTCCCTTAGTTATTTTAGGGTGCTACCATATGGCGGTCGAGATATGTCACAGGTGACTTTCGCATCATAATGACGTCAAAAGTCATCAGAGATAGAAATTTGGTACTAAAAATTTTCCTTTCTGTGCGTCATAATGACGACTTTGACATCATTATGACGCATATGTCACCTGTGACACATCTCGACTGTAATATGGTAGCACTCTTTGTGTCTTTAGCTAGATTGCCTCGACCAGAGCCATAGGTTTTCGTTTCTACTTTATGCAGATCACATTGCCAGTCACTCATTGAAGATCTCTAAACCTACCATGCCTTCCCCTATTTTTATTAATGGCTTCTTCAGTTTTTTGCCACCTATTGACCGAAAAGGTGGACTTCCTGTACGTCAAAAGAGGAATTATAACAACCTCAAACTGCGCGGGGGAGAGGGAAACGGCTAAAATGAGCAGACTTGAGACAAACCTAAACGGTCATTGGCCAAGTCTGCAATGTAAGATATTACTGAAAGAAATAATAATAATAAAAATGATTTAAGTGCTTTTATATATGGTCTGTTTTTCATGCTGGAAGGAAAGGGAGTTATTAGCCAACTTGCCATGTATCATAATTGTTGTGTGGCCCCCTGGCGAAGGGAGATAATTATACACTCACTTCCAAAAGTTAAGCACGAAGATGTAAAATGCAAAAAAAAATCAACAAATACTATTTTGATTGACACAAAATTCGGCAGTAAAATAGCATATATATTTATGCATAAAACAAAATTAATAATTATATACAGAAATGAAAACAATATTAAATTTTTGTAAGTTATCACATAATGACATACTGGAGACTTAAACAGAATTATGTATAAAGGGAAAATAAACAGCATAAAATAATAAAAGAACATTAATAGGGTATGTGATCTCCCCTCATCTGTATACAAAGTTTACACCTTGTGACCATGCTTTCAATTAGGTGGTCAACCACCGCAGAATTAAGCAATCGCCATTCTTCTTGTAGAGCATTTTCCAGCTCAATAAGAGTGGCTGGAGGTGGGAAACGTGAAGATACAGCACGGTGGAGAGCATCCCAAAGATTTTCAATGGGATTAAGGTAGGGCGAATATGCTGGCCACGCCATAAGCGCAATCCCTTCACTCTCCAGGTAGTCATGGACGATGTCAGCTCTACGGGGACGTGCGTTATCGTCCATTAAAATAAAATTAGGGCCAATTGCTGCAGCATAAAATCTCACAATGCGTTCTAAGACTTCATTTCGATACCGGACAGCCGTTACAGAATCATGTTTAAAGATGTGCAGGTCGGTGCGGTATCCTAATGAAATCCCTGCCCACACCATAATGCTTCCGCCTCGAAATGCGTGATGTTCGGTGATGTTTTGGTGCTGATTGCGTGTTTCTTGTTCACGCCATATCCTTATACGCTTGCCATCTGGCTCCAGAGCAAATCTTCATTCATCAATAAACAAGACAATGCCCCTCTCAGACACAGTTCAATTGACATGTTCCCGGCACCACTTTAATCATGTCCCTCTTGATTGGAGGGATAGAAAAACACAAACTCGAAGTACCCGGGTATACAGTCCACTCATATGTAATCTCCGGAGTACAGTAGCTGTAGATATCGCCTTACCAATGGACGCTGTAACCATAGATGTCACACGTGTGGAGGTCACTCTGTGATTCCGCTTGCCAAAAATAAGAATATATCGATCTTCCGCGGGCGTTGTAACCCTTGGGCGACCGTCTACGGGCCTTCGGACAACTGTCTGGGTGATTTAGAATTGTTTCCATAAACGTGTAATTACAGAATGATGAACGCTGAAGAAAAGAGCAATAGCTGTGACCGATTGTCCTGCTTCAATGCGCGCCACAGCACGCCAGCTCTCAGAATCTTCCATTCATCTTTTGGAAGTCATAGAAACACGTATGTCTTGAAAACAAATTGTACGAAAGTTTTAAACACCTTCTATCAGCACTTACAATCAACTTCTCTAACCCTTCCTAAAGCTGGCACCTTATAGGACTGCCTACTTTGCATATTTCTTGACATGAAAGTGTGATTGGCTGTTAACTAACGTATTTTCATATTTCCATTTACCTCTGCAGCTAATTGCATCTTCTTCAATTCTGATTGGCTTCCGGAAATTAGCCTTTTCACCTTCGTGCTTAACTTTTGGAAGTGAGTGTATTAGAGAATACTCTTAAATTTAAGAATTGAAGCTCTGGACCTAAAGGACGCCCAGGCAGTGTGTATGTGGTGGTGGTGAGGGGTGCTTAGCTAGGAGCGTAACTGGCAAAATGAAACAAGAAGTTCGTGCTTTATTTTGCCAAGCATCTAGCCAGTGACATTACTAATAAACAGATCTGATTATTTTTGGACCTGTTTGCACTGGATTTTATGCTTTTTTTTATCTATTTTTCCCCAGTTACTCTGTTCTTTTTTTAAAGAAATTGTATGAATTTAAACATATTCAACCAACCAACCAATCACCGAAAAAAAAATTACAACCCAAACCACCGAACTCATAGCCAGGCCTAACCAACTTTCAACCAAATGTTTCAGGCCTACCAGAGTCCGAATGTGTCGTTACGTATTCTGTATATGGCATTTGTCCGAAAATAAAATTGATCAATTTTTTTCCCATTTGGCACTCTTTATGAGTGCTAACATTTCTGATAGGATGACTATTGCCTTGTTAGTGTTGATAGCTAATCAAAAATTTCAATTCCGTTCTCGTAAACAACAAAGGTTGACCATACCCCCTATTCGTTCTTTGACCGTCGGTATAAATTTCAGACTGATGTGGTATCTCCGAATTTGAGATGTACATCGTCTTGGATGACTAAACCACCCATAAGTCCAAGTTTAAGATAGTGATCTGGGTAGAAATCCCTACTGTTTAGCTTTTGGGTTTTACCAAGCAAAGAAGTTTTGTCTATTGTCATTTCGTATTTAATCTTTCCGGTGATGGATATGACACCTGCTAGAACTTGTATTGCCGAAGTTGGGGGAAGTTCTATTGGCTCTATTTGCTGTTATCAGGAATTAACACTGGCAGGTTGTGAGCAGTACGTATGTTGAGTTGTATGGAGTCCCCAGAATGGGGGAGCGTACGTCAATATTTTTTTAATCTACAGTGATATACCACAATTTTAAGAGTTTTGGAAGGATATTCCAGCTCTTGTTCGACAGCCGTCCAAGAAAACGAAAAGTATCCCTAACCTTTATAATTTGGTTTATGCAGTGAGCATGCGATTCTTGATAATGATGACACCAACGTATTTTATACCGTCTTCTAACTGTAATTTTTTTAATACTGAGCTATTTGGATAGAGTGTCATTGCGCATGAGCCCTAAGCCTGGGACTTAGGAACGATTTTAGTCATTAAACCCTGATTTAATTTTTTAACTGATCTCCTCAAAAAAGAAAAAATATTCAATTTTCGTAAAATTTGAATTTAAATATTTCAGCCAATTTTTGTCTCAAAATGGGAACTTTTTGTGTTAAAACTCTTAATACAAGTTCCATTTAAAAAATATATATATAATAAGAAACGGGGTTACATATAAAAATTTTAATTTTATAATTTCTGGAAAGTTGAAATTTTATACTTAAAATACCACAAAAGGAATGCTCATCTTATCTGAAACACTTTTGTAATTAAAACTACCCAGATAGCAAATTTAGTTTGCAGCAAACTTGCAAACTTTCAGCAAGTTTAGCATGCCAAGTCTGCAAGTTTGAAACAAGACTCCAGTAAGTCTACGCAAACTTCGAAGTCACCATACCTCCAACTTGCAGAAAACTTGTCATGCAAGTTACAGTACACTTGTCGTGCAAGTTTGCCCCAAATTTGTCATATCAAACTTGCAGCAAGTTCATTGAAAACCACGGTTGGAAAAAACACCACGGTTTTTGAAAGAAATAAACCTTTTTGTTTGGTTTAAATAGCATATGTAAAGGAAAATTTTTTCACTTTTGGAAAGACTAAGATTTTAGATAAATTTGAATAAATATTAAAAATTCCTTAGTAATTAATTTCTTGCTAATTAACCCTTTGCACTTGAGGGCTCAGGAGCGGACACATTTAAAATTTGTCATCAAACTCGAAGGCTCCTCTACGGAGACAATGCAGAATAATTAGTTTTTACGATTTGTGTTCTTTCTTATGTTAAAAATTGAAAATTATTTGCATTGTCTCCGTAGTAGCGCAACCCTCGAGTTTGAAGAAAAATTTTAAATAGCTCCGCTCCGGAGCCCTCGAGTGCAAAAGGTTAATTAGCAAGTTAATTACTAATGAATTTTTAATATTTACTCAAAATTATCTAAAATCTTAGTTTTTCCAAAAGTAAAAAAAAAAAATTCCCTTTACATATGCTATTTAAACCAAACAAAAAGGTTTAAAAAAAAAAAAAAAAAAAAAAAAAAAAAAAAAAAAAAAAAAAAAAAAAAAAAAAAAACAGCGGGTTTTTTTCCAACCTTGGTTTGCAATTAACTTGCTGTATGTTTGATATGACAAGTTTACGGCAAACTTCCATTGCAAGTGCACTGTAACTTGCATGACAAGCAAGCTGCAAGTTGGAGGTATACTGACTTTGAAGTTTGCGTAGACTTGCTGCAGTCTTGTTTCAAACTTGCATACTTGTCATGCTGTACTTGCTGCAAATTTACAGGCTTCCAAAGCAAGACTGTTGCAAGTTTTCTTCCAACTAAATTTGCTATCTGGGATAGAGCCATCTAAGAAACTTTGGAATAATACTTTATATAGAGAAAAGGGTTAATACCATTGAAGATAATTTACAACTTATAAATTCTACACCCAAACGGGATAAAAGGAAAAAAAAAGAATTAAAACGAAATTTTAGAAACTCTCCAAAAAGTTGAGAAAAATTCACTTTAAAATTAAAATTTTCAACATAGGTTTAACATGGCCCAATACACGTGCATAAAAACGAAAACATTCCTTAATGAATTAATAAAATGGACACATCTATTTAATTTATTAGAAATTTTAGATAGTTGCAAATTATAGAGAAATGCAACTTTAAAAAATAACCACATTTGAATAATTAAAATAATAAAAGATCTTTTAAAAGATCCATAGCAACATCCGGAATGGCGTGTCTTCCATGTTGTCATTCTTGTCTTTGGTCGGGAAACGTTTGCGCATGCGCTCGTTACCTTAACTCTCATGCAGTGATGGGAATTTTCGCTTGCTCCAAGTTTGTTACAACAAGATTACCACAGTTTTGCAGAAAAATTGGTTGCAAAGGAGTGGTCACTTTATGTTCTGTCTATCCTGCAGGAGTTTTGCTGCAAGTTTCTTGCGTCAAATTTGTTATGACAAGATATTATCCAGAAAAAATCAAACTTGCTGCAAGTATGCATGCTATCTGGGTATATATTGTAGCGTACTGGGGCTCTAAGTGGGCTCGAAAAAGGATAGCGGAGGCCTACGTACAGACTATGATATTTATTTAGAAACACAATATTGAAGTTATGATAAATACAGATGAAACGATGAATATCTACAAATGAAAATGATGATTGATGCAGGAATCAGCTTCCTAAGAGAAAAAAAAGGGGGGGAGGACACTCAGTCGCTCCCTCGTCGTTCTGGGCCGATGAGTCACAGGAGACTCGATCGGTTAAAAATCCTCTCTGGGCCTCGAACTCTGCTCTTTTATATCGTCGGCTGACCGCAAAAATCCCATCTCAGCTGATCGGACAGCTGGTTGATTACGTGGTAGGGAAACCGCACGTAGACTCGCTCTCGCCTAAGGTGACTAGACCTTAAATAGCCTAAAAGATTGTCCGCGGCCCTGAACAGCCAATGAGAGTGAAGCTTGGATGTCCTCAACCAGCCAATCAGGAGCACCCTTTCAAGTCAAATTTTATCTCGATTGTAAACCATTCGATATTCGAAAATCGAGATTCATTTGTTTTGAAGTAGGCTTTGTCCTGTATTTCCGTGGCGACATGTTTAATTAAAATTACGAAAAGGAGATCTTTTCAGGACAATTTGGTGACACATCTCAGCATATTTTTCTAAGCTTGTATTCAGTAAGTTATAAATACGAAAAAATTTAAAGTTTTCACCTAATAACTTGCCATGAAAACTTTTCTTCAGGTACTAAAGTCATCTTGTTGATGCATTGCTACTGTAACTTTCAAAAGCAAATGAGAAATAATGTGATTATATGATTAAGTATATATAATTATCTTGGTTTCATAAAGCAGTTATTTGATAAACAAAGGATTTTATAGTAAATCTTGTTTTCTTTCTTTAACCATAGATTGCTATCTTAGTTTTGTAGAACGTTTTTACTATTACATCTGCAAGGTAACTTTTTAAAAACTTATTTTAGGGCAATGAAAGGCAAGTAATATACATTTTCCTTGATTAATTTTAAATTTATTATTTTACCCCATTACTTTATGCATTGTAAATCATACAGATGCAATCACTAGCCGAGAATTTCATGTGTCTACAATATAATCTTCAATATTATACCAGCAAATTGGATAGTAATGGATATTTTTTAAAATGGATATTTATAGGATATTTAAAATGGATATATATATAGTAATGGATATTTAAAAAAAAAATTTATGTGGTATATCTCAAGTGTTTCGAGGTACTCTAGGATTAAGGAAAGTGTCACGTTAAGTGGAAAGTTGATTTAATTAACATACATTATTTCTGATGATTATTAAAATTTAATAATCCTTATATTAAGAGTTACAATAGTGTGCAAAACAGTTAGCATTTTAAATTTGTATTAAAGCTGATTGCTTCTCCATCCCTACAGGAAATAAAAGTCAAAATCAAGTGTAATCAGTATAGCATTTTGTGCTCCTAGAATATACTTTTTAATGTATGGGATGCTAAATTTTAAAATCGTTCTGATTTATACAGTATGCATATTGTTATTCCTTACTTCCTTAATTTTATACGTATGAATCATATTAGCAAAAATTCATTGGAGATGAATTGTATCTTGCATTTGTTATAATTGTTACTTGCATTTGTAGCATTAAGCTACATGTGCTCCCCGAAAAAGTAGAAATTGCAGGGCAGTGCGGTGTAGCCACTGCAAATATTTTATATAGTATTTTTGAAAGGGCATGCTTTTCTAAAAATTTAACAAACATCACAATATATTAGAAAAATATCAAGCTATGGAATTTGTGGTAAAATTATCCATAGTAAAAATGTCATATCTGTAGATGGTCAGAGAAGTCTGCAGTAATCTCATACCATGAGATATTTTTGTTTTAGTTTTAATTTTTCTTTGTATTTAAATGTATTTGAAAAAAATAATTGTTTATATATATCTTTATGTTTTGTGTTTATATTGGTTCATAGAAATAGTATATATTCAGCTATTGATTACCTTGTTAAAAATTGCTATGATTTTGAATTTTCAAATGGTTTTAATTTATCTGTGGTATAAAAAATACCTATTTTAATGGCTATTAATAGTTATTCTATTATTTTTTTAATGATGACTAATAACAATTTATCTGCAAATGAATTGTATATATTACTGAAAATCTTTTGACTCTTTGCTAGTTGGATATTCACCTTATAGTCAGGGTAAAATTAATCCTGTTCAGGTGACATGCCTTGCTGGCTACTATTTTTTCCCCATTAACTCTCTGTATATGACATACGTATGATACAATCACTCGAATAAGTATGCATATCTTATTAGCTCATATATAATAGCAAATAATAAATGGAGTAATTTAGAAAATTGCAATGTAAATTTAATTTCTTACAATATTTTCCCAAGTACCAAACAAATTTTGTGTTTTAAATTAAGGTTGATAATTTCTGTACATTAATGAGTTTATCTGTTAAAACTCTAGGTTATGAAACAATTTGAAGCACTGCAGGCAGGTTTATGCATAAGCAAATTTTGTTGAAATTGCTAGCCAGAATGGTAGCAATCCATCATTCTCTGAGTAGAAAATAAACTTAACACTCTTTTACCATTTCACCTTATTTTAAAAATGAGAAACTTTTTCCCTGATATAATTCTTATGTCAAATTTAGACTTGAAAATTTTGTCTGGTAATCATTCTTTATTAATGCACCAAATCATGCTTTAGAAATTAGTCATTCCTAAGGTTTGGGAATCATATATTTCACTTCGCCAACTTATCTCTTAAAAAAAAATTAGGCCTTACTGCTTGAAGAAATTCCAAAGGGCTATAAACATCCTTGACATCAAAGGAATTTGGTACTAAAAGGCAGCACACTACCTATTCAACTTTCAACTAACAATGAAAATGTAGAATTTCTTTTGATATTCATATTTACTATTCTTATTTTAAAAAAATGAATGGTATGCACTGGTAAACATTTTAAGGTTTTTCAAATGTATACAAAAATTATATTTGAGGATATGTAAAAGAATAAATAAACCTAATTATTTTTAGAGAATCTGAAACAAAATATATAGTGTAATACGATAAAAATTTTAGATGATAGTAACTTCTCGTTGAATTATTTATGCATCAAATTGACTAAACATTACAAAAAGGATCTACTAGACATAGCAAAGCTGAAAGATTGGTTTTTCTTAGATTATTTGTAAAACAAAGATTACAAAGTATATGAAGAATGGTATAAAACAAGTAAAATCTATTTAATGGTACTGTTTCATCTGCTTTAGCTGCAGCAGAACAAATATGATTGAATATAGTGACAATTCATTAAAAAAAAAGTGGAAATTAACTAACAGCAAAAGGTGAACACCCACCCTTAAATGCTAAATTTATAATTATGAATTTATAATTATGTGACATTCACTTTTCAGCAGTGAGTGTTATAAGATCAAAGTATTGTGTGATAATCAATGAGGAAATGGAAATTAATGAAGCTGCTTAGCCAAGTTTACGCATCACACTGAATATCAGAATTATCCACTAAATTTTTTTGTAACTTAAAATGTGTTATTTATTTTTACCTAACCTACACAATTGCCTTTTTTACTAAAAAGTTCAATACTTCGTTTCAGTTTTTAATGAGTGTACTTCACATTACCTTCTAGCAAATTTAATTTAAAAAAAGTACTTTTTTAAAATTCTATTATGCACTAAATATGCACATTAAAATTTTCACGAGTTGTTTAGAAAGAAAACTAAATAACAAATAGCTACAACTAGTGCAGTTTATTTATAGCTCTAAACATATCATTATTTGAATGAGATAAGAGAAACATAATAGCATTTATCCAAAGTATACTGGATATCTTTTAAAAGAAATAAAAATTAAAAAAAAAATTATTTACGATTTTACAACTTCAAATTTAATGATAAATTTTACAAATGTGAATTATCAAACAATTTTGCTTCTAGTTTTAATAAAACTAATAATTTATACAAATAATATTGATCACTCGGAAAATTAAACTAAACCATACAGTAAACATTAGCCCCTTATTGTTAAATAACACATAACAAAAGATATAATGGCTGCTGCTTCAGTAATTCCAAGCATTAAATGTTATTTCCAGATCATACGTTAAAAATTTTTATAATAGTTTGATACAAAATGTTGGAAATGCAACAATTTTATTTTAAAAAATTAATGTATCTAATTTAAGCCTCGTACATCACATGTATCTTGCCATTTGATTTCAATTTAAAATCGATTTTTCCTTACAACCGAACTTACGGGAAATACATTGTAAAAAGGCTTCTGATTGGCTCGTTGATGAAATGTAAGCTTCACTCTCATTGGCTGTTCAGGGCCGCGGACAATCTTTTAGGCCCGCTATACTCAACCTGCGGCCCGCGGGCAGCATGCGGCCCTCGGAGGCTTTTCGGTTGGCCCAATTATTAAACTAGGTAGTTACAACTTATTTGTAAACAACTTCAAATTTCGCACCCTTCAAAGAGTTGATAATTGAACGGGAAGTTTGGGAATGTGAGCGATATCAATAATTTGCTTAAATTGGAAACGCAAACTATCGTAATCTATGGTTGCGCAAACGATACGGAATACGCGGCGCGGGAATCCCCTTAAAGGTCTGTAATCTATGGTTGCGCGAACGATACGAAATACTCGGCGTCGGGAATCCCCTTAAAGGTCTGGTCACGCGCAAACGTGGACGGCGGGGCGACTTGCGAAGTTAAACATTGCTTGTCATGTGTAATGAGACGTGTGTTTTACTAATTGACAAGTCTCCCCGCCGCTCGTGTTTGCGCGTGGCCAGACCGTAAGATCCATGGACTTAAGTGCGTGTCGCTTTGATTGTCGATCGAAACTAAACTTGTTATAAATTTAATCTAAATTATTAAACTAAATTTGTGTACGTACCCGCGTCCTCTGCCAAATAATAGTTTTGTTTTGTAAATTAAGTATACCTATTATTTTCAAAATAATCTCAGAAGTGTCGTCGAAGTATAAAAGAAAAATATCAAGTGAAAATAGATTGTTTCAAGATGAGTGGGAATCTGATTAGTTTGTTGTGCCAAATAAAAACAACGCAGCTACTTGTTTGATATGTCGGGAAAGTATCATATTGAAGAAATACAATATTTCTCGTCATTTCACTTCAAAACACAAAGATTTCGACGAAACGTTTCCTCCCGGATCGTCTTTGAGAAATGAGAAATTGAGTTTTTTTTAAGAGATCATTGCATGAGCAACAAAATGTTATGTTCGCGGCATTATCACAAGACTCGGCGGTAACAAAAGCATCATATGGAATTTCTTACATTCTTGTTAAGCATATGAAACCAATTACCGATGCGGAAATTGTAAAGGAATGCTTTATTAGTGCTGCTAATATACATTTTGATACATACAGTAACAAAAAACAAATAGTATCTGATATAAAAAAATACAGCTTTCGGATTCAACCTGCACCAGGCGTATTGAAGACATTTCTAAATTTATTTCCGGTGATATATTAAAAAACCTAAGAAGATACAAGTTTTTCAGTTTAGCATTTGATGCCAGCACCGCACTGCACTATTAAACGATAACTGCACTATTAAACGAATTTCAAAAAAGGTTTCAAGATCTCAGAAAAATAAAAAATTGTTTGTTACTTGTAGAAAATCCATGGCATTTAAAGACACCAACTATTTCTGAGTTGGCTTATTGATTTTAAAAATGACACCAACCTGGAAGTAATTTTCAAAGAAAAAAGGGAATATGTGGAATTTTGGAGCATTGTTCCCCAAAAATATAAAAGCGTGCAAAGATGTGCCCAAATAATGCTAACATTTTTTGGGTCAACGTATGTGTGCGAATCATCTTTTTCAAAGATGAAATACACAAAGAGTGTATATAGAAATAAACTGACAGATTCCCATTTGGATGATATAATAAGAGTAGCATGCAACGACAAGCCAGATATTGATAAAGTTTAAAAAAAATGCTCTCAGTTCCAAAAGTCTCATTAGATATACATATAAGTAAGTAAGAATCTTTGTTAAAAGTTCTTTTTTACATTAAACTAAATAATTCATTAGGTTGATATTACTTTTTCATTTATACACCTAATTATTTTTTACTTGCTGCCCGGGCTACCGTGACTGAAACGTGTTTGTGGCCCCTATAAAAAAAAGGTTGAGTATGGCTGTTTTAGGCTATTTAAGGTCTAGTAGACAGGTGTAAAGGAAGTTTGCCATAATCGGGAGCAATCTCGCCGATCATTAATCGATGTCCCTGGACAAACCTTTGGAGAACAAAATAGGAAGTATTGCTGCGTCCCTTACAATGTAGAGGATTGCTGTCGGGTGAGAGTCTTTCTTCCGGATGCCATTGAAACGAACACTGGAAACACTTCGCTAGCATCCAAATGAATTTCTTAGACAGAATGATTGAGATGGTCCTCACTGTTAAGAATCCTCTATTCAGCATCCTATTCTGAGCGAAACAACGTCCTTTCACTATGTAAAGAAGAGCTCAGTTCAAGTGCTCACAAAAGGCACATTTGCTATTTTTCTACGTTATGCAGGTTATTCTTCACGGTCGTAGAACAGTCTGTATCTGTAAATTTAATGTAACGCTAAAACGTTACAATATCTACAACCTACGGTTGCGAAGAAAAAGATCAGTTAAGGACTTTATTAAGCACCCAGTATATGTATGTAATTAGATTCATATAATTTTAAGGTCATTATCATATTTTTAAAAGGTTGAAAATATTGGAAAAATTTGTATTCAGAAAATTGGAAGTGAAAATCATGAAACAGCATTGACATGCATTGAAAGCAATTCAAAGGGCATAATAAAACTAAAAACTAGCTAGAACAGGGATTTCCAATTTGCAAGGGCTCGAGGGCCACAGTGCAAATCTTATGCACGATTACGGGCCACACTTTCATAATTAGTCACTTTTTGTAAAAAAATCAGCTCGGAGAAGGCTTCGAAGAAAGAAGTAAGATGCATAATTCAGTCCAAACAAAGGTTTAGTCATTTTAGTTGTATAAAACAATTAGAAACTCTTGTGCTGTACAGTACATTTCTAGGGGCTCAAAACATATTGTACATTTTAAATATAAGGATAAATGTGATAAAATAGCAAATCAAAGTGAAAAAGTAGTTTTTGAAAGTTTAATTACAATAATTAAAGATCCTTTAACACTGTTTATTTTACAATTGCATTAAAGAGTGATATTAAAAATAAACGAAAAGCTATCATTCCCCAAACAATAAATTTGGAAGATTAATAGTTCAACAGTTTGAATTAACATTGACAAATGGAAGAAGAGAGAAACTACCTAAGAACGAACTAAAATTAAAAATGTAATAAAACTAAATTTAAGAGAAAAATTTAGTGCAAGTTTTGTGAGCGGTCATCTGCATGAAATAATGAACGTGTGTTCGCGGGCTGCGTTGATGATGTTAATCTCGGACGATTAAGCAAGAACGAACTTGCAAGCCGAGTTGAAAAATTCGTCCTATACTGATTTTTAATGAATTTTATCGAAGAAAAAACATGGTATTTAACCCTTTCGTGGGCCATTTATTTCTCACACAGCGATTTCAAGCTTTCAAAACAGAAGTGCTAATTATATTCAATTGATCAAACAATATATGACAACACCAAACTGAAGCGAGAATCAGTCTTCCCATCGTTATAATAGCAAGGTAAATATATTATAATGGGTTTTGCACTTCCCACAGGTGTATTTTGTAAGATCATGTAGGTGGGAATTAATCTTTCCACGGCCTCCGAAAGTGTTAAAGCATTAAAAAAAATTCGAGTGCTATAAAATCGGCCTTGCGGGCTGCTAGTTGGAAACTCCTGAGCTAGAATAATCAAAACGATAACAGCTTTTCAGCCTATTCTTTATAGCATATTTCCGTCTTTTGGTTTTTATGGTGTCTTTATAATCGTATGTTTCAAGTAATGAATGAGCATATAAACATAAAAATAAAACTAATTTACTATGGATTAGTTCAACTCCTCACGACCTGGAAGTGTGAAATATTCTCATCACAATAGAAACTTGATCCTTTCTTTTTATTTTTCGTCGATGCTGCAGTCATCAGTTAGACTATTCAAACTTCTGAAACAGTTTGGAAAACCTAATAATTAGATCAATAATTCATATTAGATCAATGAAGTTTCCGACATTATTAATGCTTGTAAAAAAATACGTTTATTTCAGCTTGGTCTCTTCTTCTAAATTACGAGACCTAGAAAGGGGAAAGGCAGTGTTACTCGTTTCCATAGCATTCCTTAAGTTATACATACTCATCAGATGTGCTAAATGAGTAATAGCTTCGCAGCATTGTTTGACATAAATATATCTATATCTGTATGTATCCAATGCCAGCTGCATTCGAAAAAAGGAAGAAGTTTAAATTAGCCTCCAGTACGCAAGCTCCGTTTAAAGTCCGTTTCGGAGTTCGCTTGGAAGCGATGGGACGTGGAGCGGGCAGAGTGCTGAAATGCACACTTGTTTCTAATCTCCCTTTTCAGCACTCGTACTCTCCTACACGCTGAAATCCACTTGCTGTTAGCAACAGTTGAGTATGCGTATTGATAAGCTTTTGGGAGCAAGAAAACGCGCTGCCAGTTTGGTTTCTAAACCGCAGTATTTACCGCCCCCCCCCCTTTTCCAGGAGTCCCAAATTTTTCTCCATTATCTTAATATTTTCTGAATATATACTTGCTAAAATAACAGTTTCTTTAACCCCTTCGCGACCAACGTCTCGTACACGCGACGCAGCGATTTCCCTTTTATCAGTCCAGTTTCGCCTGCAATCGATGATCTAAGGTTGATATTGAGAGGCCAGCGTCGTGTATGCGTAACAGAAGATCTGAACGTTTTATTTTAGTTTTTAAATGCTAGCTTTAATTGCTAGATCGCTTAAACTGTAACGGTTTTCACAACGGTCGACTCGTATAGCTTTTACCTGCTGGTCCTCAAGGGGTTAAAGTTCGTTTTTTTATCCTCTCTCGTTTATCTTTCTGAGCATGTAAAAACTTTCGTTCATCGATAAAAGAAAGCGATTTTCCCACAGTGGAAGTCTGTGGTCAGCCCACAGACCAGCTCTGCCCCAATGGGGCGAATACCTTCTTAAAGGTTCCCTTAATCTGTATTAATTCTCCAACTAGTCGCACATTCTGGGGACAGTCTTGACGTCTTGAGCAAAGAGTCGTGAAATGTCGGTAGACATAATTGAATGGCTTAGTTTGTCCAAATTAACATGACTGAGCTTGTAAATGTCTTATTAAATATTTTTTTTTTCTACAGTAATTTCAGTGTTGGTTACATCTTGAAAATGTAGTTAAAAAGTGTAAAATATATAATGATTATAGTTTTATAATGAAAGAAAGTACTTTTTTTGTAAATGAATGTCTAATACATTATTCTGAAATTATATGTGATAGGTTGTGATCAAAACTGAGCTTCTGGTTTAGTATGGAGCACTACGATCTACTGTTTTCTACACGAGGGTTAATGAGACTGTGACTTACTGCATAACAATTCCTAAGAACATCCATGTCATCAGTAGCACTCGAACCCACTAACTCCGGTTCCGGAGAGCAGCGCCCTAACGTTCGGCATGATCAAAACTGAAAAAATGAATCTATTATAAACAATGAGGAATTTGCACATGTGGGGAATTAAAACAATTTAGTATTTTTCTGATAATTCCAGACTCGTAGATTCCAAAAATGTTCTTAAAAATGTAAAAAACTGGGTCCATCATTTAAAAAATTAATTTTAAATTTAAGCGATAATCCCGTGACATCAAAGTGCTCCGTGATTGGTTGTGACGTCATCGTTCACGATATCCAATATTTTCTTATTGCTTGTAAGCGCGCACTATTTTCCGATTTTGTTTTTGCAAGTTCTTGGAATTTTCTAGCTATCAAAATTTATTTTTTATTTAAACCTGAATGCTTATTCTTTCGATCTCGATAGCTTAGTTATCTCAATTTGTTATAAATGTCTCTTTTACTTGGATTTACCAAACGACAGTCAGACAACCTCCCAAAATTGACATGATGTCAATGTTTTCGTTCTTCGGAAAAAACGAAATGGGAGCAGAAATACGGGGAATTAAAACCCAAAGGTATGTAAAATCATTTATATATTTATCCAATTTTACTTAACATGTATTAATATTTTATTCGTGCTAATCACAGCTCTTCTGTTTGTAGACATAGACAAGTCAAATAAATATGCATATATCATATACACACACATTTGTAGTAATATAGCTTTTTATAAATGGAGATGGATGTAATATTAAAATAAAAATTAGAGGAGGTATTTATTGTGAGGTCCTGGTCTCATTAGCCATCGTGTTGCAAAATGTAGACCGTAGTTCTCCAAAACCAAAACCAAACCAATTCTTAGATATTTTAAATTTGATGAAAAGAAATATAAAATCTTTAGAAGGCTATACTTAATTATTTATACGTTTTTAAATAGCAGTACAGTTTAATGCCTTTAATATTAAAGTTAAATTTAGTCACCAAAAAATAATCGAAAATATCACTGAGAATTGATACACATAAGAAAGTATGCATCTCTGAAAAAAATATTTATAATACCTTGAAAATACATAACCTTCTCCTCTCCCGAATTATTTATTAGATAATTATATGCTTTAGATATATGTTTTACGATATTTATATGTTTTATGAAACATTTATTGTACTTGAATTCTGTAATAATACACGAAAATTAGCAGTTTTAAAAGTTAAATAGCACTGGTTAATCAACAGTCCTTTTAAAGGTGTGGATGTATTTTAATTGTTCTAAATTAGTAATATTTAAACAAAAGCAAGCATTTACTTACAGAAAAATGGTCTTCACAAACCCATAGAGATGATTTATAAGATAGTTTGGGGTTTAATTTCTCATCCCTTTCCATTGCATTTGTACAGATTTTACGTGTATTGGGATCTTTGGGAACGCTGAAAAATATCTTCTCATTAGTTGTATTTTTACAGAGTGGCACAAAACAATATTTAGAATATTATTTTTAATGCCAGACATAATAAAAAAATTTCTACTATATGCGATACTTTACACAGAAATAAATTTAAAAGTGGCCTTTTAACATGTAAACAACATAGGCGGTCGGTGTTTTTGTGAACGATGACGTCACAAACTCGGCGGAGGAAAAGTATCGTTTTTGAGAGACGTTAAATAGTTCGCTATATGACCCATTAGAAATCGCTAATTAGGCCCCAAAATGAAAGAAAAATATGTACTGTCCTGCTTACTTTTTTGTCTTCAATTGTTTAAAATTAAAATTAGAAAACTTGAAAATTCCTCATTGTGTGATAAGAAAATAGATTTAATATATGTTTCATTTGACATCACTATATGTGTATTACTAAGATTTTAAGCCTTCAGCGCAAACACTATTTTAAAATTTCTGAATAAAGAACAGGGTTTCCAATTCGCCCCCCCCCCTTGGCCTTGATAATCATAATCTTTTTAAGGAAGTTTACTAGGGATTCTGATTAATTTCAGACATAATTAAATTTGAAACGTAGTGTAGTGCGTTTTGCTGACTGAGTGCGGTGTAGTTAGGTCAAATGATCTATGTCACAGTAGTCATGGGTACCTGATCGAAAAAGAGAAATATTTTTCTATGAAATAAAAATAAGTGCTGATAAGACTTTTATATTTTAAAAGTTACTTTTTAAAAATAAGAATAACTATTTACATAGTTCGCAACTATATATAAAAATGTAACCATCTTTGAGTATATTAATTTTTTGTTTATAAAACTAAATAAAATCTCATCAGCGTCCAAACTATGGTCTTAGGAGTGATCTTATCTAATATTGTACTCCTGTGATCACAATGTCATCCAAGTCCTCAAACGATACCTCTGGGGGTGGCAGGCCAAGCTTGGGGGTCTTCTGCTTGGTCCCTTCTTCTAAATTACGAGGACCCAGCGGGGGTAACCTTACTCGCATCGGTAGCATAATTTAAGCTACACGTGCTCTTCGGGTGGGGCTAACCCAGATAGCATGCATACTTGCAGCAAGTTTTATTTTTCTGGGTAATATCTTGTCATAACAAATTTGACTCGACAAACTTGCAGCAAAACTCCTGCAAGTGAGACGGAACATAAAGCGACTTCTCCTTTGCAACACTATTTTGCTGCAAAAGTGTGGCAATCTTGTCATGACAACCTTGAAGCAATAGAAAATTCTTAAACTTACTGCAGTCTTGTTTCAAACTTACAGACTTGTCATGCTGAACTTACTGAAAGTTTTCAGGCTTGCAAAGCAAGACTGCTGCAAGTTTGCTGCAAACTAAATTTGCTCTCTGGGAAATGGGTAACAGCTTCGCAGTCTTGTATTGGCATAAAGGAATATAGTGCCTGTATTGACAGCTACGTTAGGAAAAAAAATATTGTACTCCTAACATACTTTAGTGAACAACAAATTATGAGAAATAGAAATTTTAAACGAAGATTTTGAAAAATATTTGCTTTACGAGTAACTCCTCATTATCAAGCCATTTTTATAAACGTTATTCGCAAACCTTTAAGACAACTACGTGTAAAATCCTTATCCCGAGAAATTAAATAGCCGAACGATGGCCGAATGGTAGAGTGCTGCTCTTCGGAACCGGAGTTCATATCCCGCTGCTGGCATGGATGTTTGTAGCCGTTCGAATCGGCTTTAAACTGTAGGTCCCAGTCTCATTAGCCCTCGTGTGCAAAACAGTATTCCGTAGCGCTCCAAACCAAACCCGAGAAATTAAAATACGAGATGACAACTGTTTCGTGCTGCAGGCAAGTAAAAATCTATACGTGGTTCTATAATTTCAAAAAATTTTATGCGCATTTTGTAAAGGCAATGTCTACAAAATCTGAGTTGATATTCATATATTTTATTCGCTATGAATATTTATCACAAGACAATTACTTCAAATTCGATCAGTTTTGCAGGGCATAGATTTACTATTCTGTCAAAGTAGTTGATCCACATTCATCTTCCCTCATTGACGGGGAATTCTATACTATCGCTCGCGGTTATACGAATACTACGTACAAAAGAAGAAAAAGGAGGTGGACTGGCATCTGCGGCCTTCTTATCTACGGGAATATTATGCAAAATCCTAAAATTTGTGTCCCTGACATTCCATACAGGGCCCAGCTTACAGAAATGGGGACCCCCTCACTTTGCTGCACACAGGTGGTGGCTATGGGGAGATTGTTATATGTAGTGATGCAGTATTTTTATACGACTGCAAAACGAAACAGTTATTAGTATGTTCGTTTAGTGTGATAAAGCTTTTAGTGAACTTACAACTTTTTGTCGAGAGCGACTTGGAATCCGATGGTGGGTAAGTGAAGAACCTGATTCTTATTTCTAGCTTTAAGTACAAAAGATTTTAAATCATGGGATCTCTCAAGTTACAGGAACGAGGATTTTAAAGTACAGTGTTCTTCCTATCTGTTCTCTGCTTGCAGTTTTACCTAAGCTTATAGAGGGCATGGTGATACTGAAAGGATCGACGTGTATGGTGTTGTACTTCCTGCATACTCGAACCTGAGGTATACACCTGTCAATAACGAGTTGTCCCATCTTTGGAGCTCAACACAGCTTCAACACGCCTTGGCATGGATGCCACAAGTCCTTGGTAAATGGGTGGAGACAGATTGTACCAGATGTTTAAACAACGGTTACGCAAATCCGAGATATTCCGAATTGGTGGTCTTTGAACTCTGGGCTGCCGTCCCATGACATTCCAAAAGCGTTCTATCGGATTGAGATCCGGTGAGTTAGGCGGCCAGGACATTAACTGGAATTTTCAGCATCATGTACCTGGAACCACTCTAAAACAATTTTAGCCTTGTGACAAGGGGCGTTTTCCTGTTGGAACATTCCATTTCCACCTGGAAAAACAGAGGCCATGTAAGGGTGCAATTGGTCCGCAATGATGTTCAGATACCCTGTAGCATTCATGGTCTGCTCTACCACAACCAAGGGTCCCAGAGACGCCCAAGAGAACATCCCCGAAATCATAATACCACCATCACCAGCCTATGTATGACCTACTGTACATTGAGGGAGCAACGGTTCGCCTGGAAGATGGCGTATCCTGACACGGCCATCGGCATGATGAATGACAAACCGTGATTCATCTGACCAGGCAACTCTCTCCCACTGATCCATGGACCAGTAGCGATGTTCCCGGGTCCAGCGTAGGCGCAGTTGGAGATGACGCTTGGTCAGCAAAGGCACACGTGTGGGACGTTTGCTGTGTAGCTCCACATCCAACAGTGTCTGCTGAACAGTGTGCTCCGATACTATTCCACTTGGCCCTGTATTGTATTGGGTTGTCAGTTGAGCCACTGTCTGGCCCCGGTTTTGCTTCACTATGCGAGGCAGTCTCCGACGACCTTTTTCTTTGATAGCGTGTGGAACACCATGTCGTCTACTGCTGGTTTCACCGTCATTCATCCACTTTGCATAAGTACTAACAACTGTAGATCGCGAACAATCCACGAGTCGTGCAGTTTCGGAAATACTTGTTCCGAGCTTTCAAGCCATTACAATCTGCCCGCTATCAAAATCACTTAGATCCGCAGCCTTTCCCCTCATACACAGGAGTAAGTGAAAGAATGATTCTTCGGACTCTCCATCAGCAGTTAATTACCAATTCCACCTGATCACGTGCCTTCCATGTCATCCAGGCGAATTCATTGCAAAATGTAGGAGTGGTCATAATGTTTTGGCTCTTGAGTGTAATTGTTTTTAATATATGCAGATATAAATACTTACATTTTTTCATCGTTTTCTTTTCCGACCTGAAAATAAAATATACACAAAAAATGTAAAAAGAAAACAAACATCCTTCTCAGTTTTAGGAAACACTATTTAAAAATTAAAAAAAAAATTAAAAAACTATATATTAGATCTACATACCAGAAGGTTCTATTACAGTCGTTCACCACCTATTTATGCATTTTTTGTGGGGGGAAAAAGTTCACATATTGCCTTTAAGATCTCCAAATAAATGGAGCATTCCTCTTCAGGTAATTTTTCTTTTCGTTCTATTGGTAAAATTTGTTGCCTTCATTATCAAATTCCATTGCTTTAACTTCATTCATAGACGCTTATACCAATGATTAAATGTCCTTCCGCTGTGACCTCTTAAGTCGGTTATCTCTATAGAATGGTCCATTGTTCAAATGCATGAGTATCTGCAAAGGAATCACCTCATCAATTTAAAAATATTACATATATTAGGTGAGTGCAAAAGTTCTACGCCTTTTTCTTACCCACAAAGAAAAGCAAATAAAAGCAAAATGAACGGTACTTTTTATTATGTATAAAGTCTATTGGTATCTATGACCCCCAGGTTCTCAAACCCCCAAACTCCAGTTTTTATTCCAGCACCGATTCCTAGAGTCAACTCCTGGGCTAGGATTCAAAATATCAAATGAAACGACTGCAAGCGGTCAACCATCGGATGCTCCGCCCGCCCCTCGAATAAACTCGGGAAATTCTGATAGGTCCATTCCAGGATCCTCCGGACCCCATAAAACCACCTCTCGAACTTCATCAAGTCAGTCGAGAAAAAAGATTCTAACTTATATACAGAAACAAAGGTGAGGTTTCATAAGTAGCCTTACCACCGAAGACAATTCACTATGGAAATTCCAGAAGGGTCTTAGGAGTAATGGCTATAACAGCTTACCTCCCATCCATGGATAAAACGGAGTAACATTCGATCCGGCTGGCAAAGCAGAAGCTATCGCGGAAGTTTAAGAAACTCGAAACTCAATTTGCGTCTTATGACGACTTAAAAAATGAAGCTCACCATCGCCATGTTATTACTACTGTTAGAAATTTTTTAAATAATCTGAGTAACAAGGTCACCCCGGCTACTATCTCAGAAGTAACGCTTGTTGGGAATTCGATTTGGCGATCGCCAATCTGTCGAGGGGTCGCCAAGAGCTTTCCGAGCATTCCCACAATCCCTCTCTTTATTGTAATATACAGTCCATTAACGATGTTCTTCGACTGAACAAATAAAAACGGCATTGCAAACAATCGTATCTTTATTGCTTAAATCCAGCGCACTTACACAAAATTGGTCCTTCTCAGCCGCAGGATTTTCCACGAAATAAAATGGATACAAAGATTCTGAATCGAAAGCGAGGCAATCTAAAATCAAGATTAACTAAGTACGAAGCCGATGTCGCTGATGAAACCAGAACTATGAATGCAATTGAGCTGAAATCAAAACTCGACCCCGTAAAGGATTTAAAAGCGGAACTAGGTGATCTGAAGGAGAAATACTATGAGGTTCTTAGTGACGAAGAATTCAAAGGCCAGGAACAACAATTGATTGACCTCTACTTTCGTTTGGAGAATTTACAGGTAAGAATTAAGATATTAATTAATTCTCTAAAGACTGATTCTAATACTATTTCTAATGTTGATGTCGGTAAAGTCAAACAACATTCTAATATTAAATTACCAGATATTCCCTTACCTAGTTTTGATGGTAAATACGAAGAATGGTTTGTTTTTAAAGAACAATTCATGTGTTTGATTTTTGAAAATAATCTGAATGATTCTCAAAAACTATATTATTTGCAAGCGGCTCTCAAAGGTAGTGCTAAACAATTACAAACGTCAGATGATACCTATGACACGCTGCTGAAAGCTCTTACGGAGCGCTACGAAAACAAAAGAATTATTGTTGACATGCATGTAAACGCATTGATAAACGTTGAAAAAATGTCTCATGAATCTGCCAAGGATCTCAGGCACTTAATCGATAAATTACTTAAACATATAAGAGCATTAAAGACTTTGAAATTTGAAAACAATAATTTTTCAGAAATTCTCTTAATAAAGATAATGTTACAAAAACTTGATCGCGAAACACGTAAACAATTCGAACTTTCCATTGGATCTATTCAAGTTCCTACCTGGCAAACATTTATTCAATTCCTAGAAAAAAGATGCCAAGTTCTAGAAAGTCTGAACAGAAACGTATCTGTTAAACCAAAGTTCCAATTCGAGCAAAATTCTCGTTCTAAAGCTTCGATGCTTAATTACAACATTCCTGAAAAGCGTTGCATAGCTTGCAATTTAAACTCGCAACATGCTTTACACAAATGTGCTATGTTCTTAAATATGAATGCTCATGAACGTTATGAATTAGTGAAAAAAGGTAATTTATGTTACAATGAGGAATTTGCACATGTGGGGGATTCGAACAACTTAGTGTTTTTCTGATAATTTCAGACTCGTAGATTCCAAAAATGTTTTCAAAAATGTAAAAAACTGGGTCCATCATTTAAAAAAATTAATTTTAAAGTTAAGCGAAAATCACGTGACATCAAAACGCTCCGTGATTGGTTGTGATGTCATAGTTCATGCAGACCAATATTTTTGTATTGCTTTTAAGCGCGCATTATTTTCCAATTTTGTTTTTGCAAATTCCTGAAATTTTCTAGCTATCAAAATTTATTTTTATTTAAATCTGAAGGTTTATTTTATCGATCTAGAGAGCTTAGTTATCTCAATTTGTCATAAATGTCTCTTCTACCTCGATTTACCAAAGGACAATCAGACAACCTCCCGAAAATTGACAGCATGTCAATGTTTCCTTTCTTGGCAAAAAACCCGGATTTTATGGGAGCAGAAATACAAGGAATTAAAACCCAAAGGTGTGTAAAATCATTTATATTTTTTTCCAATTTTACTTAACATGTATTAATACTTTATTCATGCTAAACACAGCTCTTTTCTTTTTAAACACAAACAAGTCAAATAAATATACATATATCATATACACACATTTGTAGTAGCATCGTTTTTTATAAATAGAGAAGGATGTAATATTAAAATAAAAATTAGAGGAGGTATTTATTGTGAGACCGGTCTCATTAGCCTTCGTGTTGCAAAAAGTAGACGGTAGCATTCCAAAACCAAACCAAAACCAAACCAATTCTTAGATATTTTAAATATGATGAAAAGAAATTTAAAATCTTTAAACGGCTTTACTTGATTATTATACATTTTTAAATAGTAATACAATTTTATTGCCTTTAATATTAATGTCAAATTAAAAAATGTATAAAATTTCTTAAATTAAATTTAATTTTTAAAGTAATGTTATTATTAAGTATTTTAAAAATATTATACTTTTTTTCAAATTAGTCACCAATTTAATCGAAAAATATCACTGTAATTTGATACACAAGAAAGTATGCATTTCTGAAGAAAATATTTATAATACCTTGAAAATACATAACCTTCCCCTCCCCCGAGTTATTTATTAGATAATTATATGCTTTAGATATTTATATGTTTTTCGATATTTATATGCTTTATAAAATATTTATTGTGCTTGAACTCTGTGATAATACTCGAAAATTAGCAGTTTTAAAAGTTAAATAGCAGTGGTTAATCAATAATCCTTTTAAAGGTATAGATGTATTTTTATATACTTTAATTGTTCTAAATTAGTAATATTTAAACAAAAGTAAGCATTTACTTATCGAGAAATGGTCTTCAAAAACCCATAAAAATGATTTATATGATAATTTGGGGTTTAATTTCTCCTCCCTTTTCATCGCAGTTGTCCAGATTTTACGTGTATGTGGGTCTTTCGGGACGCTGAAAAATATCTTCTCATTGCAATTAGTTGTTGTATTTTTACAGAGTGGCACAATGCAATATTTAGAGTATGATTTTTTAATGCCAGACATAACAAAAAAATTTCTATTATATGCGATACTTTACACAAAAACAAATTTAAAAGTCGCCTTTTAACATGTAAACAGCATAGGCGCTCGGTGTCGACATGAACGATGACGTCACAAACTCGGCGGAGAAAAAGTGTCGTTTTTGAGAGACGTTAAAGAGTCCGCTATAAAACCCATTAGAAATCACTCAGGCCCCCAAATGAAAGAAAAATAGCTACTGTCCTGCTTACTTTTTTGTCTTCTATCCTTTAAAATCAAAATTAGAAAACGTGAAAATTCCTCATTGCTTGAATGATCATAAATTAAGTAAATGCAAATCGAAGGGTAGATGCTTTATTTGCAACAAATTTCACCATACTTTGATTCATAAACCAAAACAAGAGCTTAACTCCAGTGTGAGGGAAAACAAACAGGAAATTCCCACAACGCGTTCTGACTTGGCACAGAGCCAAACCGAAAACTCAGCAAATTTTGATTCATATATTAGTCAAGTATTCTTTCCAAACAGTGAAAACGTAACCCTTTCGGCAACGACTAACTGTTTAAAAACAAAAACAGTTCTTTTACCGGCAATGACTCAAGTGGCAGATTGCTAAGGGAAATATGTTGCAGGACGTTGTGTTCTGGATAGTGGATCTATGTGTAATTTTATGACTTCGGAGTTCGCTAATAAATTAGGACTCAGGAAGCAAAAAACATATGCTCCTGTCAGTGGCGTTAACGGTTCGCCATTATTATTGAAATCGACAGTGCAAACAACAATTTCGAATGATACAAGTACTTATCGCACTCCGTTAGAATTTCTAATTCTATCAAAAATAACCGATCTTACTCCAACCAACTGTTTAAAAATAGACACAAATCTCATACCGGCAGAAATTAAGTTAGCTCATTCTAGACTTGGAAAAATCGATTTATTAATAGGGAACGAAATATCTTTTGACCTGTTAAGGGATGGCAAATTCCGTATATTAAATCACAAAATCACATTTCAAAATACTGTTTTCGGTTACGTTATAAGTGGATCTGTTAATTGTAGCTCAAGTAGTTTGTATTCAGTTCTGCGGACTGTCAACACGGTTAAAAGAATTAGAAGAAAATATGCAACGATTTTTGAAAATCGAATCTGTTGAAGAAAATTCCCTAATATTATCTCCCGAAGAAGAATTCTGCGAAAAACACTTCGCCGACAGTCATTATCGAAACGAGTTAGGGCGGTATGTCGTTCAATTGCCCCTGAAAGAAGATAATATTCTTGGTGAGTCCAAAAATTTTGCAGAAAAGCGATTAAATTCTCTCTGGCATCGTTTAAGTTCTAATGCGAAAATGAAAAAAATATACGTAGATTTCATGGAAGAATACGAAAAACTCGGACACATGAGAAAAATTGTTCATGATAACTCTAACACCAAAAGTTATTATATGCCACACCATAGTGTCTATCGCCCGGAAAAGCAGACAACACAATTAAGAGTGGTTTTCAACGCTTCTTCCCCTACTTCTAATGGTCTCTCTCGAAATGATATTCTGTTGAATGGCGGGTTTATTCAAGACGAACTGTTTTCAATTCTTTCTAGATTCCGAACCCATAAATACGTATTTACAGCCGATGTACAGAAAATGTAACGACAGATCTTAGTTCACCCCCAGCACAGAGATTATCAACGTATTTTGTGGAAGAGAGTTATTCATAGTCCTATAAAGATATACCAGTTGCAGACCGTTACGTACGGTACCACCAGTGCTTCATTTTTAGCGATGAGAGTTTTGAGGCAGTTAGCGCTCGATGAAGGTGATCGGTTTCCACTCGCGTCTGCCGTTGTACAATCCGATTTTTATGTTGACGGTGTTCTCGGTGGAAGTAATGACCTATCTATCGCAAAAAAGAACAAAAGAGCAACTAATTGAAATGTTTCAGCAATGTGGGATGGTGCTTCACAAATGGTGTTCTAATAGTCAAGAACATGGACGTGAATAACGAACGCTCATTTCAGGGTTCTTACGACGCGTCAACCAAAGCTTTAGGCATGCTCTGGACACCGAGTTCGGACACCTTTTCATTCAAGGTTTCACTTAATCTAAATGATGTTATCACTAAACGAAATGTGTTATCATACATAGCACGTATCTTTGATCCTATGGGTTTAATTGGTCCCGTGACAACTAAAGCTAAAATATTCATGCAAAGTTTATGGTGTCTCAAAATGAACTGGAATGACATACTTCCGGATGATGTTAAAAATGAGTGGAAAAAATTTGCAAAGTCTCTACCTGCAATTCAAAACATTCACATTCCTAGACATATAGGATGTGACGGGAAAGTATTTCTGCTTGGATTTGCTGACTCCAGTTCCTTAGCATACGGCTACGTAATCTATTTGCAGTGCATCTCACTGGACAACAAAATTTCTACTAAGTTGGTATGTAGCAAATCTCGAGTAGCACCCATTAAAACTATTTCGATACCGAGACTTGAGTTGTGTGCTTGTCTCCTTTTTGCTAAACTTGTAAAGAAAATTCTTCCAGCATTGCGTATGCGCATCTATAAAATTTTCCTTTGGTCAGACTCTACAATTGCGTTGGCCTGGATCCATAAAACACCTTGTGTTCTCAAAACATTTGTTGCCAACAGAGTTTCCAGCATTCAAGATTTAACTAAAGAGTACCAGTGGAACCACATCTCTTCCGATCTCAACCCAGCTGATACAATCTCCAGAGGTCTTTATGGAGATCAAATTGTTCAAAACTCTTTATGGTGGCAAGGTCCATATTTTTTGACTGAACAAGTAGAATTTTTGACTTGTGACTCGGACTTATCTGTAGATTCTGATGCTCTCTTAAGCGAAATGAAACCAGATCAGAAATCAGTTTTTACTGCAGTTACTTCTGAAACTACTTGGGTCCAAAATATAATTGATAGGATAAGCAATTACCTTAAATTAATTCGTACATTTAGTTTTCTTTTCAGATTTATTCATAATGCTAGATATCCTAACAACAAGCTTATAGGTCCTTTATCGGCAAAGGAAACCAAAGATGCAAAGTCAGTAATTTTTAGATAAATTCAGAAAGATGAGTTCTTACAGGAAATAAACTCCATCCAAAAATGTCTTTCTGTTTCTACAAAAAGTAAGCTAAGGTTTCTAAATCCCTTTCTTGATAAGGACGGTGTTCTTCGTGTAGGTGGTAGACTTACGCATTCTAATTTGAATTTTGAATCTAAATTTCCTGTAATTTTGCCAGCAAATAACAAATTAACTTATTTGATGTTTCATTACTATCATCTAAAAAATTTACATATAGGACCTTCGGGTTTACTGCACAGTATAAGACAACGGTTTTGGCCCATTGACGGTCGCAATATAGCAAGAAAAATCGTTCCCGAATGCATGAAGTGCTTCAAAGCCAAGCCAGTCCCTTCAGAACAACTTTTAGGCGATTTGCCATACGAACGAGTCAATCAAAATTATGTCTTCAATTGTACCAGGATTGATTTCTGAGGCTCCTTTCTGATAAGATACAAAAGTCAAAGGAAAGGAGTATGCCATAAAATTTACATATGTATATTTGCATGCCTCGTTACTCGTGCTATACATTCCGAGACAGTAAATAACCTCACCTCAGAATCCTTTATTGCCACACTCAAGAGAGTCTTTTCGAGGAGAGGAAAAAGTTCTAAATTATTCTCAGACAATGCAAAAAAGTTTGTTGGGGCTCACGCAGAATTGAAAAAACTACACCAAAATGGTTAGAGCTCCAGATGAGAAATTAGCTGGATACTTGTCATCTGAAGGAATCCAGTGGAGCTTCATTCCCCCTAGATCCCCTAACTTCGGTGTTTTATGGGAGGCTGGAGTGAAGTCCTTCAAAAATTATTTGAAAAGGATCATTGGTGATGCAAAATTGACGATATAAAAATTTACCACTTTCACCAAATTGAGGGAATTTTAAATAGTCGCCCTATAACTCCTTTGCCGTCAGATACAGAAGATCTAGATGTTCTAACGCCAGCACACTTTCTAATAGGTCGCCCCATAAATAGTATTCCTGAATTAGAACATTACTTACTCCCTGATAATCGGCTTTCCCATTGGCAAAGAGTCACAAAGTTAACACAATTTGGAAAAGGTGGTCAAATACATTTTTAAGTAATCTCCAACAACGAAGTAAATGGATGTTTTCTAAGAATAATGTGACGTTAAGTAGCTTAGTGATCATAAAGGAAGACAACATGCTTGTATATAAGTGGCTATTGGGTAGAATTGTAAAGGTGTATTCAGGAGCTAATGGAAAAATACGAGTTGTAGATGTGAAAACCAAAAATGGTATATTCAAGAGAGCTGTAACTAAGATTTGTATATTACCTTTAGAGAACTGAAATGTCTTCTTGTGTGTATCCTAAAAATGGTTTTTTGTAAACTTTTTTCTTCTTCTTTTTATGCATAACATATTTGTAATTGTAAAATAAACATTGTGAGTTGAAATCTAGTATTTCAACGGGGGCCGGAATGTTGGGAATTCGGTTTGGCGATCGCCAATGTGTCGAGGGGCCGCCAAGAGCTTTCCGAGCATTCCCACAATCCCTCTCTTTATTGTAATGTACAGTCCACTAACGATGTTCTTCGACGGAACAAATAAAAACGGCATTGCAAACAATCGTGTCGTTATTGCTTAAATCCAGCGCACTTACAACGCTATTAAATAGCTTAATAATAATGAAAGCTTATAATACATCTATTTGATCCTTGATCAAATAGATGTATAATCCAACTGTAGAAAGAATTCTAAATATTAAAGAAGGTTTACTGTTGAATACAACAGAAATTACATCAATCAATACAGATTTTGATCACACCTATTGCAGCTCTAATAAGATTTATTTGTTTTTATTTGTATGGTCTCTTACTTTTTAAAGTGATTAACAATAACCGGTAAAAATATGCAATTCACATTGCATTATTCAGACAATGTTTATTCTCAGTTTATTTTAATGAAATAATGTAAATAGGCTGTTTGAAGCATGAAAAAGTTACTCTTTAAAATATCATTTAATATAGTAATTTAGAGGCTTATATTTTTCTATCAAAGAATATTCTAGAATTCTTTGTTACTTTTTACTAAGTGAAATAATTATTCAATATTACTGAATACTTTTGAGAGGAATATTCTTTCATAGAAAAATGTAAGTTTCTAAATTATTATATTGAATAAACTTTTTTCAGAACAATAATTTTATCTTTAAAAATCAGACTATTTACTGCCTATTATAGACAGCTTCAGGTATAAAGTTTGTAATAGCAAACATTAATTTTAAAAACTTTTAAAAAAATAAAAAAGATGATAATAAAAAATTGACAGTAAAAATAAAAATTGTCAAAAATGTAAATAAAATATTAGAAATGATGCAAGCCCTTCTCAAGCTCATTTCCCAGAAAAAATTAATTTTATAAACTTAAAACGACAAAAACTAACAAAAATGAAATTTTAAAAAATTTAAATTAAACAAAAAAATTAAAATAAAATAGTAGAAAATATAAAATTAAAATAAAATATTGTCAAAAATGTAAATAAAATAATACAAAACCTGCCCAAGATCATACAAAACTACTTGAATAGTTTTAGTTAATATGTTAGTATATCGATGACGCCAGTGAACAAAGCAATTTTCTCCTGAAACTGTAGCACCGAAATTGGCTGTCCCGATCCACTCGCCATTGTTGGACCCCCTACCTCCATCACAAGGTTACAGTTATGCCCTCACTTATATAGACCGGTTCACCTGTTGGCCTGAGGTAATTCTTTTGAAAAACTAAACTGGCGAAACAGTAACTAATGCTTTTATTTCAGATAAAGAACTACAGCAGCTAATACCTTTATTTCATATAAAAAACTACAGCAGCTAATGATTTTATTTCAGATTTATTTGGATAGCCAGATTCGGTGTACCAGAAATCATCACTACTGATTAAGGCCGTAATTTTGAGAATGATCTATTCTCAGCTCTTACAAAGTTTCTGGGAACTAAGCGTAATAGGACCACAGGTTACCACCCATCTGCAAATGGCTTGGTTAAACAGTTTCATAGACAGCTTAAAAGCGCTTTAAAGTGCAGCCTCGTCTACAATGAAAGAATGAAGGATAAACTGCCTGTCATACTGCTGGGTATCTGTATAGCATTAAAGGAAAATATCAACACCGCGTACACAGAGCTAGTCTGCGGCTGTAATCTTCGTCTGCCTGGCGAATTTTAATCTTCTGTTGCATGTTCGAAGTCCCAACAGCATTTGCTGCTCTCTCTACGGGAAAACTTCAGGCAGATCCATCCGGTGTCTACATTAACTCATGTCTCCCTAACGACGTTCGTCCACACCGCACGGAAGGACTCTTCTCACGCCTTCGTCCGCCATTCCAGTCGGCATAGGCTGATTCATTTGTCGCACTTAAATATAAATCTAAATTATTCCACGTCCAAGTTGGAAGTGTAAAAAATGGATTTCAATCGATAAACTAAAGCCTGCCTACTTACTGCAACAATCTGCATCTAATGAACCTCAAGTCATCCCGCCACTTCATCAACCAAGAAGCCAGCTCTAAAGATGTCCACAAGTACTCGTTAAGGCAGACTGCCTCTTAAATAAATGTTTTAATTTCGAAGCTCATGCCCTTTATTGTGCACAGAACGATGGCCGAATGATTAGAGTGCTGATCTTCGGTACCATGAATCCCACAGTGGCATGGATGTTCAAGATGTAATTGTCGTGCAACAATTTTTTAAAATCAATTTTGTTGTTGCGATTTAAACTATATTTTCGACCATGGAATCGTTCGACTAGTTTCTATATTTTCATTTGATATATTTCAGGTTGAAGAATACATGCTCGCAGATGTATATACTTTCAAACATAGAAAAATTTGGAATCGAAAATCTCGAAATTGGAATATTAATACAGTATTATTCTTTTTTATATTAAGGATCTTCCCAGAGTCATGCAGTGTCACGATATAAAGAGGAGACTGCATCAAACGACACCGTAAGAGTACGGCATAAGTAGCGAACGTCAAGAAACTAAATTCCTTGTAAAATATTAAGATCGGTATCGATTTTATTCAATTTGATTGAATATCGGAAAAGAAGCCCTACTTTCTTTTTTCCAATGAAGAACTGTGCATTAAATCTTCTTACAGCTGCAATAAATCATTAATTTTGCGTAGACGAATAACAATGAGACTACTGTTTGAAGACAAAAAAAAAAGTATTCTTAGAACAAACATTTAAGTATAAAATAACACATAGATCATAACAACACGCGGAAAACATGGCTTAACGGAGCTGAGCAACATCAACTACTCTGTTGCTAATCCAGAAGTTTAAAAACAGGACTGTCTGCCTGGGGACTCGTTTACAGTTATCAGAACACTCCCTGTTTTGAGTTTCGGGGCTTGTCCATCTGAAACTCAACACATCATAATCAATATCTGGATAGTGGTCGAACTTGTTGCACAACTCTGGTGATGATTGGGAATAAATTCGGGAATCCCCTGCCTTCTATGATCGTTTGGAGCATCAGGAACTTTGTCGTCTTTGACGATTAGGGTTTCTCAGTCTAGTTCTTAATGGACACAGCTTGCGAATGGGCCTAATCATGATACCGGATTTGGTTTTGATCTTTGCTCTTCTTACTGTGATGTCCAGACTTCGCGACTCCATGGTGAGCCGCCGACTCCCACGCAACTCTACAACTCAAATCTAACGCGCGCGCAAAGCTTACCACAGACAAAGAGTTGGATCGGTCGCATAAGGACTCTCTCGACCAACGCTCTCGCGCGTACTTCTATTTCTACTTCTATTTAAGTGTGAATGAATAAATGTTTGTAAAGTCAAATGGAGTCAGTCATCATTCACCTTAGTGATGACCCTGTGATGTCGATCAGGACAATATTTCGTGCTTCACGTGCCTTTCACGCCTGCTTATAGGATTATTTTGCTTTCCTCATCATCGACAGCAACTCTCCAAACTGAGACTGATGCCGACAACGACCCACGGGTACGAACGCTCCAGCACAAGAGCATAGAGGTTAGTTATATTTTCGTTTATCTGAGAGAGAGGTTAAACTTCGTAAAATTTTAAAACATATTTGCCTAATTTTTTAATTATATTTTGCGTATTTCTGCAATCATGTCGCTCAACGCAAACAACGAGTCCAACCCAGAGATTAATAAAATCGCCCTTAGAATACCCCCGTTTTGGAAAAATAACATCCAACTGTGGTTTTCTCAGGTAGAGGCTTCCTTTACCCTTTCCAGTATCACTGCTGACGAAACAAAATTTTCCATACTCGTTGCGAACATCGATGCAGAAACATTAAATCATGTTAGCGATATAATTTTACGGCCTCCAGCCAGTGGCAAATATGATGCCCTAAAAAATAGGCTTATTGAAGAATTTGCGGATTCAGAGGGAAAGAGAATAAAAAAATTATTAAGCGAGTTACAATTGGGCGACGGTAAGCCTTCTAGCTTGCTTCGACAAATGCGGGATTTAGCCGAAGAGAAAGTAACTGACGACTTTCTCCAGAATTTATGGCTACAAAGATTGCCGTTAAACATTCAAACAATTCTTTTAGCTTTGACTGAAAAATTACCCCAACTAGCAATTTTGGCAGATAAAGTGCACGAAGTAACTTCGGACGATTCGCATGTTTATATTACAGACACTCCAGATTCCATTTCCAGATTCTAGAACCATTCTTGATGAAAGTGGTTTAGGGAAAGAGTTTTGGCCTGAAGCAGCCCTGTATTTCACCTATACATGGAACAGAGTTTGCCATAAACATCAGCAGAAAACTGCTTGTGAGCTGTATAGAGGTACAAGACCGTCAGTAAACCACTTGAGACCTTTTGGTGTAAAGACGTACGTAGGTATCCCAAGGCAATGTCGAACAAAGTTAGATGCTAAAGCCAAAGTGGGATATCTAGTAGGATATGCCTTTAAGACTAGGGGATATGGATTCCTGAAACAGATCAAATCATTGAGACAATAAATGTATCATTTGATGAAAGCAGTGGAGCAGTGATGGGTCCCAAACCATCTGAGGATAACAAAGAGGGACAAAAGAGGGGTCCCAGTTTTCAGTCTACTTACGAACCGCTGACAAGCGACGATGATGATGACATCCAAGATGACTCACCCGATATCGCTCATGAGAGGGTCAACAAAGAATACGGAGAAACATCAAGCGAAGAGGAGAGCGATGAAGGTCAGACACCATTGAGGGAAGTGACGTGGATAAGGAGACCATCTAAAAGACCTGACGGATCCCGGACGGACATATATTACTACGAGAAGGATAAGCCTACCCGACTCCGCTCGTTAAATGATATAAAGAACTACTGTGAAAAGTATCGTATCTGTTTTACCCCAGAAATCTTTAGTTTTAAAGGTAAAGATGATTATGAAGGAGAGGTATCAGCTCAAGGAACTTCCGATGCCAGTTTGAGTCATTCCACATGACTAGACCAGGTAAAAGTGCCTAGAACGTACAAACAGTCCTTAAAAACTCCAGAAAGTACTCTCTGGCAGGAAGCCATGGGAGAGGAAATCGACACAATGAAAGAAAGGGGGGTATGGCAATTAGTTAATTTGCCGGAAGGCGTAACACCAGTCGGTTGTAGGTGGGTTTACACCATAAAACGTGATGATACCGGACAAGTAGCGAAATACAAAGTTAGGTTAGTGGCACAGGGGTTTAAGCAAATAAAGGGAGAATCTTATGCAGAAACCTTTAGCCCTGTTGTTAATTTCGGCGTCATTAGGTTCTTTTTCGCTTTACTGGTTTCATATTTGAAGTGGTCCCATCTGCAATGCGATGTTAAAGGTGCTTATTTGTATGCTCCTTTGAAAGAGCGAGTTTATATGTCGCAACCTCCTGGTTTTGTAGTGAAAGGGAAGGAACATCTTGTTTGTAAACTGGAGAAGGCACTTTATGGGTTGCACCATAGTGGCAGGATGTGGTACTTCGAGGTGGATAAGGTTTTAATTGAAATTGGTTTTTATAAATTTAATAGATGTAACTGTGTTTATACATATAAAAATGAAATTGTATTGTTACTCTATGTGGACGATATCGTTATTTTTGGTGTAAATAATCAAGTTATTGATCAAACCGTTTCAACCTTGAGTAAATCTTTTGATCTAAAGATTTTGGGAAGAACTTGTAAGCTTTTAGGTGTTGAGTTCGAGGAGAAGGATGAACTTAAGATCCACCAAATGTCGTATATTGACGAGGTGTGTGAAAGGTTTAAGATCTTTAAGTATCCCATTTCCTCTCTTCCCATAAGTAAAGGAACTGTTTACTCAAAAACACAGTGTCCAGGGTCTGACGAGGAGATTCAAGAAATGACAAGTTACCCTTATAGGAGTTTATTAGGTTGTCTTTCTTTTATAGCGAATCGAACCCGTCCTGACATTAGTTATGCGGTAAATATTTTTAGCCAATTCCAGAATAACCCGGGATTACCACATTGGGATGGACTTTTAAAACTTCTAGGGTATATCTCGAATACTAAAGAACTCAAACTTAACCTGTCATGTCAAAATCCCATTTTAAATGTTTATACCGATGCCAATTTTGCAGCAAATAGGGATGACAGAACCTCCATAGGGGGGCAGTTAGTTCTATTAGGAGGAGCTCCAATTGCCTGGCGGACATTTAAAGAACGCTGCGTTAGTTTGTCGACGATGGAATCGGAGTTCGTCGCACTCTCAGAGGCAACCAAAGAGTTGTTATGGTTCGATAGGATCCTAGAAGAATGTATTAGTAAAAGGATCATTAAATATAAAAAGAAAAAGTCCGTACTGTACGCCGATAATATCACCACTATAGACTTCGTGAAATCGCCCATAGAAAATTACCGAACGAAACACATAGATGTAAAGTTATTTTTTGTAAGAAATCTTATTTACAATGACACTTTTGAGATTAAATACGTTAAAAGTAAGGAAAATCTGGCAGACGTTTTCACAAAGCCGTTAGTTAAAGTTGCATTGTTAAAATTTAAAAAACATGTGTTTACAACTAAGTAACTAGATTTTTTTGGTAAATATTTATTGTAATTTTTTTTTACTGTATCAGAAATGGGTGTTTATACTATATAATGGTATCAGAAATTAATGTATTGTGTTGATAATTTTTTTTGCGATGTCTTTATACCTTCAAACCTTTTATTTTAATTTTAAGTAACTATACATTAATTACGTTCTCAAATTTTTTATACAAGTATCTAGTGTTGTAAATATGTAAATACCTATATAGTAGTAATAGGGTTTGTTACGATAGGTTTGTGTAAAGTTTTGGGCCCTTGTATGTGTTGTGTGAATGTCTTGTGAATTTGTATTGTTATAAAATTTGTATTTAATAGATACTTGTATTATCGTAATTCATCTGCTTTTTTTTGTCTTTAACAGAGTTTCTGTAAAAATTTTGTTTTAAGTTAATTTTCGTATAAAGAACTTTTCTCGCGTATCAAGAACGCTTTTGTATAAAAAAAAATTGTAGTCACACCAACTTGGTGTGATGAGGTAAACTAGTATCAAGAACTTTTGTAAACTGTTGATCACACATCTGTGAAGAAATTATTTTTGTATCAAGGATTCTTTTCATCTGTGAAATTTTACAAGTCTTGTGATGTATATTTATTGAATTTTTTCTTATGTAATATTTGAGAGTCAGTTACCTGGTTAAAGGTGGACATAAATTTTTTTGAAGAAGCTCTTTTCATGGGATTGCCGTGAGGGGGGGGGCATTGTTAGAAATTACAGCCGAATCGGCACCTTCCGTAACTTTCGGTGAATCCCGGCAATTTGTCTATTAGTTCGTTTATTTAAGTCAACCGAGGCAGGAGATTTGACAGCTACCTTAATCGCCAGTTAGATTGTTTTTGTTAAGGAAGCTGACTCTCGCAATTATTTTGTTCGTGACGTCTGCACGGCAGACGCTAATGTGGCTTCAACTCTCACTCGGCGGCTACGATCTGTGTAATTTTGTGATTGGCTGAGTGGGGGGAGGAAGCCGCATGATTATGCTAATTAGCATATACCTGCTGCTGGATATATAAGGCTGACAAGCAGGAGGCAAGGTATCCTTTTTTTTTGGTCAGCTGTGAGGGTAGCAGTATCAGATTAGAAAATCCCTTTTTTTACTTTGTATTTTTTTAATGGTATTAGGTTAAATGTTTTTCCGTAATAGGTGATTGTTAAATTGATTATGTTTATTTTGTTAACTTGTTTTGAAAAACTTTTAGAACTTAAATAAAAATGTTTAGTTCAAGTACTCGATTTTTTATTTCTTGTCATTCTGCACAAGTCATGCTAGCTTCCACTTTAAATATCTTTTGTATCAGAGATGTCCAGCACTATTAGGTAGCTGGTCATCAACTCTAACGCGCGCGCAAAGCTTACCACAGACAAAGAGTTGGATCGGTCGCATAAGGACTCTCTCGACCAACGCTCTCGCGCGTACTTCTATTTCTACTTCTATTTAAGTGTGAATGAATAAATGTTTGTAAAGTCAAATGGAGTCAGTCATCATTCACCTTATTACTATTCCATCTATGCTTTCATAGATAGAGAGTATTAAGAGCCAGTGTATTTCTTTCAGGTTATCCTTCCATATTAAAAAAATATCTCCTATCTGAGAATTATAAACTTTCGTTTGAAATGATGATCTTTGAAGAATTGACTCAGATATAGGCTGCAAAATCTCACGTGTAAATCTAATATCAACCTCTTTCGATTCATTAATCGTTTGTTAACACATTGTATGCAAGACACGTACTAGTACGTTTTCTGACGATTGATACTTGATCGCGGGCCGCGTACTAGTACGGGTTAGTGTAACAACGTGGTTTGTTTGTGGGTACAAAAATAACGGCATATACAGGAAAACGAAGCCGAATGTTCTTGTCTACTACATAGATTCTAGAAAAATTTAGACAAAAACTAGTTTTTACATCAGTCGCTACGGAACCACAGAACGGAAAGGTTGATTAAAAAATTCAATTTAGATTTAAAATTAAGTTTTTATTTAGCCTTACGAAAATGATATTATATATATATATATATATATATATATATATATATGTGTGTGTGTGTGTGTGTGTGTGTGTGTTTGTATATATGTTTGTTTATTTGTCTATATATTTGTTTATATATTTCAATATAAAATAGTAAAAGTTGGTTAAAAAATTAAATAATTTTCGATCTATTGAGATTTAACTAAATTTACGCGCAAAACAGTTCCGCTGCGAAATGTACCCGCACACAATGGGTTAAATTCAACTTTGTCCATCAATTTTACTTTATCCAAGTTCAGTGCAATGCTATTACGGATGTCCTTCAAAAACAAGTCAGGTTTAGAGGATATAAAACGTCAGTATCTTCACTAACGTAGGCTAAAGGTCGTGAATTTAACTAACTTTCACAGTCACACAGTGCGGTCTCCAGTTCTTGGTAATTTAGAGGTAAAACCTAGGACCTTTTTTAAGATACTTTTAAAGAGACCTATCAGTCTATTAAAATCCACTACAAGGAACTGCTGGAGGAATGAATTTCTATAAAATAGGAGCAAATGAAGTTTGTAATCTTCCAAGATTGATATTCTCCAGAGCTCCCCAACCCAAGTAAATTGATTCAATTATCAGAGTAGATGATTGATGGATGTCCTCGACGAACTATGAATCTTCTTAGTGCCAGAATAAAATTGTTGATAGGGACATCAACAGTTCTAGATGCATGGCTCGATAGACCATACAAGTAAAAATAAAAATCCAGACCGTCTTGTTTTCTTTAATCAGAGGACCCACTACTTCCACTCCATTAGTTCAAAAATTGAAGGATCTTTAACTCGATCGTCTGGTAATGTTCCCTCTGGGACAGTTTTTGGATTTTAATTCTGTTTTAAATGTTATGTCGATATTGTAATTAGATGGCGCTGTCTTCCAGTAGCACGGTGTGTATTAAAATAAGCGGTAGTCTGTAAAAATTCGAGAGAGTAGGGCATTGGTTGAATAAAATTTTGTTCTTATTTTGTCTTTTAAGAAACCGTGTACAAATATTTCACACTCTTACGAACCAGCCACGACATCGGCGCACATGATAGGATTGTGTGCTTTATTTTATATTCTTTTGAAATCGATTTGCAAATCGAAACGGAATATCTTCCTGAGTTAGAACTTTGCTATTCATGAGAATGGCATTTCTCGGGAGTGCGAGAAAAGAAAACTTAAAGGTTTTGACGGAAGAGCTTGGTGAAACTGCTTCGTCAGATATAAAAATGATATCAGTTTATATTTACTGCTGTTTGAGAAACACGCTGAATGAGCACAAATTAAGAGAGAAGGCCTCGTATCTCCTTTGATAGGATTATAGGCAGACATCACTGAATTTACAGCACGAAGTCGATTGGGAAGATGAAGATTAACAACTATGTAAAAAATCTGCCTGTGAAACGATTTAATATTGCATAAAATGGGTTTACAATATCTATCTGAAGAAATACAAAACCAAATTGTGTACGCGTTGTGTAGTCACCATACCATGTTCAATGGGAAGTGAAAATAGCAAAATTTGGTCACATAGAATAAAATTAGATGGCAAGGAAAAAAAATGTCATATGTGTACAGAATTCCTGGAGCTTTAAATTCACAGATTTAAATTAAGTCCAGAAAAGTTCAGACAGAAATTCATGAAACATAAGAAAAGACCGAAATTCACTTGATGCGATTTCACATTTGCATTGATGCATTTTATGGGTTCAGGGACTGGAAGGAACCACGTTTAACAGTTTAACGGATTTAATTATAACAGACGAGGTAAGGAGAAAAGTTCCACTGGATATCAATACACTTTATTGATGTTTGGTCATAGTTTAAAAAACCCAGTGAAATAGCAAACAAATTAGATAATTACGAGAATGTGTGACCCAACAATAACAAGAAAACAAAAGAACTTTGTCGAGAGAACTATATATCTAAAAGTCAAGGTAATGATGGAAAGAAAGAATAGAGAAATGTCCTAGAACGAAAGTACGTTCCACCCCATGAACTAGAAGTTAAAATAAAGACTTCTATAAAGAAAAAAACTACAAATCACAGGAAAAGGATCAAAGAATGTTATACATGTGCATTACATTGTTTTGGCAGAGATTTCCCGGACAAATACAATAACGAAACAAAATGGAACTGATAAAATTAAAAATGAAGACATGTTACCTGCCAAAATCGAGTCAAATATATTAATATCATGGTAGATAATCATGATCTAAAAGCTTTGATAGATTCAGGTGCACAAATTCCAGTCTTAAATTCAAATTTTGTGTCAGACAAGAAGAGTGGAAAAAGGAAAACCATTATAAAATGTTCTTTGGAGAAAAGATAAAAACCTCTTTCAAATTTCCAAATGTCAGTGTAAAATAAAAACGAGGGATTTTCCATGCTAAATCGAGTTAATGGATGTCGTTACAAATACAATTCAAGGACAGAGCATACTTCCGCCAGCTGTTTTTGATTTACTTGAAAAATGCACTGGTAACGAATACCGCATGTATGACCCCCACTCACCTCCACTTAATGAGACGGAAATCGGATGGGCGTCGTTTAAAGAATTTATGTTCGGTGACTCATTGTTTTGCACCCGTGTTGTAGAAGAATCGATGGCAGAGCTGAACAAGCTATTAGATGGGAAAAATAAAGCTATTTTGTTAAAAGAACAAACAAAATGCGAAATTTTGGGTTCGGTGAGATTTAGCCCTTGGTTAAAGGAAATCATTTTACGATGAAGACTTAATGGAAATATGTGCTTCTCCCAGAGGTACAAACGAAAATATCTTTACTGAAATGATGCATAAATTGGGTTAACAATATCTGAGGAAGTACAAAACCAAATTGTCGACTTGTTATGTAATCATACTATATTCACTGGAAAGTGCAAATAGCGAAAGTTAGTCTACTTAGAATAAAATTAAAAAATGCCAAAAAAGGAAAAGTCCATGTGTGTACAGAATTCCTGAAGGTTTAAATTCACAGATAGACACTTAAATAAAATAATTCTTAGAATTTGGTTTAATAGAAGAAAGTTCCGCAGATATCGCTCTCCCAATAGTATGCATAAATAAGGACGGAACAATATGGATGTGTATCGACTATCGATCATTAAATCAGATCTCGAAACCTGATGTTTTTTCCATGAAGGATGCGACATAATTAGTATATTCAATAGGTCGCACAGACATAATAACAATCCTGGATCTCTTGAAAGGATATCGGGTCATTCCTATGCTTGGAGGTTCAAGAGATTTAACTCCTTTTAAAGCGCACAGAGCACACTATCGTTTTTACTTCATTTGGTTTAAAAAACGCCCCTGCCACTTTTCAGAGGGAAATGAGCAAGGCTCTATCACCATTCAAGGACTTTTGTCGTGCATATATTGACGTCATCGTGACATTCCTACTTATTTGAAACACCTTAATCTAGTTTTAGATAAACAAGAAGAGTTGGATTCACGGTCAATCTTCAAAAGTGTACATTTGCTAAATCGGAAATAGCTTATTTGGGACATATAATCGGTTCAGGTAAACACGAGCTGACCCCAATAAAATGGAATCAATTTTTTGTCTATTAAGACCTATACAAAGAAAGAGCTACGTTGTGTTATCGAACTATGTAATTACTACAGAGACTACATTCCAAACTTTGCTGAAATTGCCTTTCCGTCAACGGAATTAACGAAGAAAAAAATCTATGTGTTACCATGATGTGGTACTCATCAGGTTTCGTCCGAAAAATTAAAATTATCCTTGTTACATGTTCCTACTCTTCACACTCCAGACATGTGCAAGTCTTTTGTGATGGATCTTCAATTGAAATTGGAGCTTGTTTATCACAGACGACAGACAGAAAATTATGCAACATTGCTTATGTTAGTCAAAAACTGAGTAGAACTCAGCAGTCGTGGTCTACAGTTGAACGCGAAGATTTCGCCATAATATGGAGTTTTAAAAAGTTCGAATCCTTAGTGTTTCGATCAGAAATTCAAATTTTTACCGATCACAACCCTCTCCCATTCCTGACGAAATGTGCTCCTCAATCACCATGATTATAAAGATGGGTGTTTGCTTTGTAACGTTTCAATATAGCCATAAAACATTATCCTGGCTCGAAAATGCCGCATGCGGACGCATACCTTATCAAGATTGTTGCCAGAATAAATGACTATTAACATTATTTTTCTTGAAAGGAAATACTCATGATGTATTACAATCTATTCTTAATTTAGTTATATATTCAGGATTTTTATAAGTATCTAGAAGTTATTTTTTTTATTTTTATAGCGTTAACTATTTAGTATTAGACTTTGTCAGGTTATTATCAAATATGGTTTATTAATGTGTTAACTGTTACTGAATTGTTACTTTTGGCATTTTAAATTCTGGTGCTTCATTCAAAGGGATATATTTAGCATTTACCACTGCATTTCTTACTCATTTCCTTATTTCTTTATTAGCCTGCTTGTTTATACTTTATTATTTAGGTATTAACTTGTAGGATATTTTCAATGTCTCGAAAATTTGTTATATGTTTAAAGAAATTCGACTGTAGTTCGTTTAAGATCCAAAGAATAATTTTAAATCAGCTATGCGTTTAGAATTCTTTTTCTTATAAATGTAAAAGCAAATCTTACTTGGGGGAAAATGTAGTGTTTGGATTTTAAATATGTTTTAAATGTTATGTCAATATTGTAAATAGATGGCGCTGTTTTCCAGCAGCGCAGTGTGTAGTGAAAAAGCAGTAGTCTGTGTAGAGATTCGAGAAAGTACGTATCTGCACCTTAGGGCTGTTCATTAGTTGAATAAAACTTTGTTCTTGTTTTATTTTTTAAGAAAACGTGTAGAAATATTTTGCAATCTTACAAACCAAGCATGATAGCTGGTATATTTGGATGTTTTACACTAAATGTTTGACAAATAATGCAGGTTTTGACTACCTTTATAATAGTTCTACTCTTTAACCAGTAGTTTTCTCTAAGAGCCACGATTAAAAATTGTACTCCTGGATGTCCTAGTTCTTGATGTTTGTATAAAATTTGACTCTTTATAACATGATCTTCAGAAGGTAGAACTATCGGAACTTTAAAATTATCATCATATCATCATTTTCTCATAGTTTCGTTTTAACTCTCAAAATTCCATCAGCGTTTATAAATGTAGGCTTTAAACCGTTGAGTTTTCTTGCTGTGAAATGAGCCTTCTTGATCTTTTTTCAAAATTTTTATCTCAGCCTTTTTAATTTTTTCTTCAGACAATTCTCCTGATTTCTTGTTAAATCTTTTAGTATTTTCATAAAACCTAAATATCAAACACGTAATTCTAATTATTCTCTTGTTGGAAGATATATGGTTATCAAATTCATCATTATTTTTATTCAAGTATTCTACAACAATTTTCTTTCGTTCTGTATTTTCAATATTTTCATCAGGTGACAGTTTAAAATATGGCTATTTATCTCTAAAATCTCTAAGATATTGTGGTCCTTCGTGCCATTTCTTCTGCAGTAAGGTTTTTACAGTATATCCTTTTTATGGAAAATCGGCTATATTCTGTGTTCTAGGAACAAACATCAATTCATAGGCTTCTGAGTGTCTTCTTATTTAGTTAACTCAGTTATAAACAAAAGTCATTCAAGGGCCTTCTTGTTCCGTCTTTCTTAACCCAATAGTGTCCATGGAGTCACTTCAGGAGAACGATTCAACGTTTTCCAATTATAAATCTTTTCTCGCTCAAATGGCTAATCTGACTCCAAAATTGCAAGCAAGTAATTCTAACCTTGGCATTGATAATCTCTTTCAAGGCGCAACTCTAGACCTAACTTGAATTAGTTGGCAAGCCACTTTTCCTTCCCCTTCATTCCTTAAAAATAAACAAGGCACATAAGCCGACTTAAGCGCACCATAGAAAGTGCGAAGAGTTAAATTAGGCTCACTAAAATCTAAGTTAGAAAGTCTACAGGGTATTTTCAGACATTTCAGTTCAACTAATCCATTTTTCCATTTCTTGAATTTTTTAATCACATCTTTAGGTAATTTTGAATTTTACAAGATTTTCAATTTCCAGCCTTCATGAAGGAGCCATTTAAGGACTAACATAAGACTAGTGAACTCTATGGGATGGAGCTGCTGGTGTGCTACAAATAGAATTGTTCTTTTGGTAACTGGTTCTCCATTGTATTCTGTTTGGAGCATCTCGCATAACAATGTGTTATTTTCCCTATCCGAAGTTTAACCTAAAACTGATACCTCCTTTTCATGTGTGATACCTGGACTATCTTGTCTAAGTTCTTTTATCTCAAGTAAATAACTTCTTTTCCTTCCACGTAGATCAAAACTGTCTGACTTTATAATTATTTGAAACTATTCTAAAATGTTCCAATTCAGCAAGAGTCGACACTTGCAACGCAAATGGCAACGTAGAATGAGTTTTTCAGTTTCATCGTAAGACTCTTCTACTTATTCTAACACGAGGTTCAAAACCACTGCAATTAGGAAGGGGCTGTTTGATATTCCAAATATAATCCTACAATGTCTACAGGGGACTAATTTTTGAGGATCGCCGTCTTTCCACCACAAGAAGCGTAAAACATTTCGGACTCGTTTAATGCAATTTGTAGAAAAGCTTATCGGATATCAGAAATAACTCCTACTTAAAACCCCATCTATTTTAAAATAGCTAGAATTATTTCAGTTTGGACTTTTCTCAACGAATTCATTTATTGATACGGAGTTTCTAGTTCTAGCGGATTCATCACATAGAGGATGCACTTTAGTGGTATAGTTGGCTTTAAAAACTGCTCTATGAGGCAGATAATGTATCTATATACCTTTAGTATTAATTTGTCCATACCTTCATTCTCCCGCTGCCGAACGATGGCCGAATGGTAGAGCGCTGCTCTTCGGATCCGGAGTTCGCGGGTTCGAATCCCGCTAATGGCATGGATGTTTGTAGCCGTTCGGAATCGGCTTTAAACTGTAGGTCCCGGTCTCATTAGCCCTCGTGTGCAAAACAGTAGACCGTAGCGCTCCAAACCAAACCAAACCAATCATTCTCCCGCTGGTCGAAAACATCTTGATATTCTTTTAATCGATTCTTTGATTTTAATCATTTAACTGTGTGGTTAAGTCTTTTTTTTTTATATAGCTCTGGTAACGTAGGACCTTCATCTAACCACGGAAAATTCATCTTAAATCTACCAGTACTATCCCTAGAAATTGCTACTTTAGTACGGTTTGCACAATCATCTTTAATACCAAATGCATCTAAATTCCAGATATATGTTGTCTTCGAATTATTTATGTGTAAAGACAGAATTATTTGTTGTATATGTATTGTCAATATCAGATTTACCCATAACAGTCCAGACTAAGAGTGTGTACAAAAACCAAATCTCCTGAAATATGTTTTAGATTTCCTGTTAATAATTTGCCTGCATAATCAGCTCTAATGAGCAAATGATTTTCGCTAGAATTCTTTTCGTATAAACAGAACCTTCTTTTATCACCGTGTCCCGTCGTAATATTTGCTTTAATTGTTACGTGGACTGTAATGATGTCTTTTTAAATGAATACTCGTTGAATCTCACCAACACGTAAATTTATTATTCCGCTTTATCGGATAATGTTTAGAGCTCTTAGCTTGCATCCCGCTGGGTCGGGGAGTGTTGTGCTAATGTCTATTTCAGGCATTTCGCCACACCAACATTGTGGCGCTGTGATCGAATCTCCGAGACGGAACATCCCGCCCGGCGTTGAAAATTGCAAATTTTAAACTCGGTTACAAATTACATACATAACACAACTATTACATACAAGTTACAAAAGAATTTCACACTATTAACAAACAAACAATAAATACTAAACACATTGAAATATATACAGTATTTACAATATTTACAAAATCCTAGTTGGTCGGTAGGATACAAATTTTTCCAATGGCTCGTGTGAAAACACCTGTGGCAGTCTTTATTTTTACCACACGAACTTTGCCATCAGCACCTGGAATTACCTCTAGCACCTTTGCAAGGGCCCACTTACAAGGGGGTAACCCATCTTCTTTCACTAGAACTAAAGTCCCAATTTCAACATTATTTTTAGAAAACTGCCATTTATTTCTCTGTTGTAAGTGATTCAGATAATCACGTTGCCAACGCTGCCAAATAATTTGGACATACTTTTTCATCTGCTGCCAGCGCGATAATCTATTATCCTCTAAATCAATAATTTGAGGTTCTGGTATCATAGTAATTGGTCGCCCGATTAAGAAATGTGCTGGAGTCAACACTTCAAATTCATTTATGTCTGATGACAATGGTACTAAAGGTCGCGAATTTAAAATACCCTCTACCTGAATAACTATCGTTTCGAATTCCTCTAATGTCAGCTTATTGTTACCTAAAGTTCTTTGTAGGTGATGCTTAAAGGATTTTACTCCCGCTTCCCAAAGACCGCCAAAATTGGGCGAACCGGGAGGAATAAATTTCCAGTTAATTGATTCCGAAGAATAAAAATCTGCCAATTTTGAATCTGGAATTTGAACTAAATTTTTTAAGCGTTTCAATTCCGAATTAGCACTTTTGAAATTTGGAGCGTTATCTGACATAATTGTTGTAACCTTCCCCCTACGGGCACAGAATTTCTTCAGAGCTGCAATGAAAGCCTCTGAAGTAAGGTCACTCACTGTCTCCAGGTGTATTGCCTTAGTAGCTAGACAAATAAAAATTGCTACATATATCTTATGAAAAATGCCCTTTCGTTGATTACGGAATTTTATTTAAAAAGGGCCGCTAAAGTCTACTCCTGAATTTAGAAATAGAGGATTTGGAGTAACACGTTGGGAGGGAAGATTGCCCATCAGCTGATCTATTACCTTAGGTTTATTTTTAAAACAAATTACGCAATCATGGACTACCTTCCGGGCAATCCCCTTGCCGCTAATGGGCCAATATTTTAAGCGGATTTGATGCAACAAACCTTGAGCACCGATGTGCAGATAATTCCTGTGATAATGCTCAAATATTAGTTTTGTAAGATTATGGCTATTTGGCAGAATTATTTGATGTTTTGCTTCGAATGGTAAATCCGAATTTTTGAGTCTCCCACCTACTCTTAAAATGGAGTCCTCATCAAGAAAAGGGTCAAGAGATCTTACCTTGCTTGCCTTGGGAACACTGTGACCCTTTTTTAGCTCGGCAATTTCGGCAGTAAACTCCACCGATTGGACACCTCTAATCAAAAATTTAACACTTTCCTGAAGATCCCTACTTGTAAGGTGCGGGCCACCTATCTCCCTTTTTTTTTGTCTTGTTAACAAATCTGAAAAGATAATACAAATTCTAGTTAATTTAAGAAAATTACTATAACGATTGATTAAGGAATTTATAAAGTCACTGGCTGATGTCTGCAGGGTAATGTTCACAAGTCCCTTTAATTCTTTGTCATAGTCATTGTCCAAACAGTTAGGCAAGTCTATAGGTAAATCTGTGGGTAAGTCATACAGAAGAAAGTCCGGTCCGTTCCACCATAAAGTGTTCCCTAAGATATTGCTGGCATCTGAACCTCTGGAGATGATATCTGCTGGGTTGTCCTCGGACGATACATGTCTCCACTCGTAGCCCTTGCTCAGCGACTGAATCTCTGCTACCCTGTTGCTTACGAATGTCTTTAGCTTGTGAGGCTGAGAGTTTATCCAAGCCAAGACTATGGTTGAGTCTGTCCATAAAGTGACCTTGTGAATTGGTATGCAAAGTATAGATGTGGTCCTTTTGACTAATCTTGCTAGCAATAATGCCGAGCAAAGCTCCAGACGGGGAATGGTTAAGGTCTTCAAAGGAGCTACTCTGGATTTGCTACAAAGAAGCCTTGTTATGAATTGTCCAGTCTTGGAGCAACATCTTATGTACAACGAAGCAGCGTAAGCCTTCTGGCTTGCATCTGCGAAGCCATGGACTTCTATCTAGATAGCATCTTCAATAAGGACATATCTTGGAACAGTGATTTTATTTATCTCTTCTAACTTTAGAAGAAATTCCTTCCATTCCTTGAGTAAATTTGCTGGCAACGGATCATTCCAATCCAGCTTTTGTTGACAAAGGCTCTGCAAAAACATTTTTGCCTTTGTTACCACTGGTCCCACTAGTCCTAAAGGGTCGAAAAGTCTGGCTATAGCTGAGAAAACTTCTCTTTTTGTGTAAACTTCCTTATGCTCGATGTTTACCTTGAAGTTAAAATAATCAGAATGAGGTTGCCACAGCATTCCTAATGCCTTCACAGAAATTTGCTGAGAAATTTCAGTAAATGAATAATCTGTACTAGAAACATCTCGTAACAGTTCTGGATCATTGGAGATCCATTTATGTAACTCCATTCCACCTTTTCTCAAAAGCAGAATTAGCTGGGATTGTAAAATCTTGGCCTTTTCTAAAGTATCAGCTCCACTTAAAAAATCGTCCATGTAGACGTCTTTACAGGTAATTTCAGCAGCTTCAGGAAAATTCTTACCTTCCTCCTCAGCCAGGGCTCTTAATGTTCTCATTGCTAAAAATGGAGCACTAACTGTTCCGTAAGTGACTATGCATAAATTATAAATCTTCACTGGTGCGTCTTTACTTACCTTCCAAACAATGCGTTGAAGGTCTCTCTGTTTCGGATCTATTAAGATCTGTCTAAACATTTTTTTTATATCCGCACTAAAGGCATATCTGTGTGTTCTAAACCTATTGATGAGAGAGAAAATATCTTGCTGAATAGTCCCTCCATTTAACAGAACAGTGAGAGGCCACTAGTTGTTTTACACGACGCATCGAAAACTACCCTTAAGGGGGTCGATGTCTTTTCTGGCTTATATACTGCATGATGCGGAATATAATACGCGGCCTCGTTGGCTTCATCGTGTTTAATTTCCTTCATATGTCCTAAGTTTTCGTACTGCTCCATAAATTCCCTGTATAAGTTTGCCATTGTTTTATTTTTATCTAGTCTATTCCAAATAGCTTCTAACCTTTTATTTGCATTTTCTTTAGAATCCCCTAACATTTCCTTTGCACCCTCCTTTAATGGCAATTGTACCACGAATCTACCTGTTTCGTCTCGTTTGTATGTCTTCAAAAAATGTTCCTCACAGTACACTTCCTCTTCACCTTTAATTAAATCATTATTATCTCCTGGGATGGCTTCTATTTCAAAAAATCTTTTAAATTCTAGTTCTAAATTCGACTCATTCAATAAACAACAATATTTTCTATTATCGTACTGCGGAAGAGATCCTGCGATTAAATGTCCGAAATGACTTGCTTGTAATAATAAACCGCCATCTTGTGTTCGTGTTTGATCAGACTTTAAAATTTCAAAAAATAATTCACTTCCAATCAACGAGTCGACCTCTTTTGGTGTATAAAATTCTGGATCTGCCAATTTAATCGAATGAGGAATAATTACATTTGAAATATCTAATTTAGTTGATGGAATTAAATCTGAAATGCGATTTAGTACCACCATTTCTATACAGCGCGAAAATGAATCATCTTCATTCGAAATTTCAACATTCACTGTATATTTCGCAGAAACATCCACTCCTGATATCCCGGAAATGTTTATTTTATTTGTTTTCAGTTTTATTCCCAAAGTGCGAGCTGCTCTATGCGTTAATAGGCATAAAGAACTGGCAGAGTCAAGTAGGCAACGTACTTTAATTCTGTCTCCAGAGTTGGCTCGTATGTATATATAAGCAGTGTTTAACAAAACAGATTTATTATTATTTGCCGTGCAGGTCAGGATCTTTGACGCCTCACTTCCGTTTTCAGCTTTCGACTGAACATCTGCGATCTGCTCCGCGGAATTTTCATTTTTTGATGTTGTTGCTTCGCTTCGTGACTCATGCAGGAGTGAATTATGCTGTATGTTACAGCCCTTTATCTGACACTTATATTTAGACAAGCATTTGCCCGAATGAGAATGAAGACAGTTTATGCATAAGTTATTGCGTTTCACAAAATCATTTTTTTCGCTAACACTCATGTTTTGAAATGTGATGCATTTAAATAGCGTATGAAAACCCTTACACAGCACACATGGCTTTGAATGGAATTTGTTATTGTTTACTACAAATGCTTTCGATTTGAAATAGGAATTAGGCTTATTCATAGGTTTGTTAGCATATGGAGTACGCGTAATAGATTCTAAAATTGCACTTCTTTTTTCAATAAAAGATATAAGTGAGTCAAATTGTGGAACATCAGATGTTTTTAAGGAAAGTTCAAATTGCTTTCTACTTTCCCTATCTAATTTTTGAATTATAATGTTGACTAGCAAAATATCCGACAGTTTATTTTTATCATAATCTAAAACCTTCAAGGCTCTTACATTTTTCTTGACACAATCCACCAAAGAACGGAGTTCTTTTGCCGACTCCTGGTGAATTTTCTCGTAATTTAAGATTGCAAAAATGTGAAAATCAACAATTAATCTTTTATTTTCGTAACGTTCTTCGAGAGCTTTAAATAATGAATCGAAACTATCATCTGACGATTCCAACAATTTTGCTTCTGATTTTAAAGATGCTTTCAGATAATATAATTTTTGAGCGTCATTCAACTGAGTATTATTTATTATTAAATTAGTAAATTGTGTCTTAAAATTTGCCCAATCTGTGTAAGCTCCAGAGAAGACTGGGAGCGGTATTTCTGGTAATCTTATATTAGAATTAGCAACACTTTCGGTTATATTAGATTGATTTGACACATTAATTGCACTTTTTAATGAATCAAGCAAAAGGCGTAGGCTTACCTCTGATAACTCTAGACGATCAATAGCCTGTTCTATATCCGAATCGATAGCTTGAAGTTCTTCTAAATCGGGTAATTCATAATATTGTTCTCTTATATCTTCCAGTTTTATCTGATATTGTTCGATTTTCTTCAATTTGACTTCAATTTCGGTTGTAGTGGTTTGTTTAGTCTTGGTCTTTTCCGCGACAAACTGTTCTAACTTTGTAATATTTGTTTTAATAGCACCTTTGCTTCTCTTTAATTTTTCTTTTATGGATGAAATATCCACTTTTTCTTCCGTTTCTGGCATCGTTTTCTCCGGATGATTCGGACCAATGTCCCGTCGTAATATTTGCTTTAATTGTTACGTGGACTGTAATGATGTCTTTTTAAATGAATACTCGTTGAATCTCACCAACACGTAAATTTATTATTCCGCTTTATCGGATAATGTTTAGAGCTCTTAGCTTGCATCCCGCTGGGTCGGGGAGCGTTGTGCTAATGTCTATTTCAGGCATTTCGCCACACCAACATTGTGGCGCTGTGATCGAATCTCCGAGACGGAACACACCGCATCACTTATCGTAATACCCCATTTCTTTTAATTGAACTAAACAATGATCATTATTCATTTTCGACAATGCAGCACAACTTTTCTTTTCATCTAAAACTTCGAACTCTAAATTATAGTTTCCATCAATATTTAATAAATTAATGAGGTATCATTAATGTCTTTCCGTATGTTCAATCTCACTCAATAAACCATGATTCACCGATTCTTCACACAACCCATTAAATTTCCCTTTTTAGCAGTAAATTTTGAAATATACGATCGTTGGCTACTCATATCTAAAATCACCCTTATAAGGTGTTTCAAATTATTTTCCTTTAATATAAACATTCGAAAGTGTTGTGTTCGGAGTAGCTTCTTTTAACTCCGGTTTCTCAATATTAGAATATTCTTTTTTTTTTTTTCTTCGTAAAACATATCTACGTGTCTTTTTCTGCAATTCATAGAAGTTACTTTTGCCCCCCCCCCCCCAGAAAAAGAGCAAAACCCTTTTCAGTTAGAATTAACTTTCGCTTTCTCATACGTACAGTTGATGCTATGAGGTGATTATTTGTTACTAAACAAACAATTTACCATACCTGGGCATGCTATCACATAATTCACTTGCAGTAGCAATTCTTTTTTTGCTTTGCGTTTTGGCTCTTTGCCAATGCGAATGAGTTGAATTATAGTGCCCAGATGTCTGGGATATAGGCTTGTTACTCTCTTTTTGAAAACAAAACTCGTAAATAAATGGGGTTAATATACTATAGGTAACGGATTCTGTTCCTAATGATTCTAAACTCCTGATAGGAATTTGTATTTTATCAAGAACTGTCTAAAACTTTTAACGTTATTAGATCGCCTAAGAGGTGAAGTTTCTAATAACTGACTTGTGTGTGTGTGTCAAAACATCTTTTCTTCCAAATCTCTGTTCTAAGAGTGTAACAGCTTTAGGAAATTTTTCACTCGAAATAGCAAAACCTTCTATTGATTCTAAAGCTGTTCCGGAAAAATGGGCTTTCAAATAATTAAATTTACTGACGTAATCTAAGTTTTATTGCTAAGTATGGATGCTTCCTAAGAGTTCCAAAAGGTTAGCCGTTCTGTTATGATTCCGAAAAGTTTAACAATCGTAATCTTCAGTAATTTAACATTAAACTTTTGCTTGTTTAAGTCGCATTCATTATTAGCATAGTTAGGTGAATTGGGCGTTCCGTTACTAATTTTAGTTTCACATTGGGAGTGGGGCTGAAATTCGCGCTTAGTAGATTGCGATCTTTGTGATCAGATTTGTTCTTGTTTTGATTTAAACTCCTTTAATATTTATTTGCTTTGTATCTCCATGTTACTATTTGTTTTCGGCATTCTCCTAACTTAAGTTCATTATCTAACTCTTGTAAAGGCAATATCTTTTCTAAATCCGAATCAACTAAAGTAAGCGGATCACATTTATCATTTAATTGTTCATATAAACTTCCATTTCACTTTCTTCAGTACTTCTGCATTCTTAATTTCTGCTTCGATCTTAGTAATAAGTTTAGCTCTTAGTAAATTAATGCTCTTATTTCTGTACGTTTTCTTTTAAGTAAATGTATTCGTTCTGTACTTTTATTTTTATGATAGTTATCAATAGTTAATATTCTAAAATTCAATATGATATTCCAATAAAATAAAAAATACATAAATCATATAATTTTTAAATGCACAAGTTCTCTAATCTTGGCAGGATGCTATGTCAAGAAAGTAATTTCCTTGTAAAATATTTTAGATAGGTAACGACTTTATTCAAAATGATTGAATATCGAAAGAGCTGCCTTACCTTCTCTCTTTCCGGGGAGAATTCTGCATTAAATCTTCTAGCTGCAAGAAATCATTAATTTTTTGGAGACGAATTAACGAGACTACTCAAGTGAAGATTAAAAAAAAAAAGTATTACGTGTATTTAAACATAAAGTAACAGATCCTGACAACACGCAGAAATTAAGGCTTAACGGAACTGAACTACGTCAACAACTCTTTGTTGCCAATCCAAAAGTCTAAAAAAACAGGATTGTCTGTCTGAGGACTCAGTTACAGTTATCGGAACAGCGAGATCGAAATATCTAAGCGGCATTTCGTAGACTTGCATCATACTGAGCATATCTACCGCATGGCTTTGGATCTACCAGTTTAATAACATATTTATTTTATTGCAGAATAAATCAAAACTACGTTTTTAAGATCAATAAATTCAGAAAATCCTGAATTGAAAATTAGAATCAGGATATCCAATATTACACAAATTTATTGAAGTTCAAACTTTTTCAAATCTTTTCATTTCTCCATTAATTCGGAACAATTAAAAATTCACTCGTTTTTCTTTTCTTTTATTTTGACTTTTGCTTTTATTAAATTATTCCTTGAAAGTCAATATATTTGTAGAATTAAATTAAATTACATTTAGTGTTAAAATTTATTCTCCCATTAATTACAGAACCTTTTGCACTACAAACAAATTTTTGAATCAATGTGTCATAACAGTATGAATATTTGTATGAGAATCATGCTTCTACATACCTTCAATAAATTTATACAATTGTGAAAATTTATTTTCACTGTAACTAAAGCACTTAATGTACTGTAATAGAGAAACAACTGACTGTAAAAGAAAATGTACAAGGTGTTTATTTTGATAAAACAGAAAGATGTGTTGAACCAAGAGATATTTGAATTTTTGATTATAGTATTCATAAATTCACAAGTTACATGTAAAAATTAACAAATTTCAAATTAATATTTACTTGAAATTTCAAGAATTTTATATTAATTAGAAAAGTAAGTAAACAGAAATTTAATAAAGTGTAAATTATGTCATTTTGTAACTAAAGTAATTAATATACTGTACAGAAACAACCAACTGCCGAATTTTAGTAAAAAACCAATTTACAAGCTGTTTTTTTAGATCAAATAAAGAGATGTGTCAAACCAATATGTGTATAACCAATAGATAATTAAAAATGTAAAATTTTGGTATTCATAAATTCATAAGTAACATGCAAAAATTAACAAATTTCAAGTTAATAAATTAATTTGAAAAATTTTACATTAAATAGAAATTTAATGAGGTGCAAATTATGTCATCTTGTAACTAAAGTAATTAATATACTGTACAGACACAACTAATTGTAGAATTTTGGAAAACGAAAATTTATAAGCTGTTTAGGTCAAATAGAAAGATTTTTTGAATCTATAATCAATATTCTTATGAATTTACAATTACAGTATTCATAAAATCATAAATAACATGTTAAAATTTACAAATTTCAACTTAATATATTAATTTAATTTGAAAATGCAATTTTAATGGGGTGTGAATTATGCAATCTTGCTTTAAATCTACAATTATAGATAATTTGGTTTACTTAAATATTGCTACCAATGGATGAACTATTTATTGAAATTACAAAGCCTTTCTTAAAATGAAGACATCTGTAGAAATTTTGGTTTAGTTTTGAGCACTAGAGTTAATTTTTTTTTTCAAATGAGAAAAATAAGAAATAGGAAGAAAAAAAATAAAACTGGCTAATGCAAACATCAAAGGAATTGATACGACAATAAAAGTCAAAAAGAAAATTTAGTCTCTTTTTCAGATTATGCTTTATATAAACATTATACACAACTATATAAACTTCTTTCTAAACATTATAAAAGAATTTAAAAATATGTATTTTCATTATTTTTTTATCTTAAATAGGAAGAAAAATGCTTTCTATAATATTATAATATTTACTCATATTTGAAGTTTATATTGTACTTTTATCTGCAGTTTCAAATTCAAAATAGTCCTGACCTGAATCTACCTGAGATTTGCATATATCAATGAATCATTATATATTTTTGAGTTATATTTGCAAAATACATTTCAAATATTTGTTTACTTTCATTACCGCTTGAAATGCTATATTAAATAAGTCAAAATGTGATCTATGCTATTATTTTTTTCACATTTTCCAAACAGAATATATAATATTAAGCAACTAAATTATAAACTTGCATGACTTTCTATTTCTTTCCTTCTCTCTAAAACTTACAAATGCAATATAAAAAATTTTCTTGTTAATAATATACAAATATCACTACCGTATAACAATATAGCTGATTTCAATTAGTCTTTTCACCACCATAGAATATGATTAGTTAGTTCACAGATGTCAATTCAGGGAAAACCCTCTGAAGTTTAACAATAATTCTCTGAAAGCAATGTCAAATATCAAGGGATACATTTGAATCCCAAATAGCAAGCGAGGTATCTAATATTGCTATTGGCTAGATCAGTGATACAGTGAACAGTGACAGGTGTATTTAAGTATGCCCTTGATTATCACCTAATAGACTTACAATTGTCATAAAACCTTATCATTGTAGGCCTCCTTTAACATTTGCAATGTTTCATTACCACACTTGCTTAAGATTACCAAGTATTTGATTAAATAGTATTACTTTACATTGTGGTTCCACAAACATGTCTGTTGAACAATGATTTTAAAAAACATGAAAATAATTAAAACATTAAAAAGAAGTAGGTGAAGTGAATAAAAAATACTAAAGAATAAAATTTAATTTAAAAAAATTTAAGAGTAATTTGGTTTTTCTTTTAAGCAGTATCCTATGCTTAAAAAATTAACACCTATCACTGATATATATATATATATATATATATATATATATATATATATATATATATATATATATATATATATATATATATATATATATATATATATATATATGTGTGTGTGTGTGTGTGTGTGTGTGTATGTTTTTTGTTTATACATATCACATGACTGGCCTTAAAGTCACAAATGTTTGGACATCCATTAATCACATCCCCAAAATCTCACTGTGGATATTAAAACCTCTTCTATACACTGTGTTTATAATTACAGATGATAGCTCTTCAAAAATTCCTTATGTCATTGTTACTTATCCCCCTGGTGTATGAACACCCATATCAATAGACCCAATTGCAATATATGATAGGTTCCAGGATAAGGGTAATATGTAGTTTCACTTTGGGTGAAGAACCATGAGGGCAGAAGACTGACTAAATCTTAAGTGGGTCTGTGTAATTTAGAAGCAAGGATTGGACAGAAGGCCCCAAAGCTTGGCCTGCCACCTCAATAGGTGGTGTTGGGTAACTTGGGTATTATTACAATTATGAACCTACATTACATGCCCCAGCTGCCATTAACAAACATGGCAGATCTTTGGCTGGTTTGATACTCAATCCCACTACCCTCCAGTTACGAGATCCCTGCCTTTGCCGACTGAGCTACTATGACTCAAAAAATCAATATAACTCTTCAAATAAATATCACAAATTTAAAAATTTTAGTCTAGAAATGTATGGTATGAAGTATTTACGTATTTATTAAATTTGTGTATCTTTTATTACATTACACACTAGTGCTTTGTACCCAACCTGTGGTATTAATAACTACCCACACAACCACATAGAGCTTATAGCCGTCTAATAGAGATCAAAATTCATCTATGACATCCAGGACGTGCTATAGAACTCTATAAGATTAAAAAAATAAATGTCTAATGGTCGTGTGTGATTTCGACGTCTGATAGATATCTAAGACATGTTATGTACATCTATAAGTCCTCCAGGTTTCGACCTTTAATAGACATAGCCTGTAGGGTCAGTGTCTGTACCATATTTTGATATAGACGTCTTATAGAGCTCTTTTAGATCACCTCCTCCCAAAGCGCCATCTATAGTCTGGTGAACAAACTACTATGCTGTATATTATTATTGAGTGTGGAGCGTAATCTTCATTTGTTTATAAATTCCTGTAAGTACTAAATAATAATTCACATTGTAAACTACACACAAATTATATTGTATTTCCTTATACTGCCTCTATCTAGAGTTGTCTTTAATATATTATTCTGTCTGTTAGAATATTTTCTTATAAAGTTTCTTTTTTATAGATTTAGAAAAATTTAAAATGCTTCTAGAAGTATACTATGAATTTTTTCAAATAGACATATTTCATAGTTTTCAAAAGCCATTAGATATGTCAGAATATTTAGCAGATTTTATTGTTGAAATTAATAAATTTATTCAAAGTGGTATGAAATTGAATGTTTTATAATTGAATAGACAAATCAATAAAAATTGACTTGAAAGCTTTTGATTGTGATGTTTACAACAGCTAGTTGATAAAGTATTTGAATCCACAAAATTTTTCAGACACGAATGAAACACTTTTTGTTAATAGTTTTAAATTAAAGGAAGAACACACTAAATGGCCTGGTGAACTTAACACATGGAACTTAACACACAAGAAGAGTACTAAATTTTAATTTTAAGAAACAAATATTACACTTCTAAATTAAATAATATGCAAATTTTATGATTGTTCTAGAATAGATATAAAAAGTTTTGTAGTAAATCAAGGTGCCAAATATGCTATAGGCAAAATGTTTTAAAAGTCTTTCAAATTTTATATATAATAAATAAAACTTTAAATTGATGCTTGTGTTTATTTGATTATGTTTGATATTTTTCAGTTAAAGTGAAAAAATCAGTTTTTTCATTGGGATTTATCAACCTTGATCCAGGTAGCTTAAATCCTTTTTTATATATATATCCAGAGGAATTGTATTTATTTTCAACATCTTTTAAAGAAAGGACTAGTCGACAAGGTAAGAAATTCAAATGATAGAAGAAATTTTAAACTAAATATCAACACTAAAGAACTGTAGGTTAGTATATTTGTGTACTCTGATAAGTATTGGAATGTTGTGAATTATAGTCTGGTAAATATATTGTATTGTTAGTAGCAAGTGTTTGTTGTATAATTTACATTTTAATTTACTTTTAATTATAATGTTTCCATTTGTATCAATGAATTATTTCATAATTTGTTTGCTTTGATTTTTCTCATATTTTCAGCACTATTTAGGTTGTATGTTGTCTGAATTTATATTTATATTCTGCATATAAATTGTTTTTATTATTAAGTACTTTCTCAGACCAGTGGTATAAGCCTCAGTGACTTGGTATGACAATTATGTTATCAAAAATGTCAAATGAATTGGCAGCAAAATTTAGCTGGTTGAGGGCAAAAGAAAATGTTTTACTTTTATTAAAATCTAAAATTGTATCAATTAAATTGTAGTTTTTATTTAATTAGCACTTGTATTTCTGTATAATAATTATTAATAATAAATTAATTACTTGTAAAAGTATATCTAGGAATAGTCATACCACTGTTATATGTATATACCAAGAGAAATGATTTGAAGGTACAAATGTGCTTTACCAACCTAAAGTTTGGTACTTTTTTAAAGATTTATATATAATTGTGTGTATATGTATGTGTGTGTGTGTTTATAGGCACATGGTTTTGGTTATTTCTCTCTCTCTCTCTCTCTCTCTCTCTCTATATATATATATATATATATATATATAGATAGATAGATATAGGCACATGGTCATTGTGTGTGTGCATATATGGGTATTGTGGGATATGTGTGGATATTTTGGGTATTGTATGAGTGCAATATTTTATTTATATTAAATATATGCATGTAAAGCATATATTTAAAATAAATATGAACCATTCTTATAAAATATAAACAATATTAAGGTAAACCTAGCAATATTTTCTAAAAAAAGAAAATTATTTATTATATTTTAGGTGCAGGTAGGTGAAATGTGTTATGGAAGCATCTGACGAACCAAGAAATTGAAGGCATTGCTAAAGGCTGGTGTAAAAATTGTTAAAATATTTTGTATTCAATAAAGAATTTTAGTAAAATATTTATACTTTCTTGCAGTAGTAAAAATATGTTTTTTTGTTAAAAACAGAAAGATATGATCTGTATTCAAACAGTATTCAGTTGTAGTTTTGGGTTTTTGGCATGACAGAACATCAAAAACTGGTTTGAACTGTCAAAAACTTATGACGAATAATATCATATTTTAGATATCACATTACCTTTAAAGAGAGAAATTTATTTTCAAGCAAATATAAATGGTATTTTAATATTCAAATTAATTTTCAGTTTTAAAATGTATATTCATTAATTAGAACAATTACATTAAAAAACTCATCTGGAAAATCTAATATTTTTTATGCTTGAGTTACTATAATTATATTACTTAAATTTATTGTAAATCATTTTTTTATAAAATTAGTACAGGAACTACGTTAAATATCACTATTCAAATTTAAATCAACTAAGGGAATTTCCATTATAGACCTTTTTTTATTATTGATAAAGCATTAATTTTTAAATATTTACTTTTATGCTTTGAGATTCTTGTTGAAAAACAGATGGTTTATGATGATTTGTTATGATGATGCAGATAAAATTGATAGACTAAAATAATGTTTACCAGTGTACTTGGTAATGAAAAAAGGAAATTTACAATTAAGGAAACAACAAATTAGGTCAGTATTGGGTAGATGTCAAAGTTGAATGCATTACAGGAGCTTAATTTTTTTCCCAAATGCTTCTAATTGTACTCCACAAGGTACCACAAATTTGTAACGAGGTTTTATAATGATGAAGAATGCATAAAGAAATCAGAAGGAAGTGTAGCCACTTTAAAACAAGTTTATGATGTTGTATAATATATTGTTGAATTTTTCTAGTAGAATATTTAAAAATTATTCTAAATATTAAAGTGCTGTATAACTCTTTGTATTTTACTGATCTTTAAAAGCAGAAGAAACAAGAAAAATCACAAATAATTGAAGTAAAAGATAGGAAAGGGCTATCAAATGAGAAAAAAAAATGTTACAAGCATTAAATTCAAATAAAAACAAATAGTTAGCTAAAATAGAATAATTTGAGAAGTTAAAGTGTTTATCATTTGGTTTAATGTTTTAATTCTTACTTATGTCTATCTGCAAAAGGGAAGTAAAAAAAAATCTTAGTTTAATAATAAATTAGTACATATATTTTGTTGGACTTTATTAATTGAAAAATTTATTAACTTTTTAATAAATAAAAGCATATATTAAGATAATTTAGGTAAAGTAAACAAAAACATGAGTTTTTACTCTCAAAATCTCCTCAAAAAAATTTTTAAATATTTTTTAGATAAGCTTTATAAGTTTATGTAATTCAGTATTCAAATTTCTTCCTGAAAGTTAATTAAATTTATTTTTAAACTAAGTAGATATACATTATATTATGTGTTATTCCAATTATCTGCTATCCCAATATTTGATGTGCTTTTAAAAGCTTCCAATTCAATTATACTAAAATGGCCATCGTTAAACTATTGAATTAGATAAAAAATTATGTGTTCTTTATACATTTTTAAAAAAATTTTCAAGTCATCATGTGTTGTATATCTGATGAAAGCCCATTAAAAAAGGTTTAAAATAACACCTTGCACATATCTCTAGCTTAATTAGGTGAGTAGCAAGTGTAATTTAAAGGTATGCCGATAGTGTATTTTTTAGACAAATCTGGCAACTTTAAAGCCTTATAACTCCCAAACCAATTATTATTTGAACATAAGATTTGGGGATTTTCTTTATTACCATGAAGTCACTTACTATACCAAATTTAATCAAAATTGGAGGGGGTCAGGTAGAATTTGTTCTAAAATTGTGTTGATTTCACATGGAATAACCTGTTGTTCATTTTCAATGCTATTTTAAATTGGCGTGTGAAAAGATTTTTTTATTGCCAACAATTAACACCCAATCCCATACTTCTTATTGCAACTGATAATAGGAAACAACCAATCAGACGTCTATTCGTTTGGCAAACAATAACTTCGTTAAAAACTTGGTAAAATTTTATAATTCCTGAAGTATAAGTCATCGGAATTTCTGATTCATTATAAAATTTAGGAAGTGGAAATTAATGATGTCTGAATACAGTGATATCATACCATGGATCATATTGCTATTTAACATTATAAAGTAAGTGGATATTAAATATTTCGTCTAGTTTTCTCCCTTTTCAGAATTTTAACTATGCACCATTTCATGAGAACTGCTGGAACAAGGAATTTCGGTTTGATCAATTAAAATCCAATTAAATGACAATTTTAGTAAGCTAATCCAACATATTTAGGAGGGAACACAGAAATTACTAAAGCAAATATTTGCGAGATGCTTTTCCACTGGCACGGAACAGTACCATATTGCATATAATCCTTAACCTACTATTAAGAAGATCAAATTTTAGAATACATTTTTTTCATTAGGGGAAGGGAGGAAAGAGTAATATAATAATAGTATAATAGAGTCTGAATTTGAAATTTGGTTTCGGTACTGTAATGCTATGTTCTTATTACATACAGAAAACTGAGTAACTGTATTACAAACTTCAGAAAACTGTCTAAATTTTTTGACAGGTCATTTAAAGAGACAAAATATGTTTACAAATAAAACTATTTTTGAAGTAACAAATCTTAAGTACTTTTCCAAATGATAACACTGTTAACAATGGAATAACACTGGTGACTAAAAACTGGATATAATGCAATATCACAAATGAATTCAAAAAAGGATGTGTATTATGCCATACTAAAATAAATAAAATGTAATGAATTAAGTAAATATTGTCAATTAGCAATAAAAATAATAGTAGCAATAATTCTACTACCTAAATGTCCATTTTAAACATTATCAAATTAATGAAGTTTTTTAATTCAAAGATCAAATGAATGAAATTTTATAATTTTGTAAATAGAGTGTGTAAAAGTAAACTAAAACCTTATATTATACAGATAATCCATAAGTTTTAAACATGCTCTAAACAGAAATAAACAGAAACTGACAAAAGAAAAAGTTATAAAAATACTTATAAAAAAGTTATAAATTTTTAGGACGGAAAATATAAATTACAAAAGCAAATAGTGGACAAATGCTCTTCCAGTGGCACGGAAAAGTGCTATATTGCATTTAACTTTAACCTGTTATTAATCCTGTTATCCTTAACAATTTTTCAATTTCTATTCACTTTTATTTCGATAAATGCATTTTCAGTAAATTTAATTAATTGTTATAAAGGCATATAGTGCCTGTATTGTCAGCTGTGTTAGGAAAAAAAAAGTGAATTTAAACAATACATTTTGTTAAATGACACCTTTACCAACAATTCAGAATTTTAAAAAAGTTCAATAGAATTTTTCTATTTACACATAATTCGTGTTTTATTTTCTTCTCCTCCCTGAAATTCGATGACAACACAGGGAACAAATAACACTTTTTCAGTGAATATATAATTAGAGGCTTTTCAACAATTATATCAATTTAGGAATCATCAAAATGGGGTTAACATATTTGTTATGTATATAGAAATATGGGTAAAAATATATAATTAATTCAGTAATCAACATTTTGAATATTTGGGCATTATTATATAGTACAATCAACTATTCATTACATTTATAAATTAAAACTTGACTCATACGGATTCAGATGAATTCAAAGTAAAAGTTACATTGATGTAAGGAAGAATTAAAGAGAAGAAATATTAGAAAGCATTTTTTTTCTTTAGGGAAAGGGAGGTAAGAGTAATATAATAATAGTATAATAGAGTCTAAATTTAAAATTTGGTTTCATTACTGTGTTGTCAAAAAATAATAACAAAAAAATTCCTATAGAAAAGCTAGAGTTTTATTTAGGGTCTGTTCTCGGTATGTATATATGATGATTATATTTTCCTTATATTTAATGTCTAAATTTTTTGACCAGTCATTTAAAGAGACCAAATATGTTTAGAAATAAAATTATTTTTGAAATGATAAATCTTAAATACTTTTCCAAATGAAAACACAGTTAAAAATGGAATAACACTGGTGTGTAAAAACTGGATACAATGCAATATCACAAGTGAATTCAAAAAGGATGTGTATTATGCCAAATTAAAATAAATAAAATTAAATTAATCAAGTAAATATTGTCATTTAGCAATAAATTTTAATAAGGTTTATTCGAAGGATTTTGATCTTTTGTTATATAGAGATACAAGTATATATGTGTGTGCATATGTATTACATATATGTATATTTAATACTTGCCATCTTATAAAAATTGACATTCGTAAAACTTCTTATGAAACATTGTTTGCTTTCTTTGAATTTTAGGGACTAGTATATGTAAGTAATAAAAGTTTATTATTTTTTGTTTCAAGAGAAATCATAATTAAAATTAAATGTAATTAACATAATCCTTAACCATTTATAAAAAATTATAAAATAAAATAGTAAATTTTTTTTCCTATTCATTTTAGTTTTAGAAAAAATACAACCTTAATTTCAAATTAAATACCTATCTAGCAAAATAAATGTAATAGGATCTTAAAATTAGCAAGCCATGACTTACAAAATTTTAATTCTTTTAAAGAATTTTTTTTTAAATAATCTAAATTTTTGAATATCATATTTAAAAATTGATAAAACTGATATAATTTCTAGTCCAACTTATTGGTATTTATTTTATGCAAATTTATAAATGAATGTAAAATCTTTATACATATTAATTCTTTTTCAAAATAAAATTGAGAGCTTTAAAAAGTTTATAGAATTCTATATAAAATTTATCTTTAAAATTAGCAGCACAATATGGATTACAAATTTTATTCAAAATTAGCAGCATGCAAAGAGGCTGAGTATTAAGAAAGACTGGTACTTTCGAGTTCTTAATTAGAAATTAAGCTATTTAGAATTTTTTGCTCATAACAGAATTTAGAATTTCTTGAAAAGTTTTAATCATTTACATGTTACTAAATTTTCACAATAATTTTGTAAATAGAGTGTGTAAAAGTAAACTAAAACCTTGCATTTTACAGATAATCCTTAAGTTTTCAAGCATATTTTATACAGAAATAGACACTGACAAAAGAAAAAAATTTCAAAATGGCATGATAATTTTATACATATATAAAATCTAAAAATGCTTGTATAATTAATATTTTTAAAAATATTTTTTACAGAGTGAGATTCAATATACTCAATGGAAGATTACCAAAGAGATTATATTTTCTCGTCCACGAAGTATTGATAATTATCCATCGCATAATAATGGATCGCCTCATGAACTGAGTACAGGTAAGTTTTATATACCAATTATATAATTTATTTACAGATACTTCTAATGAGAAAATTTGCCCCCTAGATGAATTTGCCATTTCTATCACATACTTTATGAATGTGAAATCTAGTTTAAGTTTTGTAAGGTTTTAGTGGGCTACTTTTTAGCTAAATCTATTGTCAAATAAATAAAGGCTTTACAACATGATTTTCCATAACAAGTAGCCATATAAATAGAAAAGTTATAAAAAGATTTTACATGAAGCATGTAACTTTTTAACACTTTATGCTCAAATATTGAGATTAACTTAACATTCTCTTTCGTTTCCTACAAACATAACCTTGAGTATGGCTCAACACATATTTTAAATATAACAATTACTGTTCACACTTGTTTAACTTAAATATGTTAGATTAGAAATTAGATTGTAACTGAAACATTAATTGAAACAAGACAACTGGGGGGAAGGAGGAAAATTAATATGGAAAATATATAAGGGATTAATGTCTAAATCACTTTTACTGAATATATATTTATAATTATCTTCAATTATAGTTATAAAGTTATATTTATAAAGTTAATATTGATTATTAAAAGTAAAAAAAAAAGTAAATTCTCTTCTAAGACTTGAAACGACATTAGACATTGTTAATATAGATGACAAAATTAAAAAAAAAAAGAATGTCCTAAGAATATAACATTAAGTATTAATAAAATCAAGTGTTTAGTTTGTTTCAATTGCTACTGTTTACTTTTTTGCAACACAAAGTCTAATGCAACCTACTGCTTAAAGTAGATCCCGAACAAATATGAAGAACCATGCCACAGTGGGTGTCCAACCTACGAATTGCAGAACCAAAGATATATGTCCTAACCATTCGGCCATCATTTAGATAATGAATCAAAGGGGTCTTTTTGTTAGTGTTGTTACTTTTTGTTTATTTTTATTTGCTGTACCAAGTTGGTACTTTTTATTGTCCCTATTTTCTATTATTGTATTACTTTTCTTTTATAATTTCTGAGCTTCATGTTGTTGAATCAATGTATTGCTGTTAACCATACCGAATGGTCATTGTAAAGTTTACAGTATAATTATCCCCTAATTAGACAACACATTGTTTACTCATAATTTTTTATAAGAACGTCCTCATCTCCTCACTTCCTTGTGAGCTGGAGTGTATTAAATTTTTGTTTGGATCACTTTTTGCCTAGAGGCCTAAATTTGTGTTTTGATCTGCTTACGTTCGGAGGTTATAGTGAAGACCTTACACTTCGCTAGGTACTCTATTAAACCCAATTACCTTGACCTTCCCCTTGAATCAAAGGGGTTTTAATGAACAATCATGCAAAATTTCATAAATAATTATGAAATAAGGAAAATGAGTAGCAAAGACAAAGATTCTAACATAAATCTTATAGACATTGACATATTTTTTTTAACAGGCCAAGGAAAGACTTTGTGATAAATATAGAATTGATGCAAATAATATTTAAGACCACTGTTATTTTCAAAGAACTAATTAATGAGACTATGTCTAATAGCGTAAAGCTGAAAAAAAAATGTTTAATGAAAAATTTGATGTTTCATTACTCCTAAGTTTTCAGTACAATTCTATAATATATTTTAAATAAGCAAAGCCGTGATCAATTATTTTGACTTATTATAAAATAAGGGTTTTTTAACAGGTTTTATGATATTGCACAAATTGTCATTATCAATTTTCTATTTTCTTTAGGTTGTGAGCAATATTATTTAAAGTATAAAATCACAGAAAGAGGGTACTCATTTCATCGAATTTCTAAACATTAATTTCACTTTATGTCTATAAAAGAAAATAATGAAACATTTACTATTACTGGACAAAAATGATTAATATACCACTTCCACATGTATTGAATATATTGCCTGTTAAAATATAAGTATCATATAAATGTTATCATTTTATTGCAATTTCAATTCAAGTTTTATCATAGTTACTCATTTATTTAAATGATACTCATAAAATTTTGCTTCTACACTTTAGGAATTCTTCAGATTACTGAGAAGATCTACAGCAAACCTTATGAAGATAATATCTCAGCATTTTAAGATAAATATTTAATTTGAAAATGGACTTTTAACAGTGTAATTTACTTATCCATAAAATTTATATGTACTTATTTGAAGTTTAATGTGAATGTAACTACTTGAAATCAAAATATATTTTATTTCCTGTGGAATTCATTCACTGAATAAAAAGAATTGGTTGAAACTGAAATTTCTTATTTTTGTCAAACTTGTGGTGTTTGACCAATTTCAATTTTTTCTTTAAAATGTGATTTTTAGCACAATTAATAATGAATTATGAAATCTGTCTATAAAGAGATTTGTAAATATAAAATTCAAATCAAAGGAAGAGATAATTTTGATCAATGAATATAATTGAATATTTCATACATATTTTAGTAATAGGAAAATATATGCATTAGCAGATAAAAATACCTTTTTTTTTTTTCAGAGTTTTCATTTTATGTGTTACATTACAAAAGGTAACAACTATTGCTAAAATAATTGAAATATAAAACATAATAGCAAAATATATTATAAATGAATGGGTTTAGTCCTCAGCATTAACTTATTGTTCGAAAATAATAAGCTTAATAAAAACAATTAATGTACAACTGATTTTTCTTTTTGATTGCAAAATCTTTTAAAATTTTGAGAAAGAAAAGAAATATTTCTCTTTTATTTAATTTCATTCAGTAAAATGTGCTGTACAAGACATTGTCCAACTAATTAGAAAGTAATACAATATGCTACTTAATAAATAGTCTTACCAAATACATATCAGTGTGTAAATTTCTATTTGAAAAAGAATAGATTTTATAATAGATTTATTTATGCCTACGTACAGAAGGATAAACATTTTTTAAAGATATTTGGTAACTTATTTATTTTTATTTTTCATCTTTTGAATATTAAGCCTTCTTATCCTATTCTAGGAAGTGTGTGAAAATCATAACATTATATTTAGTGACATACAAAACTTAAGCCCCAAATTTTCTAATTCAAACTGTTTCTAGATCTTTTTAAATAGTTCTACAATAAATAATTTTATGAATTTTGGTACTAAATCTCTCTGTGATTTATTTCAATTTTACTTACCTGTTGATATCTATATGGCAACTTTTCATAAAGAAATCTAAGTTACTTGTTTGGTCTTACTGCTTCTCTAGAATCTGTTATAAAAGGAAGCACTTCTCTTGTAATCTTCATCAAAGATTGGGATCTAGGTTTTTATGAGAAATTACCACTTCTGGTTGAACCACTAGGAGATGAAATTTGAATCCTATTTCTCTTGAGGGAAGTTCTGCCGACCTGGAACAGTCTAGAGAATAATATTTTTGAATAATATGAAAAAATAAGAGTTGCCATACAGAGATTCATTACGTTATTCCATTGCATAACATTATATTTAGCAAAAACTGATAATCTTCCTAAGAACAAAAAGAAAAAGAAAAATTTGACATTACTATGACAAATATTGACCGAGTTATTTAAATTCAAAGATTGGATAAATGTTTAGATTTTATTCTTCTTTGGGAATCAGTTAAATTATTAACAAATTGACTGTCAATCATCTGAGCATGTCTGATATAGCATTACACAGGCCTGCAAAATTGAAATTTTTGTAAAATACAAGAGAAGTTTCTCCTTATTTTTTAGTTATTTGGTAACTGATTTCGAAAATGAGCTCCATTTTTTCCATCACTTCTGGATTTTTTGTAAAATTGATAAACATATTGATGGTAATGTCCTATGTGAAAAAAATGCTCTTGAACTATTTGGTTCTGCTGACTGGCAATATTGGGTTTTATTTATTCATGCAAATTTATTTAATCTGTTTATGCTGAGGCATATTAATTTTTAAACAATTAAAATTAAAAATATATAAATTTTGTATATAGAGAATGAAAACCATCTCTACCAGAACACTTGAGCTGCACCTGACAAAAAATCCCCTTGTTATTAACTTTTTTGCATTAATTTTTTAATATAAACATTCCTAGAAAAATCCTCAACAACCTGTTTTTACATGTTTTATTAAGGTTTATACATGAAATAAATGTAAGTTTGAAATATGTTTGAAACTGAGGACGAAACAAAGACATTTCAATTTAGTTATGTGCTTTTTTTCCGTTAAAATTTTTTTTTGACGTTCTTCTTTTATGTTCAATCTTATCCTCATCTCTTGCTAATATCTAACAATAGTTGGCAAGCATATTATTGTTCTATCTTCCTTCATATTTTCACTCCATATCCTTGATGTCATGGTGGAACTTTTCTCCCTGTTCTTCGCTTACTGATCCTAAATTTCTGGAGGGAAAGACCAAATGCGACTGAAGAAAATGCAATTTGATACTCATGGAGCAACCCAACACTTAAAATTTATCCAGCATGTTGTTAACAATTGTTTTAAATTTGTGATGGCCCAGAAATTTTCCAACAACATCTTTGAAGGCAACCCAAGCTTCTCTTTTCTTGGGTGTCAGAGTTGTCAAAATTTGTTATCTCTCATAAGTTTTCAGATGTCTGGTCTTATGAAGACTCCCTCTTTCAATTTGGCCAGATAAACCATGAAATTTTTTACACATATATTTAAAGCAATCACTATCTTTTGGAAGAGCCTTAACAAAGTGCTTCATAACACCTAATTTTATGTGTAAGGAGGGTAATATTTTTTGGGGGGGAGGGATCAACCAAGCTATCTCAAATTACATTTTTGGGGCCTGGCACAAGATTCTGCATTTTTGGCCAATCTGTTCTGACCCAATGTTTTGTTTTGTCAAAATATTGAATACATTCCCTTTCACGATTCCTGTATCAACAAAAAGTGGTTCCTTTGGCCAATAAGTTTTTTTCTTTCAAACTGGAGCCTAATAATTCCGCTGCCTCTTTGGAAAGGCCCAAATCTCTAGTCAACTCATTAACCTGAGAGAAAAGCCAAGGGGAACTAAAAGTAAAAAAAAGGGGGTTATATTCTATTCGTCTTCAAAGGGGTTATATTCTGTATCGGATTCTTGATCTTCGGGATTTTCAGAGTCAGAAGATTCGGAAGAGAAAACTGGTAATTCTGTTGGAGGCAAAGGCACTGGCACATCAGATCCATGAGGAAGGGGGCGTATGGCCAAAGAAATGTTTATAGGGTATGATGTTAGCTTGAATACTTTTTGATTACATCCATGGATATGGCAGGAACAAAATTAACAGTCATAAACTGGTTTTTTAGCTCCCATACCACTGGAATTTCAAATCGTAAGACAGTCTTCTTTCCTTTGAATCATAAACTTAAATCATTGACACACTACACACAAACCTTATAAGGAGCTCATGATTGAGTTGGTCTCCAAGTTTCATGCCAAATTACGCAAAATAAAACCGTTTTACATAGACTGTGATGTTTCTCTTGCAATTTTTAATGCCACTATATTTGAAGCAAATGTATCAAAAGTAGTCAGTCATATTTTCACAGCATCTCGAACTCGAAGCCATTTCCACAGAGTAAGTACTGCTATTTACAAGGGGTCACTGATAAGGATTCGTGCATGGCTATATGTTGACAGCCATTGCGATGGGAGGAAAGGATGGTGAAGAGGGACATTGTGCATTCCCAGGCTTTTATGAATCTGTCTAATCGGTGATTCGTATCAACACTGAAACTTTGAAAGCCCTAAAATAGTAATTGCACTTTTGTAGTTTACCACAGAAGGGTATTTCGACGGTTTATCCACGGTAAAATGATGTCAAAACAGGAAGGAAAAAATCAAAGCCGTAAAGCAAAATACGTAAAAAATATTCATAAAAACCCACGTAAGATTGAAGATTTCATGAAAATGTGACGTGAAAGACATTTATCATGATTTTTCTCAAAATCAATACTAAAAAATACATAAAGTTCAGTTGTCACATCCCTTGTATTTTTTTCACTTTAGCTCTGTGTTATCATCAAAGAACTAACCAGGCAGTGTGTTTAGTCACATGCTAGTGCGAGAAAATCTCTTTTTTATTATTCTTTCTCCTCTTATTCATTTGGTATTACATGCAAGGTATTTCTGCTGATAATGGCAAGGAATGATAATTAGTAATTAGGTATAAATAATCATGGTTTTGAAATTAAATTAATATCATCTCAATCTAATCTACTGCCACATCAGGGCAATAACTATTATTCTAACCCAATGACTATGTGTTAAGAGTTATTTGAAATTGCAACATCTTTTTTATGACAAAAAGGAGGTGTGATTAAGCTCATTAAAGTCGTTGTGGAAAAGACAGTTGTAAGACAGCTAGACAAAAATTAAGTAGGAGAGGAGGCCCAATTTTTCAGACGAAAATATTACTTGTTTAAAGTGACGAAATATGCCATCTTTATACATATGTGTGTATTCTAAATTATCTTGCATTAAACGGTGTGTCAACCATTAAAGCATAAATTCTCTTTTTTTAATTAAAACAATCTAAGAACATGATCATTTTTTGTAATTTTTTTTCTTTTTATGAAAATTTGACACAGAGTAAGATAACCGAATAGGTAGACCGTTGTCTTTCAAATCCGGAAACCATGTGTGTGTGTGTGTGTGTGCGGGAAGGTAGCAAATTCCCAATCTGGCATGGATTTTCGTAGCCATTTGATATTGGATTTAACCATTAAGTCTCAGTTTAAGTACCACTCATGTTAGGAATATTTAACCGTATGTCTTGGGCCCAACTTACGACGGCGAATTTGCTCCCCATAATGAATGTTGATAGGTTGGTGTCTTGCCTATCTAGAAGTCCACATGACTTCTCATTAAAATATAATTGCCATGTTCTCGAGAGATTGGACTTCTAAAAGTGAGTCCTCGTAATTTAATACTAGGGACCAAACAGAAAATCTCCCCGCCCTCTAGACTTGGCCTACCACCTCTAAAGGTATCGTTTGGGAACTTGGAGGACACTGTGAGCACGAATCTACTTTACAAGCCCCAACTGCCATTTCCGAACATGACGGATCTTTGGCCGGCTTGAGCCGAGATCCCAAGATTCTCCGGTTACAAAATCGCTACCTTTACCGGGCTACCACAGCTTAAAAAATTAATATAGCTTTTTAAATAAAAATCTTGAATTCAGACACTTTATATACACTTAAAGTACTTCTGAATTCCTAGAAATCGGTATACAGTTTATTAAAATAATGCAAATTGTTTATAAGTTATTTATTGATATATGTGGGTGTGTTTTTATTTTTTAATAGAATATCCATAAATTTCGTCATCTGAAAACATGATTTATAAAATTTTCCTAAAATCTAATTCTCATTTTAATATTTTTGTGCTTATTATCATTTAAGAGTACTCAGTTCAAAGCACGATTTGGAAACATCAATTAGGTTCTGATTTTGACCGCTACGATATAATATAATGCTACACGAGGGCTAATGAGACCGGTACCTACTGCTTAAACCCCATTCCAAACGGCTACTAACATCCATGCTAACAGTGAACTGGAATCCACGAGCTTCAATAACAAAGAGTAGAGCTCTACAGTTCTACTGATAATTTTCAAGTTTTTAATTTTTACATATATTCTCTTATTGAGTGAATTTAAGCTACTTATGTTTTATGAATCTATCTACAAGTCATTTCATCCAAATTCTACAATTTTTGAGATGTGTAACATACTTTCATTTCTCCACATATTTGCGTCAGTTTAAAAAAAATTCAACAGAAGGATAAAAATTTATATACTACCGAAAAATATTCTATTGACCTCTAATATAAATAAGCATTTTTTTTTCCTTTAATGAACTTTTATTATTTATGTTTTCTTCAATGTCTGTTGCTTAATATTGTTTCTAAAATATTTTTTCCCATTCTTAAAACTTATTTCTTTTTATATCATTGCTTTTTTAATAAGTGTTTTTCATGTTAAAATGCCCAATTTTTAATATTTTGATTTTTCCTTTATTTAGTTAATTTATTCTAAAATCACCATCATTTCCAAAATGTTTCTTTGTTTTAAACTTTAAGATTTTTTGTTTGAACAAAAAAATCTCAATTCCTAATTTTTTAATACACATGTCGTATGTATTTTTATTC
>CM063503.1:40329707-40396707 GCA_032207245.1 Pardosa pseudoannulata
TTGAAAATTTAGAAAATTGTTCATATGATTGTCATCTTTTACCATCACTAAAAGAAAAAAATCATTCCAAAAAACAAAAATTTTACAAACTATTTTTTTAACTTCCTCAAAAAGTAACATTAGGCATTAAAGGTTCAAATTTGTTTTCAAGGGCAGTCATGCATAATTTCAAAGATAATTATGAAATAAAGGAAATGAGTAACAGAAAAAAATACAATATAATTGCTATAGAGATCAAACATATTTTTATTGTAATAGGCAAGGAAAAGACACGGAGAAGTGATAAATATTAAACTCATGTAAATTAAGTCTCCTTTTATTTTCATTAAAAGTATTAGTTTAGTAGAATGAATAGAGCAAAGAAACATTCCTGAAAAAAAAAAATTTTGTAAAGAATTTGATGATGCATTAGTCATAAGTTTATTGAAAAATTCTATAATATTTTTTTTTTTTTAATTAGCAAAGCTATGGTCAAATATTATGGACTTAAAGTCTGAAATAGGTTTTTTTTTTTTTTTTTAAATATCTACTATAACTGGACATAAATTGTTAATATGTCCTCCCCACATGTATTGAACAAAGTAAGTATCACATAAATGTTATTTTATTGTAACTTTAATTCAAGTTCTATTATATATGTTCATATATTTAAATCATACTCATAAAATTTTGCTTCTATACTTCAGGTATCCTCCAGTTTGCAGGAATACCTACAGCATATCTTAGGGAAGATTCAGAATTTTGAGATGAGTCTTTTTACTTATAAAAAGTTATAATATTTCCTTATTTGATGTTCAATATTGATGTAACTACTTGAAAACAAACCATGTTTTATTTTCTATGTAATTCATTCACTGAATAAATATAATTGGTTAAAACAGAAATTTAATATTTTTGTTAAAATTCTGGTGTTACACCCATTTTAATTTTTTTAAATTGTGATTCTTAGCACAATTAATAATGAATTACGAAATCAGTGTATAAAGATATTTGTGAATGTAAAATTTATGTCCAAGGAAGATATAATTTTGAATAATTCATATTAACTGAACATTTAATATGTCTTTTAGTACTAGAACAAACAGTATGTGCATTAGCAGATAACAATATCTTTGTCAGTTCAGAGTTTATCTTTTATGTGCTACATTATAATAGATAACAAGTATTGCTATAAAATTAAAAACATCATAGCAAAATCTAATTTTAATAAAAGGCTTAATTCCTCAGTATTAATTTGCCATTTGAAAATAATAAGCTTAAAAAAAAGAGAATGAATAATTGATTTTTCTTATTGATGAATAAATCTTTTAAAGCTATAATAAGAAAATTAGAGTTTCTCTATTTTGTAATTCCTATCCATAAAATATATTGTCAAAGACATTGTCAGAGTAATTAGAAAGCAATACAATATGCTGCTTAATAAATACTTTTACCAGATACTCATTAGTTTGTAGATTTCTTTTAGAAACAAAATACCTACATACAATATGGACAAACATCTTTGACAGGTATATGATAACTTACTTTTTTACATTTTTATCTTTAGAATCTTCTCCTGGGCTATCATGTGTTTGAAAAACATAAAATATCAAAATCAATGATATCCAAAACTTAAGCCGCCGATTTTCTATTTCAATCTGGTTCCAGATCTACATGAATAGTTCTAGAATAAATGATTTTGTGAACACTAGTGGTAAAGTTCACTGTGATTTATTTCAATTTTACTTACCTATTGATACATATGACAGTTTTTTACAAAGAAATCTTAATAACTTGTCATGCTTTTTTGCCTCATCAGAATCTCTTTTGAAGGAATCATTTCTTTTAGATTCAATAACAGTCTTCATGCTACAGGTTTTCCTTGTGACACCTCATCTAAAGGTATAAATGAGTATAATAAAATTCTAAATAGGTTATCAAATCGTAATAAAACAGATTTTTACAGTGAATTTCAGTCAGAATATTGCTTAATTGTGTGTGTATATATTATATAATTTCAGTTATGCAAGATTGTGTATTTTATGACAAATTACCATTTCTGGTTATACCACTAGGAGATGAAATTAGAATCCTACTTCTTTTGGGGGAAGAGCTGGGCATCTGAAGGAATGTATAGGAAATAACATTTGTGAATAATATGAATGAACAAACACAAAGTACCCACACAGATTCAGTGGAGAACTGACATATAAGACTATGCAAAATGATCTGATGTATTGAAAAACAGTATCTTTTATTACATACTGATTACATCGTGAAGTCCTTAATGGACCTTTTTCTCTATAACTGTTGGTAGTAGACATATACTATATTATGAAAATGTTTCAAATATGATAAGTATTATTTGAATGGTATTTGTTAAATGTAAAAATTCATTTTTGTGAAAATTACTAAAATCTTATTTTAAATTATCCCATTCCCTAACATTACAGTAAGTAAAAACTGAAAATCGTCCCAAGGACGATAACTGAAATAAAAAATTGCAGACTATGGGGATAAATACTGACCAAGTTATTTAAATTTAAAGATTCTTTTGGGATAAGTTAAATGGTTAAAAATTGACTGCCAATCATCTGCCAAAATGTTATGTAGTGTTATAATACAAAAACCAATTAGGCACTGGATTGTAATGTGGAATGATGTCTAAGTAGCCAGTCACATGTTGGTATGAGAAAATCTATCTCTGATTACCCCTTCTCCAGATCCTTCAGCATTACATAAAAGGTATTTCTGTTGATCATGACATGGAGTGATGATTAGAAACTAGGTATAAATAATTATGGTTTTGAAATTTAATTTCCTGTCATAAGTATATTGGTATCTAAATCTAATCCGATTCCACATCAGGGCAATAACTATTATTCTAAACTTCAGTAATTAGTAGTGAATATGTTAATTACAGTAATCTGAAGTTGCAACATCCTGTTTATGACAAAAAAGGAGGGGGGATTAAGGTCATTATTCTGGAAAATATATTGTAATAGAGCTAGATAAAAATATTGCTTGTTTAAACTGATGAAATATGTATTCTATATAAATCAAATAGTTTGGTTTGAAGTGCTACGGTCTACTTTTTGCAACACAAGGGCTAATGAGACTGGGACTTACTGCTTAAAGCCAATTCAAAACAGCTACAAACATCTATGCTGCAATGGGATTCTAACCCACAAACTCTGGTTATGAAGGCCAGCACTCTACCCATTCGGCCATTGTTTGGCATATATATCAAATGGAGTTATTAGTGATGTCAAGTATATTAAGGTATTTAGCCCAGCTTCTGTCAGCTTTGTTTTTGAGATAATATTTAAGATCTTACTGGGCATTATTCATAATGGTTTTATTACTCTGAATTCTGTTGTTCTGCAAATTATATCTAGTGGGATTTTTATTATTTATTAAGAGTTTAAGACTTTGTCAACAAAGTGCTTGTTAGTGCTATGTATAACAGAGGTGTAAAGAGTAATACTACTAATAATATCATTTCAAATTCTATAAACAAGGGAATTAAAATTAGACGTACTGGTAATTTTAAGTACAGGGTGCTGGAATAGAATATTATCAAGGTTCATACATATTTTTTAAAATAAAATTCAAGTACTTTAAATGTCTAAAAAAACCAATGTATAAAGACTTTTATATTGAAAAATTAATGAGAAATTTAATAAAATATTTTATTTTTGGAAATTTGATTTAAACATAAAAAATACATTAAAATTATTATTAAACATAACAAAATTCTTATAAAGCATATAAATTTTTATTGACTTGTTTGTAAAAAGTTATACTAACTTTTTTTTATTAAATTTTAATCATTTTTTTACAAACTGAGGATTTAAATAATATACCTCTGTATAAGACTAATTTTCAAAGAATTGAACAATTTAAAAACCTTTTGGAAAGTAGTAAAATTTTCGGGTGACCGGGAGGTCGCACTGCTTTTCGTTACTTGAATAGGCATTTTTGAATTAGGTTTCTATGGCTACTTGGTTTCGTTTACATGAACTTCCGCGACAGAGGAAATAGAGGTTGCCAACCCCCTCCTAATGGGCTTATCACACGGTAAGCGCGTATGCACTGACAACCATTTCATGCGACTCTTTCAGTGAAATACAATAGATTTAGGTGTCGTTCTTCAAGTTCAACTTTTCCCACCCGGTACGGGAAAAGTCGAAACTAGTTGAACTAGTTGAATAAAATAATCCAATCAGAGACAAGAATTGGGAGGGAACAATTTTCAAGATGGCTGCTGTTTCACGTGCGATGGAGTGGTCAACAGAGATAAAAGCAGTTTTCGTTCCTAAAGTTCAATAAAGAAGCAATATCTGGGATAAAAGGGATTCTTATATTCCAAGGAAGTTCTTAAAAGAGTAAACTTTGAAGAAATTACCAACAAATCAATGGAAATGTGGCCTGCAAAGGGCCAGTCTATTCACTATTGGTAAGTAATTGTTTTACTTATATGTTACATGTATGTATTATTTGTACCTACCTATCTCCATATTTAAGTTTTATCAAACATAAGATTACATATATGCTTATATATTTATATGTTCTCTCTTCAGAATTGTTGTTTTTCTTTTTCTAACATTATTTAAGAAATATCGCCAATGTTTGTTTACATTTAGTAGATTAGATTGTATATGTATGAATGTTTGATGTGTAGCTTATTTTAAGTTCAATATAACCCTTTTCAAAACTGATTGGAGATTAACTAATAATGAATGATGTGTTTTGTTTAGTTATATATAAAAGGATAGCGTTTTTTTTTCATATTAAAGGATTTTGTTTATGTTTGTGCATCAAACCTTTACCTTGTAAAATAGTTTATTTGCTAATATGTGTGTGGGTACGTGTGTGTATGTACATAAATATTTACTATTTATTCATCACATGTATACATTATAGGTTTTTTTCGTAGATGTTTATAAATACAAGTGGTAGTGAGCTATAATTCCTTTATTTTAATTTTGTACTCATTTCTATTATTTTAGTTTCAATTTAATTTTTATTTGTCAGTGTATGCATACATATGACCATAATTGTTCACAGTGTTATTTCTATATTTTTTTTCAATTATATTGCTATTGTAAGCATTATCAAATAAATATGTATTGCCTTTATCTATTACTATCAGGATGTATAAATGTGACTTTAAGAATTAATATTTTTTTTCAATTTTTAGGAACAATCCGTTTGCAAAGATATTAGAGATTATGCCTCATTTATAGCGGATGACAGTGCTGTTGTTAATGCTACATTTTTAGAAAATACTCCTATTGGGATGAAAAGAAAGAGACAGGCTGTAGAAGCTTTGACAAAACTTACTGCTTGTCTAAAAAATTTGAATGAAGTTAAAGAAGATGCCGAGGAGGAATTTTTGGACATTACATAGCCTTAGAGCTAAAATCCATAAAGGATAAATTAAAAAGAGATTTAGCAAAGTTAAAAATTCAAACTTTGCTGTACAGTTTTAAGCATGACACTTAATAAAATTAAAATAATATTTTAAGACTTGATTTTTTCAAACACTTCACTAGGGTCAGGTGGGGTATATTTAAAACTTTGTTTTTGCACATTAAGTTTTGATTTTTTATTAATTTGTTTTCTATTTAAATATATTTTAAGTTTGATATAGATTATATCTTGTTAGGTTTTGAAATTTTAAATAATTTTTAACTTATAATTATTATTTATGCTCATTGCACATTGACTAGTAATCTATTCTTCGGAAACTTTCTTCTTTTTTAATATACATATCTTTGTATTTTGTTAAAGATTAGTGCAGAATGTACAGAAGAACAGAACAATTCTATTATGATTTTTTTACATGTGGTGGGAAAAAAATGGGGTATGGATAAATGATATATGATACTGTCATTCCTTTACCTTTGTTAACTTAATATTAAATATTTTCTACAATGTAAATTTGTCAAATTAGTAAAAGTAGTTATTTGATTTTAAGCTTAAATGGCAATTTTTATTACTGGAAACTTAATACTTCATTTTATTTGTCATACACCGAGTAAACCTAAATTTAATAGTCAGGGACATTTTTAATTGAATATTCTAGCAATATTATTTAGCAATCTAGCAATATTATCTACACAATTTATTGTTTACACTGAAATGAAATTGTTTTATTTCAGACCTAGTATTTTTTAATAGAATGATTTTTGAGCAATGTTCTTCTTCTAGATCTTGTTTTTATGTATTCAAATTTTTATCAAGTGTTCCTTTTTGAGTACTATGTACCCTATTGACTATGGCAAAAGGTTTTTATTATTAGTTCAAGGGGTAATCACAAAACAGATAAGAATCGCATATAAAGTTCAAATACCATCAAATGTATGTTTTAAAATATTGGAAATATAATTTTAAAATATTAGAAAATATTGGACTAGCTCTAAATATTCCCTTGGTTACAAAGCTGTACTGCAGGGTGAAACAGTTGTCTGTGCATTTTTAAACTGTCGTGTGATAAGCCTTTTAGTTGTGACACTTTACTGACAGTTATTCGCTCATGATTTTCAAATATTTACAAACGCAATGTTCCGATCTTTACCACCGAAAAATAGCCTTAAATTTGACAAAAAAAAGGGGGGTATGAACACCTAACAAAAAGTAAATATTAGGAAAAAGAAAAACATGAGTGAGGAATAAAACAAGACGAGAGGAAAAGATATTCAGGTTCCGTGTCTTTTGCATTCTGTTGATATCTGGGAAGAGAAATAAATAAAAGAAGTAAACATCTGAAAAAACGTGGAAAAGTCGTGAAATAGGAAAAATAGGAGCGATTCCTGAAAATTAAAGGTAAAAAGGGGAAAATAAGGATGTGCAGGTGCGAAGACAAACAAAAAACGCTAATAACATATTTCCATGGAACAATGGTTTGGTTTTAGAGCGCTACGGTCTACTTTTTGCAACACGGGGGCTAATGAGACCAGGACCTACTGCTTAAAGCTGATTCCGAACGGTTGCGAACATCCATGCCACAGTGGGATTCAAACCCACGAACTCCAGTTCCGAAGGCCAGTACCCTAACCATTCGGCCATTGTTCGGCCCATGAAGCATTGGATTAATAAGGGATCTCTGTAGCTCCTTTCTTTTTTCTTACAGTATATATAATACAATTTTCGTCGGACATGAGCCATACCATACAAAAACCACCTAGAGCACAGAACTACCACCCAGAGCTGTACTCTAGGCGGTTTGGGTCAAACCTCTCCCACCTCATCTCCGTCCTCTTAATGACAAGTCTTATCGAAAGGGACCAGCTCGCAGATGGACACAAAGGAGAAGTAAGAGGAACAATGACAGGGGATTTTAAAATGTTTATGGCATAGCAAACAATAAGGACTTGCAAGGATTATAAGTAAATATAAGGGTTTGTAAGGATGTGTGTGAACCCTGACTTTTTGAAGTCTTTATAATTGTTCCAATTAATGAATCTTCTAGGGTAAGGGGAGAAAATATTATAGTTAATATTAATGCTGAGTTCAACAGGATTGTGGTCCTATTATCACAGAATTATAATCCAAAGATCACATAGGGTTCAAATTTTTTCGTGTATACCGTAATTCTGGGAAAAATTCCTGCTATTAATTATTTACATTAACCTTCAAAAGTATTGCTACAATACCATTATATAACTCTTGGGGGCCAAATTTTCATTTGTGCGTAGGATACCCTTTTTGTAAAATGCTCGCAGCATAGCATTTGTGACAAAACAAATATCTTTTAATGGTAAAAAAAATTAATCAAATAATTTTTCTTCACACATTTCCATTTGATTTTCATGGAATTAAATTCTCCATGAGTAATAAATATGAAAAATGTAGACAAATGCAGGAATGTACATCTTAGAAGGCTTTTACATATGCAATTAAAATGAATATTAAAAATCTATAAACAGTAATAAAACATTTTTAAGGAAGAATTCCTTAATTCGAATGTAATGTAATATTAAAAATATTTTCCCTGTGTATTACAAAATATAAAGTATTTGGAATTCAACTATAATAGATGAAACTTGGAAATTTGAATAATCTTACATTTTCCTAACTGCCGAAGTCATAATACCAAGAAGCGCACTTGGCGCATATATACAGTGAAACCTCTCCGAGCGGCCACCCTTCTAAACGGCCAATTTTTCACGGCACAGATTTTTCGACTCATAGACCTAATGGTAAAATAACCTGTATCAACAGCTACCCGACCCCCTCTAAACAGCCACCGAGTGGGATTGCCCATTTCATATTTCTGGAAATTCTACTCCCTCAATGCTTTAATTTTGAGTGGAAATACTCAAGGTTAGTTTTATGGTCAGATATAAAACCCAGGAATAATTTGCAAAGTCCATTTCCATGCCCCCCTTTCTTAGAAACATTAAATCTGTTATGTCTTTTGTATTCTCCGCATACCATTCAGATACGGAATCCCAGTAAAAATGTCATCCACGCCAGTTTCATTTCATTAATTTGTCAGTGATCTGAGTTGCAACTACGTTGAAATGTATTTCCCTAAATCTCGAGTTGAAGTTCTGTTTGAATATGAAAATGGCAAATCAGCAAGAAAGTTAGTTGAATTATCTAACTGCAGAGGAACGCAAATCAACGAAGTCATTAAAGAAAAAAATTTGATTTTGAAGGAATACAAGGTTTGGTTTGGTCTGGAATCCTACAGTCTACTTTTTTGCAACACAAGGGCTAATGAGACCGGGATCTACAGCTTAAAGCCAATTCTGAACGGCTATGAACATCCATGCCACAGTGGGATTCGAACCCACGAACTCCCGAAGGAAAAGCACCCTAACCAATCGGCCATCGTTCGGCTGAAGGAATACGAAGACTTTAATTTTCTGCTTTTAAAGTAAAAAGTGAACTTGAAAAAACGGTTGTTATAGAGAAAAGTAAAAACTTAAAACATACAAATTGTAGCCTTTTTTAAAATATCGTAAGAGAGCATGAAATAAAGTACCATTTTCTCTCTAGATAAGTTTTAAATTTCATTTTAAATAAGGAATATATGTTAGGCTTGTTTATATTATGCATTATAGCAATTATTTTATAATAAAACCTTTCTGAGTGGCCACCCCACCGTTCCGAGAATATTTGGCCGCTCAGAGAGGTTTCACTGAATATATTTTTTGCTCAGTATTTAAATCCCGTTAGGTACTGTCAATGCGACTTGCCGCTGCATTCAAACGATTATTTTTGGAGAAGTTTTATTACAGAATTTCATGCCTATTTCTCCCAAAGGTAGATATAGTTTTAAAAATTACTTTTAATTTTCAGTTATTTATTCCATAATTTTGTTTTTATAACGATTTTTGTTTCTAATACCGAATTCGCCTTTAAAATAATGTTCTCAACTTACGGTTTTGTTCAGTTGGAAAATATGTTGTAAAGCATTTAATTTTATGCTGTAGTATGAACAAACAACAAATTGAGATGTAAATATGATTTATTTTAAGTGTCAGTTCATGATACTATCAATAATTTTGTCTTATGTGCGATTTCATGCTGTAGTCATATCAATTTTGAACTAACAGTGTTGTCAACTTCTGGTTTACTTGGCGATAATGTTACATATATTAAAACATAGATTATTTTTTTTAATAAGTTTTAATTTTTAGTGTTATTAATTCCATAATTTTGTTTTATTGGCGATTTTTGTTTTAATACCGAATTCGCTTTTAAACTAACAATATTCTTAACTTACGGTTTTGTTCAGTTAGAAAGTATGCTTTATATAATTTAATTTTATACTCTTTTAGGAATAAACAGCAAATCAAGATGTAAATATGATTTATTTTAAGTGTTATTTCAAGATATTATCAATAATTCAATCTAATAATCTAACAATGTTCTCAATTTCTAATTTACTCGGAGGTAAAGTTGTATGCATTAAAACATAGTTAATTTGGACATTTTCATATTTAAATACTAAAATTATTTTTGCTGTGTAATATATATTATGCAGCATTTAAAATATAGCTAGAATCCAAGTAGTATGTTGTTATGGGGCTCCTTAACTGCAAGTTGTATCCCCAATGGTGAGCAATGAAAAAGTCGTTACAGTGAGCTTCATTCAAGTGAATGGATATAATTAGCTGAGTTTACATGAAGTTAAACAAAGTAAAAATTAAGGCCCTGTCCTCAATAATAATACAATATAAAATAATAAAGTGAATAGGGGAAGAAAGGATAGAGAGTATTTTTGCGGATGACAAGCATCCATTTATAAAATTTTAATAATTTTTTTGGTTAGTTTTTTATTTTATATTTTTTATTTTGATTTTTTAAAGTTTTTTTTATATTCAAATTTTTCGATAGAGTGTGAAGAAGAAGGGGAAAAAGGAAATATGATATATGCAAGGAGAAGTTGACATTAAGAGTCGAGGAGTAGTAAGAGTCATTGTGGCGCCATTTATTGATGCGGAGAAAAGCTGAGTTAGTTTATGATACCCCCAACACCCAGTTAGAAGTATTCTTGGCAGAGATTTTGCACAGTGGAATTCGAGTTGGTCAGAAAAGAAGCAGTTTTTAAAAATAATAACAATTTATTCGAAAAAGAAAAACATTTAAAGAAATAACAAATACAGAATAACTTATATATGTACTACATCAACAAAAACAAGATATTATGAACTGGACTAGGACTGAAAAAAAATTAAATTAGGACATAAGGTCCCTATAAAATAAAGAGGAAATCGCCGGAAATTACCCTTTTCAAAACAAGCAAAAATCCAAAACAACTTGCATCTTGAGTCAAACTTTCCAAAAATTCCGTACTTCCACAAATTCCTTCAAAGTTTGATGGCCATAAGATAAACACTTTCAGTCAGCTCATATACGTTGATCAGGAAGTACTGGCGGCTCGCCTCCAAAGATGTTGCTGTTTTCCCCAGTAGATCACCGTTTCCTTGCTTCTGCCTGCTTCTGCTGATGAACTTCACCCTGGCGTACTTATACTTCCCGCCGGGTGGAAGACTGAACGCCGATTCGTCCACATGTGCCGCTCACTGGGCGAATCGGGATTACCGAGCAAGTATTTGAATTTACATACGGCACTTCCTTCTTCAACGGATCGCACGTCGAAGATAAAAAAAATAATGGCGGGAAGTTAAAAACTGCTTTGGTTTGAAATATTCAAAAGAAAATATGTATTTTTTTTAATTAAGTAGAAACGTCAATTAATATAAAAAAAAATTTGGCATTTATGCTAACAGTTTATGAATTTGGAAAAGATGAAAATGATTTACGGGATCATCGCCGCTCTTGGGCGTTTGCGATATATAGCTAGAATGTTTGAGATTAAGAAAGTTCAATTCTAACAGGTTGTAAATAAATATAAGGATAGTGATCAATAGTAATATAATGATATGCAGGTATAACAATGATACATATTAAACTATGTATTTTATTACTACATAGGAAAAAATATTAATCCAAACATTTGGCATTCTTTCAACATTTTAAAAAGCGATGTTTTAATTATCATAGCTTACTCCAGGTAGTTGATTATTAGTATAGTTTAAAACATGCAACTTAGTGAGGTGTCCCAAAACTATGTATAGAAGTATATGATTATTTTATTATTTATTTATTACTTAAATTATTTTATTTATTATTACTATTTTTTTTTTTTAATTTACAACCTGTTAGGATGCAAGATCATTCTAATTTTGCAAATTTTAAACATTCTGGTTATATTTCAAATACTGTATAATATATAATATACAGCAAATATAATTTTAATATTTAAATATAAAAACTTCAAAATTAACTACGTTTTAGTACATACATTACCAACCAGTTTACACTAAGTTGAGAACATTGTTAGTTCAAAATTGGTATGTCTACAGCATAAAATCACACTTAAGGCAAAATCATTGATAGTATCATGAAATGATACTTAAAATAAATATATTTACATCTTGATTCACTAGTTGTTTTTAAAAAGTAAATTAAGTAATTTAATACATACATTCCAAATGAGCAATACCATAAGTTGAGAACAAAATAAAGCATATTTTCGTTACACTGAATATAAAACCACATTCAATTACTGTGGCACAAATTTATAAGTCTCAATTAATAACCTTAAGTAAATTTTGATTCATGCTGTGTTCACGAGAGAATTAGATTCATAAAAATTGAAATGTTAACTTAATGATGTTACTTAACAAGTGAATTGTTCCCCAATGTATGAATAAAAGAACAATGTGGAAGATATTAGAGTAGGAAATATTAGAGAAAGTATAGATGAAACAGATGCATATAGAAAATAGCAGGAGCAGATACTATGGAGGTACATAGATAACTGGTTACAAGATAGCTTGGTGGTTAGTGCCTAGCTAAAATCCTGGAATGCAAGGTTTGAACACTGGTAAGTGTAGTCCAATTTCTCCCTGTATACTTAGGTATTATAAATTTTTTGAAGTTACAATAAAAAACACTTAATTGTTGAAAAAATGATTATAATAATAGTTAAAAAATAAAATGAAAGATTTGTGTTTTAATTGCTTGCATATGAATTACTACACTGAAATATAATTCAGTAAATTACTAAAATACAGTTCAAAAATAGAATACAAAAGCCAAGTAATTTCTTAAATTTAGGTACTAATATACCAAATAATTTAAACACAAAAGATTCATTATTAGAATAATTAATACAATTCATTTTTTAAAATGTTAAATACAAAATGTAGAAAAAGCTTTAAAAATATTTGAATAAATTTTATAATTTTGAAAGTTATAATTATCATGCCTTTTTTTTTCCCCTCCAGATTTGAGGAATTATGTATAATTTTTTATTGTTTTGACAAATTCTGAAAAATTTAGTATCTTTCCTTTTAAATTTTTAAAGGGGAAATCTAGGATGGATGGCCAAAGTTTTAATATAAGTAAATATAAAATTTCTTAGAATACAAATACAATAGTTAAACATATTTAAAATATGAATGCATACATTCATAATATTTTGTGCAAAAAAAATAATTAAATATTGATTAAAAAAATGGCATATATTTTTAGAAATTAAAATGGCAGATGGCCATCTCAATACAAGAAAGAAAACATGAAGTTTACAGAGCAAAAATAAGAGCAAAAATACTTCATATAAATAAATCATGAAAAATGTACAGCAATTTGTAAACATTAAAAAAGAAAACTGTGATTTTTTAACAAATTTATTCACACAGAATCTGTACAATCTGGTAATTCTGGTTCCATGTATATCATTAAAAGGTACCAGAAGATTTGCGAAAATGACTGAGTAAATTACTTGAGTCATTTGAGACAAAATAGCAGGGACGTAACTAGGTCCTTCAGTGCCTTTGGCAAAAAAATTGGTTTGCACTCCTACCACCAAATACAGTGGAAAAAATATATAAACATGTAGGGCAACTTAAGACTTTTTGCATTCTTACGTTGTTTCACTGTGCTTCTTATGCTTTGTGCAAACTTTACAAGTCCTGGCTGGTTTTTGTTTTGATAGTGTGGGATTAATATGTTTAGGAAAATGTCTCCAATTTCTTCCTTGCAGTCTCTCTGGCATATCTCCAGACTTTTTCTTAAGATTTTTTAAAGAATTTTTTAAGCACCAACAGTTAATTATTTATTGTATATAATATAATACTCTATTGCAATTACGCCTCAGAATAAACGACCAGCTCTTATATTGCAACTGTAACAAACAATGACACAAAAACAAAAACTTTAACAATAACATGTCTGATACTAGCTTTTCACTTTTGGCCAGAAAGAACCACCCTGTGTCTGACACGAGGTTTTCACTTTAGACCAGACAGAATCATCACGTGTATGATACGAGGTTCTCATTTTAGACACAACAGTACGATCACATCTCCCATACATTGTTTTAAGGTAAAAGGTTAAAAATATTTTTGACACCTAGGAGGTATTATTTTATAGATAAACTTAATAGTTAATTTGAGGGGAATACTTATTAATTGCACATTGCATTTTAACAAAAAAGTGGCTTATATCTAAATTTAAATTTAGTTTTAATAACTGTAATAAATTCAAAATTTAAAATGGGTACCTATATTTTTAAGGCAAAATAGAAGTATTTGTTAAACATTTTTTAAGAACCTATAACAAGTTAAGTCAAGAAGCTTTTAAAATAATAAAAAAGATTCGTAAAGAATTTATTTTTAAACACATCGGATTTTAAATGAAAAAATATATATGATTAATTTACTAATACTTCAATTTATACATATACAAAGTTTCATAACTCTGAGTTGATATTTGAACAAAACTTTTAGTAATGTCTACCATTATGATAAAATTTCAATTGCATCAGTATAGCATCAATATAAAAATATATGTAAACTTCAATAGGTAAAATTTAAGTTATTAATATAAATAATAAGTATACAAAATTGTTATATATCTTATGAAAATGTTTCCAGTTAAATAAAATTATAATGCTAAAATTAAATTATTAAATTACTAAATTAGTATTGATAAAATATACTATGCAAATAAAATGATTATGTATAGTAATAAAACATTAAATACTTATAAAGAAAGATTTATTATGAATTTGTTCTTGCCCTTTTAAAAATCCCACCTTAAACTACTTTGAAGCTGTGTTAACTCTTATGAGATGAGAAAAGTATATAACTGAAACAGGTATAAAACCACTCTAATTATCAAAGTCTCTTATAATCAAAACTATGATTTTTATTTCTATGGCTGTGAAACAGTGGTGGATTTCTGGTGCCAATAACAGAAGCAAAATTTACCACTGTGGGCAGATATCAAATTTGCAGCCCCTTCCTCCTATTTAATATGATATTGTCTTGGATAAAAATTTCTATCTTCTAAGAGAAATTTTGCACTAAAATTTAAATTTTTTATAGACTAGGAAATTTAATTGTGTACTCAATATTTTGAAAATTTTTTGTTAATCAAAGATTACAATAATTATTATTCAGAAACTAATGACTATTTCAATATCATCAAGCTTTTTTCACTTAACAAAATCATTTTTAGCATAAACTTTAAAATTTTATATACACAATTAAATATATCTTCCAAATATTAATTTAATGATAGGTTTGCTTTTGCTTGTAGTGCTACAGTCTATTGTTTTGCTACATGAGGGCTAATGAAACAGGAAACTACTACTTAAAGCAGATTCCGAATGGCTACGAACATCTATGCCATCAGCAAGATTCAAACCTGCATACTCCAGTACCGAACAGCAGCGCTCTACCATTCAGCCATTTTTCGACCCAACGATAGAAATTTTGTTAATCGAATATTATGATAAATATTTCAGAAATTGGTGACTATTTCCAGGGTTCCCACTCTTTTTCCAGAACAAAAATTAAGAACTTTTTAAGGACCAAAGTAACTTTTTATAAGGACCTACTTGAAATACATGGCATAACGACATAAATCCTATTTCCTAAGGAACATATTTTAATGATCGTGAACCAGACAAGGCATGTTCAATAAATGCCCTAAAATATTTCAGAATTAAGTTTTAAAAAATGCCTAAATATTAGTAATAAGATATTTCTATTTGACAAAAACTAATTTTGAAAAATGTACATCTAAAGCTTTTTGAGTGATCAAACTAGAAATAAATTGTGAATAAAATACAATATTATAAATAGTACTCTCTGGGGGTTTAAAAATGACTCTGATTGATATATATATATATATATATATATATATATATATATATATACTGGCTGATTATACCTGACGTTGTCTGGAAAGAAGAAAGTTTTAGACTTTTCTATTACATTCAATCCTAAGAAAATTAAACTTCCATAAATAACTGAATTATCTACAAACTCCCCATCCTCCATTCTTCATTTAATTAAAATCTGCAGGACTGTTTGGAAGGACAGCCGACTTTATACTTTAAACCTTTTCAGTATGTGAAAGATTATTTATTGGTCAAATAATAAGTAACTAAGAAAAAATTATCCCATAAGAAAACTGATAGGAAATCATGTGGCAACGGTGGATCGTGTTAATAGAGAAATTGATCACATTTCAATTTAAAAATTAAGGAGTTTTTAAGGACCTTTGACAAAAATTAAGTAGTTTTAAGGGCTCTTAAAAACGAAAACTAAAATTAAAGAGTTCTTAAGGACTTTAAAGGACTGTGGGAACCCTGATTTCAATATATAGACATCATTATCTTTCATTGACAAAATTTATTTTTAGCACAAAAACTACACAAGTAAGGGATTAGTTATGAGATTAATGAAAGAAATAATACAAAGAATGGAATCTTGCATTAAACAAAATACATCACTTTCTTGCATGATAATTTAAGAAATTCATGAATTTTTTTAAGAAACCTAGTTTAAAATTAAAAAATTCAAGAGTCCAATTTTTAAGAATCTCTCTAATTGAAGAAGTTTTTAAAAACTTTTGATAACTGTTCAAATACTGTTTTTTTTTTCTTTAAAAGATATACTTTTACACACAAAGATACACGAACATTAAAAAAAATATTAAAAAGTATTTAAAAATTCGCTTGATGTTTGCCAGTTCAGTGGAACTCTATGCTCTTAATCTAGAAAATTTTCACATATATACTAATATCTTTTTTTAGAGTAACTATTGTCACATATCAATAATGGGTTAGTTGGACTCCCTAGATGTAGTCTTTTTGTTAAGTCTGTCACTTAAATTTTTATTATATAAATCGCTCATTAGATTGATAATGATGAAGTACAGCTGCAAGGTAGGGTAGAAGATTTTATGAATTCTCTTATACTTAAGATTTAAATCATACCTTTTTCTGTATAACATGATATTTATTTAAAAGCTTATTAAAATACCTAACCCAAATTGTTACCCACCTCTTGCAAACGATTCCAGGAATAGTAGAGCCTTATGTCATGCCAACCAGATGTGCAATTCCCTCTTCAAGGATGAAAAAGATCAATTCAACAAAAGGCTGTGTTTTTTTTTTTGGGGGGGGGGGATTAAGAGCTGTTTACTCAGTTTAGCTACTAATGACTGAATCCCATACTGCATCCATTTATCTTCCTTCACAGACTTTCAGGGCATTTTCATCATCCATAGTGTTTAGTTTCCATATGTTTATGTTATGTCTTTAAAGTAAGTGTTAGTACTGTTGGTAGAATATCCCTATATACACACATTTCCCAAACCAATGTAGCCATTCATCAGTAAGCTACATATTGTCTTTACCATTCAATTGGCCATTGATCAATGTCAAAATCCTTTTAACAAGGTTTATAAAAAAGACTATAACAGCAATCCAGTGGATGTAAAGCAACTTTTATTGCCTAAACGAGGAAAAATAATTACAAAAGCAGTAAATTTTCTGGCAATTTTGCATAGCTACCATTTCACTTTTCAGAAAAATTATTTTTCAACTTTTCTGTATTCTTACTCAGGGTGAATCCTCCTCTTCTGGATCTAGTTTCCAATTTGTTGTGGCTTCCCTATGACTGACATGCCAGTTGTTAAGCATACCATTGTTTATTTCGATTATTATATTGTCATTATTTCCAAGTTAATTTTAAAAATTGTTGACAACAAGAAATAAAAATGATAGTACTGTTTTTGTAAGAATTTAAAATAAAGTGGATGAATAGAAAGATCTGTTTTGGTTATGTTCCATTTTTAGAGATTATTTGGGTAGAAATAAGTTTATGAATGGACAAAATGGTGAACATTTACTGTCATATCTAACACCCATGGCAAATGCCACACCCTAGTTACAGCCCTGGAAAATAGCAGAAAGATTAGAAAAAAAAATCAAACTCTTCTAAAAGGAGACATTATAATGACTGAAGATTCAAGCTGTAATAGATTAGACTAGCCACTTGGAAAGGTCTTTCAAACTTTTCCAGGAAAAGATGAAATAGTGAGACTAGTTAAATCCCAAAATGGTGAATTTTTTTTATCTAATAGAAAAAGCTTCATAATCTTGGAATTCATTCATCTGATAAAAAACGATGCAGAAATCATATGATAGAACTTTCCAGCTAATCTCCTGCTGAAGATCACAATAAACCAGAAATAAAGAAGGGAAAATGTACTGGTTCAGACTAGCTCATTCCTAATCAGCCAGTGAGAATCACATGAGGATATAAATGGAAGACTAAAATGTTTAGATTTTTACAATATTCAAGTTTCACTTGAACTGGAAACTCAAAAAGAGGGAGTGTAACATACTCTGAGGTTTTACTTCATTGTTTTTTTTATTAATTATTGTATAGCAATGGGTTTAAATATTGGAAGTGTATGAAATTGAGTTTTGTTTACATTTGGCTTTGTATAACACCAGCTTTAATGATTATTGATTTTATTTTCTATTTATGTTAATGTGCTAATTCATCATATGATGTGATTATAATTATTAATCATATCTGAAAGCGTACTTCAAGTATCCTCATTTCTGTTTTTTATAAGTTATTAACCTGGAAATTATGTAACAAAAACCTTCAGTTTTGAAATAATAGCAGGTTCGGTTCACCACAGAACCGAACATGTGATCTAGGCTACGATCAAAAACTAAGATTAACCATGTCAACAGAGGCACTGGAAAGTTGTCAGGAATGGCAGTTTATCACTAGACAATTTAATTAGGCATAAACAACTACAATAGTAGAAATGATTTCTTTTAATTTTTTAACTTTCACAGGGATGTTGCGCCCCTTCAAGCATTTCATAGCAGTTTTCGGAGCAGCAAAACTTTAAATTTGTAGCAGGAAAAAGCATTTTCGTAGCAGTAAAACTTAAAATTTGGAGCAGGAGAAAGCATTTTTGTAGCAATCAAAATCTTGATTTAGAGCAGGATATAGTGTTTTTGTAGCAGTTAAAGTAACGATTTAAAAAATAAACTTAAGTTTGTGAATGATTGGTTAATAGCATTCGGAACGGCCAAATATTCAATAATTTCTGATATGGTTTGTTGGTTTTGTATATGCAATATACATATATTTCTATGTAATTAGTATAATCATATAAAAGATTATAAAGTATTAGCATTAAAAAACCAAAGCTAAAGAATTACTAGTAAGGTTCCTTATTACAGCTTCAGTACGAATTTATTTGTTAACAAGAAAGTATTCTTTACAGCATGATGCTTAAAGAGTTATTACACATGATTACAAGCAATATCAGTAGGATATTTACTTTTCATTCACAAAATCAAATGAAATAGCACTAAAAAAGGACTGGACAGGAGATGAAAGCCATCATTTTCCCTTCAGTGTAATGTAAAAGATATATCAAATGTTTTTTTGGTCAAGATCATAAAGAATGTACTTAGTGGTAAAGATAATTTTATCTTTTAACGTGTTGGCTGAGTTCTGAACACGGATTAGTTCACACAGGAGAATAATTCCCAAGGTGGGAAGATGCAGATGAACATCACTACTATATGACAAAAGACAGTACTTACAGATGAAGATACAAATGCCCTTTAAAGATTAAGAGGTGTAAATAGAAGATAAAATGAACAGCAAAAAATAGATGACGTTTTGTGCATTGCTACTCTAGCCTTTAAAAGTTATTTTGATGAGTTTCATCTCTCCATTTATTGCAAAACAATTGATGAGCCTAAAAATCCCAATTCCAAGTAAATTTTTTTTTAATTTTACTTGGAAAATAAAATGATAAAATATTTTACATGAACACCTTCAGCAAGGTGATACATAAGACTTCTCCCCCTAATGCTCTTTCAAGATTAGGTTACCCAGGGTGGTCAGAAAAAATGCACTCCAATATTCCCTCATTTCTAAATTATTTTTGTAAAATAATTGCATTTAAACTACTTTATTTTAAATTAACTAAATATAATTAAAAACTGAAAAATAATGAGACCAAATGAAGCTTTCAATGCTGATATGAGTAATTTTAGGCATCCAATTATAACTGTTATATTAAATGATTAGCTATTTAAATATTTAAGGTATCCGTCTACATTCAGAGAACTTTTTTCTTTAAACGTAGAAAACTAGTTCATGTTTTTATATTTATTTTTTATATTACCATAGATAATTGCACTTAAAAAATTTATTCCTGGAGAAGTTTTTATAAAATTTCTAATAAATGAAGAAAATTTAGTAAAAAAATTGGGTTTTTTCTCAAAAGGTCTAATCTTTTAATAAATTAAATTATTTCAAGATTTTTGATGCAACACATTTCTTATACACTGGACTAGTGAATCACCTAAAATCTTTGCTTAATTTACATTTGGCAAAAAATTTCGGTCCTTCAAAATCATACACATTGAATTTTTAAAGAAATTTTCATTACTTTTATATCTAACTATGAGTGTAACATCATTAAAAATTATCAAAATTTAAAGCTTTAAGGTCATTTATTAGTAAACACTATCAAAAGCATTCATAATAATTTTCAACAAAATATTTTAAGAACTTTTTGAAAATTACATTTCAAGTTTCAATATTTTATTAAAAATACTGTTCTGAGAAAAACGCATTTGAAGTTTATGAAGTTTATGCAACTTTAACACTTTAAAAAACTTAAAATACATGTTTAAAATTCCCCACACTTTCTTGCTTCAAAACTCTCTAATTGCCAAGTTGCTAATTATTAAAAATACTAAAAAATTTTTTTTAAGTAATCTTTGAAAATTTAAAAAGTTTTGTCCAGAAAATGCTCTTTAAATTCACAACTTCCGGTTCCGAAGGCGCTCTTCCGTTTTGTTTTGACAGCTGTCACTGATGTTTAACAGCTGTAACTTTTCTTTAAAATGCCGTAAAGACAAAACAAAAACAGATTTAGAAGCCTAAAAGTTGAAATTCTACAATAGAGAAATAAAAAAATACGATTTTAGGCAAAAAATGACGTTTTTAACGTAGACGGATACTTCATAGTTATATAAAATTATTCATTTTATTTTTCTCTAACTTTATTTATTTTAATTTCGCTGTATTTTTTTAAATTAGTCAGCATCCTTTTATATCCTTTACGAGATCCTATACTAAATTTGCATTTCACTACAGTATGCATTAAGACTGGGCGATGTATCGATATATCGTGAAATATCGATAAAGTACTCCATCCCGACACTGATTTCCAAACTTTGAGTTCAGATCAAGATATGAACAAACTCTTATATAGCTAAACTGATCGGCGAACTCTGATGTGAAATCGTTTTTCCGATATCATAACAGTATTAGAGTATACGAGGCATACTGTTCCTAAAAGTCACGTTCCGACATATAAACATAATCTTTCCGATTTTACAACTTCTAGTTACATAGCGCATGCGCAATGAAACGTCCTTTTATATAAACGCCAAACGATGGCCGAATGGATAAAGCGTTGCTATTCGGTACCGGAATTCGCGGGTTCGAATTCCACTATTGGTATGGATATTCGTAGTCATTCGAATCGGCTTTAAGCAGAAGGTGACGGTCTTATTAGCCCTTGTATAGCAGAGCAGTAGACTGTAGCACTCCAACTAACTGATATTTGAACATCCGATTTTGCGACACTGAGAGAGAACGCGGTATATCAGGGAACAGCAATTTAGCTACATCGCGAAATCGTTATTTCGTCCTAATTGAAGAATCCTGATAAACATTGGAAATAAATAAAACAGAGAAAAGCACGGAAATGAAGAAAACCTCGACGATTCACAAATACGGAACTTCAAGTTCAACAGCGAGAGGCTGGGTGGGGTCTGCGTCAAGATATTTTTGTGACACGTTTGTATGGTAAAGTTGTAACTTCCGCCTCTGGCCAGTGCACGAAATTCTTGTTGTGACATGTTTGTGCAGGCTCGTTTCAAACCAATTTTTTCCCGGTGGTAAAGAGCGGAAAACTGTAAATTGGCTTTACAAAAAATAAAATAAATCTGAATATTCTAGATTGTTGAATTTCCATATTTTCCCGATCTGATTACTATTTTTAATAGGCTGCAAACATTACGTTTCGGGAAGAGTATTGGTCCCCCAGAGGATGAAAATCTTATATCAAGTGATGATAGTCTCACCAATATACGCGGATTTCTTTCCAATTTCGAAAGATTTAGAAATAGTAAGATTAAAAAAAAAAAAAAAAAAAAAAAAAAAAGCAGAACTTTCTAAAAGAATTGGAATTTTCCACAGGTGCACTAAAATTTGCAAAAAAAAAAAAAAAAAAAAAAAAAAAAAAAAAAAAAAAAAAAAGCAGAAATTGGAGAAGCAGAAATCGGCTGTAGAAATCAAGTAGAACTCCACCAAAAAGCGGAAAATTTCTATCGCTGTACATGCTATAAACGTATTTCTTTTCGTTGGGCACAATGAGGAATTTTCACGTTTTCTAATTTTGATTTTAAACGATAGAAGACAAAAAAGTAAGCAGGACAGTAGCTATTTTTCTTTCATTTGGGGGCCTAATGAGTGATTTCTAATGGGTTTTATAGCGGACTCTTTAACATCTCTCAAAAACGCTACTTTATCTCCGCCGAGTTTGTGACGTCATCGTTCATGTAAACACCGAGCTCCTATGCTGTTTACATGTTAAAAGGCGACTTTTAAATTTGTTGTTTGTGTAAAGTATCACATATAATAGCATTATTTTCTTATGTCTGGCATTAAAAAATCATACTCTAAATATTGTATTGTGCCACTCTGTAAAAATACAACTAATTGCAATGAGAAGATATTTTTCAGCGTCCCAAAAGACCCACATACACGTAAAATCTGGACAACTGAGATGAACAGGGATGAGAAATTAAACCTCAAATTATCATATAAATCATCTCTATCGGTTTGTGAAGACCATTTTTCGGTAAATAAATGCTTGCATTTGTTTAAATATTACTATTTTAGAACAATTAAAGTATATAAAATACATCTATACCTTTAAAAAGATTGTTGATTAACCACTGCTATTTAACTTTTAAAACTGCTAATTTTCGAGTATTATCACAGAGTTCAAGTACAATAAATATTTTATAAAGCATATAAATATCGAAAAACATATAAATATCTAAAGCATATAATTATCTAATAAATAACTCGGGGGAGTATTTTCCCCCGTATTTTCAAGTATTTTCTTGTATTTTTCAAGTATTTTCTTGTATTCAAGTATTTTCTTGTATTTTCAAGGTATTATAAATATTTTCTTCAGAGATGCATACTTTCTTATGTATCAAATGTAACAGTGATATTTTTCGATTAAATTGGTGACTAATTTGAAAAAAAAAGTATAATATTTTTAAAATACTTAATAATTATATTACTTTAAAAATTAAATTTAATTTAAAAAATTTTATACATTTTTTAATTTGACATTAATATTAAAGGCAATAAAATTGTATTGCTATTTAAAAATGCATAAATAATTAAGTAAAGTCATTTAAAGATTTTAAATTTCTTTTCATCATATTTAAAATATCTAAGAATTGATTTTGTTTTGGTTTGGTTTTGGAATGCTACGGTCTACTTTTTGCAACACGAAGGCTAATGAGACCGGTCTCACAAAAAATACCTCCTCTAATTTTTATTTTAATATTACATCCGTCTCTATTTATAAAAAAGATGCAACTACAAATGTGTATGTATATGATATATGTATATTTATTTGACTTGTTTGTGTTTACAAACAAAAGAGCTGTGTTTAGCATGAATAAAGTATTAATACATGTTAAGTAAAATTGGAAAAAAAATATAAATGATTTTACACACCTTTGGGTTTTAATTCCTTGTATTTCTACTCCCATAAAATCCGGGTTTTTTGCCAAGAAAGAAAACATTGACATGCTGTCAATTTTCGGGAGGTTGTCTGATTGGTAAATCCAGGTAGAAGAAACATTTATGACAAATTGAGATAACTAAGCTATCTAGATCTATAAAATAAACCTTCAGGTTTAAATAAAAATAAATTTTGATAGCTAGAAAATTTCAGGAACTTGCAAAAACAAAATCGGAAAATAGTGTGTGCTTAAAAGCAATACAAAATTATTGGTCTGCATGAACGATGACATCACAACCAATCACGGAGCTTTTTGATGTCACGTGATTTTAGCTTAACTTTAAAATTAATTTTTTAAATGATGGACCCAGTTTTTTACACTTTTGAGAACATTTTTGGAATCTACGAGTCTGAAATTACCAGAAAAACACTAAGTTGTTCAAATCCCCCACATGTGCAAATTCCTCATTTTAATTGGATTTTTTTTTTTTTTGTCAATCTTGAGTCTGTAGTACAAAAGAGTAGCAGTATGTCTGAAGAATGAAATTCTTTCTTCTTATTTCATGCACTTTTACCTGACACAGTAAGTAGGAAAAATAAATATGACATATTCACTCTAAAGCCTAGTATTCAGCGACGTTCGGCGGGACTCTCCTCAACTATAAAACTTAATAATCTCTTCAGAAATTCTGGATCATCTTTAAAAGCTTTACTATCCTTAATCTTATTTTTTATTTGAATTATTGTTAAACCACCAGTTGGTGTATCTTCTATAGCATTAAGAAGTGCTACCAAATCTTCCTTTTTTGAATTCTTATACATTTTAGATTTCTCTCATATATTCATATATCTCCGGTAAAATTATATCTTTCATAAGATTAAATCAAACAGATCCTACCTGTTTTCCATGATATCTCTGTGCAGTTGCCATCATCACTGTCTATAGTCCTTTTCCATTTGCTCAGCTCTGGTTCTCGAAAGGGGAGCGTGTTGTGAAAATCGCCGAGCCGTTGTATAAATTCACATCCAAACAGTAGATTTATTTTTCAACATTAAGGTTTATTTTAAGACAGAACACAAACTACTACCGGATAATTATATATATATAAATATTACAATATTTACAGTAACCAATTATATCAACTCAAGTATCTATCCTAAGAGCCTTGCTTACACGTCCGGAGTCTACAATCACCTCCGATGTTCTCCCAAATCTACTTAATTATTATTCGCCTGTCCCTACAACCTGTAAGACCAACTGCCTTCCTCAGGCCATTCCTATGAAGCAACAAAAGCTCTTTATGGTGCAAACTGAGGCAAATGAGCTCTTTGGCTTTCAGAACATTAGAAAATAGTCATCCTTGACGATGGCTCTGTTCATCAACATAATGAAAATATCATAAGATGCTTATAAAAAAGATTTCAACTTCTTTTATTCAACATTGAGTTTATAAAAACTGTACGAAAAGAAGTTTTTTAAAAAGGACTTGAAAAAATTCACAATATATTTTATGGCATAAACTCAGTGCTTGCATAAACTTAATAACTTACGGATATAAAACATACAGTTTTAGGTAAAGGGAAATTCTAACAGCCCTGAGAATTTTGTTCCAGAGAACAGAAAATTTTTTTGTTTCATAATATTGAATGAATGAATTTGCCTTTAGGGCAGCTTGTGAGAGATTCACCAATAAAAGGGCACTGTGACCAGAGGTCTATTATACCCAGAGCCAAGAAAAAAAAAAAAACAAAAAAAAAAAACATAACTCAAGAGCACCTGAAAAAATATGCCATAGGCTGATGCAAATCTCAGCAGACAACTGACCAGAATATCCTGCAGCTCCCAAAGCTCAAGAAGATGGCAATCAACATGCTCAAACCTAAAAGAAAAATTCACAATCACATAAAATGCAGTATGGGATGTCCTCTTCAAGTGAGCAACTATGATACAAGGGATCAGAACTGATCTACATAATGCTAAGATGCCTGCCTTTTAAGAGCACAGTGACCCAGTAAGACCAACTGCCTTCCTCAGGCTATTCACACATGCAGCAACAAAAGCTCTTTATGGTGCAACCAGGGCAGTCAAAATGGAGCTGTTTGGCTTTCAGAACATTAGAAAATAGTCATCTTTAACGATGGCTTTGTTCATCAACATGATGAAAACTTCAGAAGATGCTTATAAAAAAGAATTTCAACTTCTTTCATTAAATATTGCATTTACAGAAACTTTATAAAAAGTTTTTGAAAAAATATTTGACAAAATTTACAAATTATTTTATGGCATAAACAATGTTTTTTGTAAGTGATAGAAAATAAAGGTGAAAAAAAATATTAAGAGCAAAATGAAAAATGTTAATTATATAAATATATGTGTTAAGCTCCTAGCATATGTAAAGATTTTACATTCTCTATTTAGTGATACATTTTAAGTATTGTAAAGAATTTATTGTTTAATAGGTTTTTATTGTTTTCTTGTGTTTAGTTAGGTTTCATAATTTCAAATATTATTTAATACTGAAAGTACATCACTACTAATAATTTTTAAGGAAAAAATTTTAGGTGTACGAAACAATCTTATGAGCAGTACGTTAAGTAAGATTTACAGTAAAGTTTATGAATTATTCTGTAGAATAGCTCATTTTGAGTCATAATATTTTTACCTTTTGGGAAAAAAAAACAAACAAACCACATTTTGTTTTTTTATGGTATATAGAAGTCAATAAAGAGAATGAAAATACATATTGGATAATTATTTAATATTATTTTGATTTTTTTAGGCTGTAAAATATTAAATTTACGAAACCACTGATTAGTATAATTTTGTTTTTAAAATTTACAAATTTAACAACAATGTATTTCTGTGTATAAGCGGAGAATATTTGGGGCTTTTTTAAAGTCCTAAAGTGGGGAGATTGGCTTATATAAGGATCCATGGAACTGATGTAATACATGGGTTTTTTTTATGTGTGTGTGTGTGACTTTTTTTGCCACTAGTGACAAAAAGTTGCAAATTGGCAAAAATTAATGGATGCTTTTTTTTAACAGTAAAGAACAAAAAAGAAAATGTTCAATGGTGAAGCAGTCGATAAATTGCCAAACATAGCATTGTTTTCTTTTTAGCTTATATTATTTAAATGTATGAAAAAGTTACATTTATATAGAATTACCAGAGTTGAAACTTGTCATTAGCATCTAAGTAAAAATATCATTGGCTACATGGTCTAGTGCCACAATTATTAAACCGTGTGCCTAGTAATCTAGTTAGTGTAAAATTGTGAAATTACTTAAGAGAGCATGAAGTTAATTAAAATTTAAAATGTAAGTTCTTTTTCCTTGCCACTTTTGAAACGTGCTAAAATATGTCCTTGTATTTTTAATGAGGTGAGACCGATTCTCTACCTCTATGACACATAAATTTGATGCCGAAGTGAAAAAAGTTTGAAAAGCATTGGTTAATGTTTTACTTTTTAACAACTTGATTGGAAATATTTTCCTTCTATTTACTTGATGACATTTTCATCTTGGTGATATATTAGGACATTGTAGAATTTTTTTTTTATTTTGGCTTACATACGGATTTTGAAATTTGGGAAAATTTTTGAAGGAAAATTGCAGTCTCGGCTTATATATGGATGGAATTATATTAGGAAATATATGGTAATTAATTTAAATTACCAAAAAAAGTCTGATACACAGTAAGCTTGATTTTACTTTACAGGAATTTTCATAAAATGAAATCAAAATTTTTCCATAAAAGAAAAATTTTAATTCTATTATTTGAGCAATTTAATTTTCATTTAAAAATTGGTTTTAAACACTAAAGTGCCTGATAAAGATATTTATAATATAAAAAATATATAATATATATAACATACTATAAAAAATATATAATATGTAAAAAAATATATTGTTAATGTTTCAAGTAAATACAATATCACCAGGGCTGGATCTAGATCCTTCAGCACTCATGGCAAAAAACTGGCTTGGGTCCCAACGATGAAATATAGTGGGAAAAATAGACAAGGTGATTATAAATAAAGTCCCACTTTAACAAGGCTGTAAATAAAAAATCATTGGTCAGAATGACTTCAAATTAGAATAGAACATACTTTAGGAAGAGGGGAAACAATATGGGTAAGAAAAGAAATTCTAGAGCATATCAATAGACAGTGCTGTAAGTGGCATAATGAAAGTGGATTCAGCTACAAGTGACATTTTGAATTGAGATGCAACAAATTTGGCATGAACTGCATAGAAAACTAATTGTACTGTTCAATGTGAATGAGTGTTTTGGCTCTTTGATGAAAAAATTACAACAGTTGTGGCACTGTTAGTAGAAAGCCCATCCACCACGGCAAGGTCATGCCACATTGGATGGGAAAAATTGGTTATTACTGTTTAGCTTTTCTTTTCAAGCTATATTATTTCCCCTTTCCTTCAGTATATTTAGTTCAAATTTTAAGTCAATCTGACAAGTGGGTCCTCTTTTACAGTATTCTGAAAGTGAACTTCAATTATAATCATACCCTAAAAATAGCTATAATTATATATATTAATATTATCTCTATATAATATATTCAGAATGAACTTACTCACAAATTAAACAATGTAAGATTTTATACTTATATATTAAATTAAAATAATTGGCATTTACAACATTGTTTTCCTACATGCAAATAAATTGATAACTTCTACATTGCCCAAGTTAATACTAGTTTGACATCATATTCAACTATATGATACTAACTACCTGTATTTAACAACTATCTTTTGTCCCTACCTTTCATAAACAATTCCAATTAATAGCTATTTGACAATCATCTTATCAAAACAGACATTTTTTATGAGTATCACAATAACTAATGAAAAGGTTTTCAATTATGATTATTTATACATTTATGAAGTTTTAAAATCTGCTAAGAAGTCTGTTATTTTTTCTAAATACACAAAATTTGAAGGATGGGGAGTATATTAACAAATGGCTTCTTAAAACTGTCTATTGTTTCTTAACTATTACAACAGATTAATTCTTACTAAATTAGAAATACATTATACAAAATTTGCATTCTGCTGCTGAGGGAAAAAAAAACCTTAAAATTATAAAAATTTATTCCTGGAAACTATTTTTGTACAAAAACAGAAGAATAAAAAATGGTGCTATCCCAGTTGCTGTAACTCAGCATGTTGAGAAGTCCTGCTACTTGCCAAGTTTGATAATAAAGTGTGAGCTCTGGGTTCCTCAATTGTGGTAACCATGGCTTTTGCTCCTCTTGCATAAACAGATACTGTAATCCAGAGATTCGGCAGCAAGATTGGAACTTTTAGATTCCACTATTTAATAAACGACTGCAATTTAAAAACTCAAAGGAAAATCTACTAACTTATAAATATTTTAAATGATTATATCGGCTTTATATAATTTATATAAAGATATATTGAAGCCCCTCCCATGACACAGGTCCGAGGTTTGTTCCCTGAGCTGAGCAAGGTTGACTCAGCCTCATATCCCTTCAGTGGGTAGACAAAGTGAGGACCTAACTGGTGTAATGCTTGGGATCCTAAACACTGTGGGTTCCATGTAAGGTTGATCACCTAACCGGAACATATCCTTTGCATCCCAGGGCCCTTCATCTCAGAAACAGATTGGCACTGTAGGCCCTGGCCCCTATGGACTGTTGCACTGAGAAGTTTAGTTTTTATAAAAACATATTATTGATTTATTAAGACTATTGATTTATAATTTGAAATAATTTTACTGACTTTATATAATTTATTTTAAGATATATATTATTTAAATTTATAATTAATAATTTATTTAAATTTCTATTTAATTTTAATTTACATAATATATATATTTATATACATAAAAAAGATATATGAAGAATGAAAGATATTATATATAGAATTAATATATATATATATATATATATATTATACAGGTACATATACATTTATAATTGTTTGCATTTAAAACTATTAATTTATTTTAACTTAAGATATATTTATATATATATATATATATATATATGTGTGTGTGTGTGTGTGTGTGTGTGTGTTACATGCAGAATTAATGCATTATATATAGAATTAAGAAATCTTATAAAATTAAGTTATATATATATTATATACAGTAGCACTGTCAAGGAAGGAGCAAATGGAGATCATACATTTTTAAAACTTATTTTATAAAATAGGAATGACTGACTAACATGTTGCCCCCAGAATACCAAATATGTGACTTTTAGTTAAGTTAGTTTTTTTCTAAAAACAAAAAAGAAAACTAATTAATGTCTTAACTCTGCTGTCAGTATATGTATAGTGGCACCTGTCTCATGTTATCAGGTTAAATTGATGAGATTCTCAAAACTTTCATACAACAGTGTGTAAGTCAGTCTACAGTCTTTGTCGAGAGCAGCTTGGACAACAATGGTGGTTTAGTGATAATAGGTTGGTTGGGAGCACTGCTGTCTATTCTGAATGGCTATGAACATTCATGCAAGCAGTGGGATTTCAACCTATCAACACCAGTACTGAAGATCAGCACTATCCTTTAAGGCATTTTTGGCCATGGTTTTATGAATATTAGTTTCTATTTTTTAGCTTTGAGTACAATAAATCTTTAGGTCACATGATCATGAAGTTTAAGAATCTTCAACTAAAAGTACAGCTGAACAGTATCCTAGGATATTACATAAAAATATAGATATAAATTTGGGTAAGCATACATACTTATTTACCATGCTATGTAAACTAATCAGTATTAAGAAATTAATTCATTATGCTTAAACTAATGAGTTTCAAGAAATTAAAACCTACCTCTACTTGCTTGATATAGTTTTTAAAAGTTTCAATACATTTCTGATTCAGTCAACTTTTTCTTACACACTAGACAAATGATAGCTGTGAACTTTAACACAAATTCTTGAAAAACAATAGGTGAATTATTAAGGTGCTACTCTTGGTTTCCAATCCCACTGCTGGTATGGATTTTTATAACCAATACGAATCAACTTTAAAGGTAGTTCCTGGTCTCATTAACTCTCATATAGCAAAAAAAGTAGACTGTAGCACTCTAAACCAACCATCTTGAATAATAAAACTATAACTTTTGGAAAAGCCACAAAGTATGAGTAAATTGGAGTCTTTTATGCCTTCCTTAGTATTGTTTGAAACTTCGCTACTGGGCAATGAAATCAAGGTATAGGAAATTAAAATTACCTTTTAAAGTCTTACTTTTTAATTGTATTGAGAATTATTAGAAATTCTACAAAAGAATTAAACAAAATTTTTAAACCTGTGCACCCTTAAATTTTCAACAAATGAATTAAATATCAAATAATATTTGAATAAATGGTTTTAAATAGCAGAAAAACTGTTACTATTAATATTAATGAAATTGTTTAAAATTTAAACTAAATTTATTTTCATTTTACATTTTTCCTCACTGAACAGTCTAAAACTGAATTTGAAATTACCTTTTTAAATAAATCCATTATCATTACAAGTCACACATTTAAATAAACAAATAAAGATTGTTTTAATTTTTTTAACTGGCAAATTTTAAAAAATTCAAAATTTAAATAATTTTTTTTAAATTCTTATCCATATTGTGTTGTATATCAAATAATCTTAATTGAAAAAGCTGCAATTATAATTTCAATACATATCATTTCTTTAATTTGAATTTAATCTAAATTTATTTACTTCTATTATAAAATATACACATTCATATATTAGATTTAACAGTAAAAAAGAAAAAAGTCTAATTTTGGAAATTTTTAAATTACAAAAAAAAAAAAAAAAAAAAAAAAAAAAAACGAAAAAAAAACGAAAAAAATACAATGTATAAGGAAGGAAAAAAAAAAGAGGTTTTATAGAAAATTAAAATAAAACTAGATTAGTATATTTTTCTAGTTCAGTATTTAAGTTGCAGTTAATTTTTCTTTTTTTCCAAGCTATCTTATTTAAACATTTCAATTCTTTAAGAAAAATTGGATGGCGATTAATTGACAAAAAACGATAAATCTATATTTCTAAAAATTTAAGCAGGCATTTTGCTTACTTTAATTATTCCATTCCAACCCCCAAGCTTAAACTATCTCACCATCTAGATGCGTTATGACGACTATTTGGCATGAGTAAGATGGTTGAAAAACTGTCGCCAATGTTTGTAAGAGATTGCAATATTTGAAATATAACACATAAATATACTATAAGAAATTAAATAATGAGAAAATATTTTTTATACTTCCTAGTTTATACATTTCGTCTTTTTCATCCTTATTAAAAATTATCTTCCTGCAGCAAAGCGAATTACAATTTATAAACATGTAACCGCTGATGGTAAATACTTCTCACGTGTTTCAATGAAAACAATGAGTTACTTAACAATGATTCAGGAGCGTCTGTATGGTGAATGGTCGCCAGCTATGTGCGCATGCTCATATATTTCCACACTGTTTCTCTCAAGTTTATGTTTATACCAGTTGGCGCATTATCGCTATAGTTCTTGCACTATTATTTTTACTTTTGCAAAAGTTATACCAAGTACCATTTTCTTAATCGCTCAAGTTGGCTAAAAGCATATATTAAATCAGGGGTAGGCAACACGGCGCCATGGCGCCCCCGATCGATTTTTAATGAGCCCCTCGTTGGACTAATGTATCATAGCCAGAGCTTGAGCGTATCTAATAACACGCACTTATTTTTTGTAAGTGTGTGATCGTATTTCGAATAGATCAAGCGTAGACCGTGCATCTAAAACTACCAAGTTATCCGAAATAATTCTTTTTTTTCAAAACTCTTCATGGATAAATGTAAAAGAAAAAGAACATATTATTTTAACGATGAATGGGAACATCTATATTGCTTCGTTGATTACAAAGGGAAGTGTATTTGTTATGTAATAATAGTGTTGCGATTCCCAAGAAAAGTAATATTGAACGACATTTTAAGACCGTTCATACCAATTTTGATAGTGAGTATCCAATGAACTCTGAAATTAGAAAAAAATTATCTTTAAAATGTTCAATAACTAACTAGCAAAGTTTTTTTTACTAAACCACTTCAGCAACATAAAGCAGAAACGATAGCATCATATAAAATATCGCATTTGCTAGCTAAGAATAAAAAACCATTTACAGATGGAGAATTAGTGAAAGAAGCCATGTTAGAAGCTGCTGGTTCACTTTTTGAAGAATTTAAAAATAAAAAAACACTTTCAGCTATAAACACGTTGCAATTATCAGCACGAACTGTTACTAGAAGAATTGAAGTAATTACGGAGAATTTGGAGACAGAATTAGCAAATGATATGAAAAATTGTATTTTCTTTTCGCTACAGATGGATGAATCGGCAGAAGTGACAAATATATCACAATTAGCAATTTGCGTGAAGATGGTATTATCTGATTTTACAACAAAAGAAGAATTCCTTAAAGTTCTGCCATTAAAGGGAAGCGCCAGAGGAGAAGATATCTTTTCTACTCTTAAAAAGTATATAACAGATGTAAAATTACCTGTATAAAAGTTATCGTAAATTACAACAGACGGGGCACCAGCGATGACTGGTAAGAAAAAAGGATTTATTGCCTTATGTAGACAGGATTCCTTATTCCCTAAATTTATATCTTATCATTGCCTCATACATCAGGAAATGTTATGTGCAAAAACAATCGGTTTTCAACACGTATTTACGATAGTAACAAAAATTATTAATTCCATAAGATCGGGAGCTATGCAACACAGATTGTTTAAATTACTTTTAGAAGATGAGGATGTTCAGTTCACAAATCTTTTACACACTGAAGTAAGGTGGCTGAGCAGAGGTAAAATACTTGAGAGGTTTATCATGCTTTTGCCACAAATAAAAGAATTTATTGCATCAAGAGGCGAATTTTACGAGCAATTAGAAAATAAGGATTGGCTAATCGACCTCGGATTTCTGACAGATATAACGGCAAAGTTGAATGAATTAAATTTAAAAATACAAGGGGAAAATCAGCATATCGCTGACATGATTAGTGCAGTAAATGCATTCAAATGCAAGTTAGTGTTGTTGAAATCCCATCTATTAAAAAAATCATTATCACATTTCCCAAATATAAAATATACTGTTGAGAGTTTAAATTTGAATAATGAAAATTTTACTGCTACATCATATTTAGAAATTATAGATAAGCTAATAGAAGAGTTTTCTTCTAGATTTGAAGATTTTGCAGCATTTGAACCCGTTCTAAGATTTTTCATAAGTCCATTCAATGTTACTGAAGATAATGTCCTTGAAATAGTTTCAGTGTATTTCGAGCTTCGTAATATCGAAGACCTAGAATTAGAAATAATAAACTTGCAAAGTGATATTATTTTAAAAGCGCATAGTAATGATAAAATGTTTTGGAACTTAGTCGATGAAAATAAGTATCCTATTATAAGGAAATGTGCGCTAAAAATTTATTCATATTGTGCAACAACATACAATTGCGAGTCTTTGTTCTCAAATATGAAATATTTGAAATCAAAATACTGAACAAAGTTTAATGACTCACATTTAGATAATTGTTTAAGAACCGGGAAATCTAAATATATCCCCAATTATAAGAAATTAGCTGAAAATATGGACACCCAAGTTTCACACTGAATTATATGTATCGTTATGTATAATACCAACAATATAAAGTTATAAAAAATCTGTTTTTTTATGCCTATTTATACTTGTTGATTATCTGTAAAATATGCGCCCTCGGTGATTTTCAAATTTAGTATTGCGCCCTTAAGGACAAACAGGTTGCCGACCCCTGTATTAAATAATCATTGCGGATCTCGGTCGCTTGTGATGCTTAGACTTCCTATGATCATAGCCCAGGAGTTCGGCTATGATCGGGTTAGGTAAGACCATCCATAAAATTTAGAAAAAAACCATTTTGCAGATAATTTTAAAAGTGCCAATATTCAAGTCCCTTCGGATAATTTTATTATTAAGGTACCTGGGCGATTCTCCGGAGAGTTTTATTATGGATTTCACTAGGAAGTTCTATGTTGGAATTGGAAGCAAACGACCAGATAGGGGCGGTGTACGCTATAGCTGCTATAGAAGCAGACAAAACTACTGATTTGTACAGGAGTATTTTATTTTTAGTGGAAAGATGGGGACCTTAAAGTAGTGAACGTATATCACATATTCTGGCATTCATACAATTTTTTTATGTTAATAATATGTTTATTAAATGTTAATCGCTTGTCAAGAGTGATACCAAGATATTTAGCAGTGTTGTGTATTTAAAATATATTAATTTGTATAATATGTATTTATATTTACTATGTATTGGCAACATACAATGTATGAGATTGTAAAAGAGAGATTGGCAATTTTAGATGTAATGATAACTTAGAAGCCTGTTGTTTTCTAGGCTTAATGAAGTTTTAATAAAGTTGTTATGTTTTATAGTTTTTGAATAAGTTTAAGAAATACAACATGGCGTAGTCGGTTAGTTAAAAGATAATTCGAGCCTATATGAAGTGATAGTTATTAAGATAGATTTATAAGTGATAAAGATGATGTCAAGTGATTATTGCAGGCCACCGGTAGGCTGAAGCCTCGATGGTAATGTTGCCGAGAATTGGCGCAAATTCAAACAAATGTTCGTTATCTACATGAAGGCATCATGCAATGAGAAAAAAGAATCTGACGTTAAAGTAGCAATTCTATTAAATGCTGTTGGCGAAGAAGCGGTGGAACTCTTTAATACTTTTGATTTGTCAGAAGATGATCTTAATGATTATAAAATGGTGATTGAAGCATTCGATCGGCATATAACACCAAAAAGGAATGTTGTAGTTGAGCGGTTTGTTTTCAATCAAAGAATACAAGAAGTTAATGAAAGTTTTGATAACTTTTATACTGATGTAAAAAAGTTGGTGAAGTCATGTGAATTTGGTGATCAAAGTGACAGTGTTGTGAGAGACAGAATTGTCCTGGGAATCTCAGACATTGCTCTACAAGAAAGACTGTTAAGAGAAGGAGACTTGTCTCTAGCCAAAGCAGTAGAGATTTGCAGGGCATCAGAGCTGAGCAGGAATCAGGCTCAAACTGTACAGAACAAAAGTGTTGATGCAGTTCGAAAAAGACAAGTTACTCATAGTGTGCTCTCAAAAAATACTAGTGGTGATGTTCCGCAACGCATGTACGCTTCAAATACTGTATACCAGTGCAAGAAGTGCAACAGAAAGCATAAAAGAGCTGAATGTCCAGCTTTCGGTAAACAGTGTTTTAAATGTGGCAATTTTAATCATTTTTCTTCTGGTTGTAAATTGCGTAGTGTGCAAAACGTAACATGCAGTGAAAATAAAGAGGAAGAACAATATTTTGCTTGTTCTGATGTTCAAAGTGATTTTTTTCATTGAATCTGTGAGTGTGTTACAGGTAGGTAAAGTGAATGTTAAAAATGAATGGACTAAAAACATACAAATTAGTGGTCATGATATAAATTTTAAATTGGATACTGGAGCACAGATAAGTGTTTTACCATTACATGTTTTCTCAGTTTTAAACAGGGATTTAGTACTTGAAAATACAAACATAATATTGGAAGCCTATGGTGGATTTAAAATTAAGCCTGCAGGTATTATCATTTTTATCAAGAAAATGATGAAAAATACTAAATTTAAAATAAGGTATCACTTACCTTATTCATCTCTTAAGGGTGCCACGTTCGAATCCATGTCGGTAAAAGTATCCAATAAAAAACAATAATGATTCACTTGCAACGATTTAAAAACACGACACATTTAATATGTATTTAACGATTACAAACATTACACACAAATTAACACGCATATATTACAAAAAAGCCGAAGACCTCCGAAGCGATCATTTTCCGTTCTCTACAACTCGAGGTCTCGGTATCTACTGACATTCCTGGTGGCGCTGCCATCGAAGCGTTGCAGGAAAGGCGACGTTATAGGAGTTCGTGACACTCTCCCACCTTTGGATTACCACGTGTTGGGGAATCCAAACAGCAGTCACTGTCCTAGGATCAAATGGTAGTACTCTCCTGGAAAAAAACTAGCAAAAACACATAAGTATAAACTATAAAAAACACAAAGTCTTGTAATCAATATTTCAAGTATAGTTATACATCTAGTCTCTTGACCGATTTCAAAGCTCGTCCAAAACGAGAATAACGAATTTCTCGACTGACAGGAATTAGATCCTGGTCAGGACAAGAACTGTCCTCCGCTGCTGTCACTGGACTGTTCAATGATAGAAAGTCATTCGTTGTCACCTCTAGAGGATAAAGTTTTTGTATAGGTCTCAAAACACTTCCAAATTGGGTTTTCAACTCGACGACACGAATTCTTCCATCTTTCCAGGGATAGGTCTGTATGACTTTTGTTAATGGCCAGTTGAGTCGTTTAGTGTTGGTATCTCCAATTAGCACTAGATCTCCTTCCTTTATCAATGATTCTTTTTTAACTTTAGAATAATCTTTTAGCAACCCCAGATATTCATTTCTGAAGCGGTTTCGTAAATTTTTCAGCAATTTCAATCTGTAAGCATACCTTTTTCTCAATTTTGTAGAATCGATTATATCCAAATCAGGAACACCAATATCTTTAATCTCTTGGAGAAACATAGAAGGTGTAAGCGCTGACAGATCTTCAGGATCTTCTGAGATGTAAGTTAATGGACGGGAGTTAATCAAACTTTCGGCGTCACATAACATTGTGGTCAATTCTTCGTCATTCAAACAAGCTCTTCCAAGAACCCTTCTCAGAATGCTCTTCAGCAACCCTATCAATCTTTCCCAGAAGCCTCCCCACCAAGGGGCAGATGGAGGACTGAATTTCCATGAAATTCTTTTCTCTGTCGCAAATTTATCGACCTTTTCCCAATCAATACTCTTCAAAAGATTGGCTGCTCCCACAAGATTTTTTCCATTATCTGAATACACTGTGGATGGGCGTCCTCTTCTGGCAATAAATCGGCGAAAAGCCAGTAGAAAACATTCAGTTGACAACGAAGTCACCAGCTCTAAATGAACACAACGGTAGACGGCACACGTGGCAAGTACTATCCAACACTTTTGGCCCCCTTTTAAAAACAAAGGTCCACATAGGTCGATGCCTGTGATTTCGAAAACAGCTGCATCTCTGACTCTGTCTTCTGGAAGAGGAACACTTACGGCTTCTAATGGGCGAACAGAAAATCTTCTGCACTTCGTGCAGTTTCTTATTACCCCTCAAATCGTCTTTCTGCTCTTAATTATCCAATAGTATTCCCTAAGGTAAGACATTAATGTTTGTGTGCCCGCATGTTCTAGTTCGATATGTTTGTTCATTATTAATTTTTCAACCATATGATGCTTATGTGGCAATAATACGGGAAATCTAAATGTTGCCAAATCCTTTCTTGATGCAATTCTCGTCTCAACTCGCAACAGACCATCACTATCTTGCACAGTTCGCAAGTTCAATTTTTTCTCATCAATAAAAGATTCTCTTTGTATTTCTTTCAAAATAACCTTTTCTGACCTTTCAATTTCTTCTATCGCCAATTTTCCCCTTTTCCGGTCGTCAGAAATTCCTCTCAAATTCTTACAAAATCGAATTACATATGCCATAATTCTTACAATTTTGTTAAAAGAAAATATTTTTTGGAAGAAGGCAAATCTATTTATGACCAAATTTGTAGCTGAAATTATAGTCTTTTTCCTTTCAGAAATGACTACATCTTTAATCGGGCTTAATTTCACTACCTGGCCATTCTTCGAGAGGTAGTTTTAACCACTCGGGTCCCTCCCACCATCGGGATTTCAACAAGTCTCTAGGATTGTATCCTCGTGAGGGCAAATCTGCAGGGTTAAATTTTCCCTGAATATGACGCCAAGTCTCTGGATCCGTCAATTTTCGAATTTCATTGACTCTGTTGGCTATAAAAGTGGCCCAGTTGTCTTGCTTTTTTATCCAGTATAAAGCGTTCATTGAGTCAGTGTAAAAGAAAGTGAGCACGTGTTTCATATTAAGTTCTTCTTTAACAGTGTAAGGAAGTCTGGCTCCTATGGTACACGCAAGGATCTCTAATCTGGGAATTGTAATTGGTTTTATGGGCGCTACCCTTGATCTAGCCTGCAATAGTTGACAGTTAACAATTCCCTCACAACTATTTCTAATAAAAATTGAAGCTGCATAAGCAGATTTGCTAACGTCTACGAAGACATGCAACGTAGTATTCTCATCTAGTCCAGGTAACTTTCCAGGGATTTCTATATCTTTCAAATATTTTAGTTCATTAGCCCATTTTAGAAATTTTTTTCCCAAATTATCTGGGAGCTCTGTGTCCCAATTGGTTTTCTCCCTCCAACATTCCTGCATAATTAGTTTAGGAATAAGAGTAACAGGACATGTGAACCCAATAGGGTCAAAAATTTGACTCAACATTGACAACACGGTTCGTTTACTCAGTACACAATGGGTTTGCTCTTTTATCTCACAGGATAAAGTATCAGTGTACAAATTCCATTTAAGTCCCAATACTGAAACGATTTCTTTATATTCATCCCCAGAGAGGTTCAATATTGAATTTTCCTCATCTTTATCTGGTCGGTTATGTTTCCATCCCCTTAAGTCAAACTGAGCAGACGACATCAATTCTTTAGAAACCGCAATAAAAGAGTTTAACTCTTCCATAGTGTTCACACTTGCAACGCAATTATCAACATACATAGACTCATTAAGTTTTAAAGCTGTCTCTCTTTTAGGCTCTGCTACATTCTCCAAATGGTAACTGATTGTCGCGGCAAGTAAAAAAGGGCTCGCACTTACCCCGAAAACTACACGGCAATGTGAATATACAATAAGTTTTCTGGGATCTCCTTCCTCCCACCATAAAAACCGGAGAAATTTTTTGTCTGAATTAGCAAGACTTATTTGCAAGAAAGCCCGTCGGATATCCGAAATCACCCCATATTTCCCCTGCCAAAACCTGTTTATGAGCCTAGGAATCAATTCCAAAAAGTTTGGTCCCTTTTCAATACAATCGTTCAGCGACACTGAATTTCTTCCTTTCGCGGAAGCATCAAAGACCGGACGGATTTTAGTGGTTGAGTTCTCTTTAAAAAACTGGTTTGTGTGGTAAATAATGACCTTTGTCCCCCGCCAGTTCCTCTAAGTCAACAGGTTCTATAATTTTTTCGGATACCCATTCCTTGAAGACATTTTCATACTCCTGAAGACAGTTTCTCTTTTGCAGCACTTTAATGCAAGACTTGAGCCGTCTTTCGGCAAGGTCTCGATTATCCGATAATTCCGGATGAACCTACAACCACGGGAGAGATACCTGATATCTACCGTCTTCATCTCTTTTTAACGAATGAACAAAATGATTTTTCGCCGCTTGCTCAATTTCCGATCTCGTCTGAGAAATATTTGGTTCCGTAATTCCTAGCGAGTCAAGTGACCATAGGTCAGAAATTTTCAAGTCACTAACGTGAAGCGATAAAAGTACTTCATTAGTGCTATGACTTTCTTCTGTTCTCCCCATTATAGTCCAACCAAAATAGGTATTCATTGCAACGAGTCCACCTGACAGATTTTTGATTTCCCCTGTAAACAATTTTCCGGCATAGTCCGCATCTATCAGTCCGTGGATTTCATTAGCCTTGCTATCAAACAAACAGAAGTTTTCATTTACAGTTACGTCACTAGGAAAAATTCCGCACCTTTTAATTTCTTCCAAAAGTTCGATGTTTTCCAGTTTTGGAATCGGCGCACAAATAATTTTCTGTTCCATAACATTAAATGTGCAATTGTAACTGTTATCAACATTACTTAAATTAATGACATACTTTTTATGATTTTTCCCTTTTTTGTAACCCCCCAAATAATCCGTGTACAACTATTTCCTGTCCTATATCTTTTAATTGTAAGCTACGCGCTGCAAATTCTGAAACATAACTACAAGAACTACCAGTATCAATAATTATTCTCATCAAATGTTTTTGTTTGGCTCCGGAAGCGCTTACTATAAGTGTTTGTAACATGACTTTTTTTTATCTGATGAATTGCTTAGAACGCAATTCGTATCTGGTTTTGTCTTCGTAGAATCCTCTCTCTGAGTTTTCCCTTTCCCCATACACATTATGGTGACATGTCTGCCAGAACATAGCTCACATTTAACGTTAGCCCTACACGCCGATGAAATATGTCTTTTTTTTTATTTTATCATTTAAGCACCGAAAACAAGAACCAGACCGCTTACAAATTTCTATCTTCTCTTCTAAGTTCACCTCATTATTAACACAGGAAACAGAGCAATGTTTAGTGGATTTACAAAATAAACATGTCGGGTTGACTCCACTTCTACTATTTTGCACAGACTCATTAATTAAAGCCGCCGCCGTGGATTGACGCCTGCTATCTTGTTGATACGTTTTAGGTGTTTTGAATTCCTGAACTGAAGTGCTAACAGTCAAGTAGGTTAGCTCCCGCGCTACCAGCTGTGAGGATAAAAATTCGACTAGCTGATCAATTTCACAAGCAGATGTATCTTTTTTTCTTTTATTGAATTCCAATAGTAGATCGCGGGGCAATAATTTTGTCAAAATTGGCACTAGAATATTTGAGTAACTATCTTTTTTCACCGATAAACCCTCTAAGCTTCTGATATTTTTTTGTATGTGATTAAAAATATTTCGGAAACTTTTTACATCGTTGGAGTTTTTTAATGGGCTTGTTTGGAGTAATTTTTCGATATGTACATTGATTAAAATATTCTTATCCCCAAATCTTTGTTTCAAGATATCAATTGAGTTGTCATAATTTTCTGCAGTTAACTCTAATCCGTCGATCATATTAAAAGCAGAACCTCCCAAAAAGGATCTTAAATAATTAAACTTATCAATTTTACTCAAATTTGTATTTTCATGAATAGCAGACTTAAAAGAATTCCAGAAATTTATCCATTCACTTATTTCGCCAAAGAATTTCGGGATAGTTAATTTTGGTAATTTTATGCGATCTTTTTCAATCATTTGGTTTTCGTTCAGGCTCGACACGCTTCTAGAATTATTGGGGTTCTGTAAGGAAATATCAGATTCTGATTTTTTATTTGTTTTCTTAATAAATCTTAATGTTTTGAATCGCGTTTTTGTTATCTTCTCTTTATATTCCTCTACACTTTCGAATTCTTCTTCTAATTCGTCGATTTTAATCAGTTTTTCAATTTGTGAATTAATTAATTTTAATTCCTCACTTTTCTCATCTAAAATTTCGAGATATTCTTCTAGCTCATCGACTGTTACATCTGGTTTCACTATGGAACTTTCGATTTTAGTTATTTGTTTCGTCACTGAACCTCTCAAAAGACCACGTTTCCGCTTAAACTTATTCAGTTCTTCTTCAGACATTTTGTTTGTGGGAGTCAACACAAAAGTTATTCTTTCTTAATTGTGAATTTATCTTAACTGTTTTAGCAATTCAACAATCAATATCTAATTTTTAACTTTTGTTTTTTAAACATACAACATGTCATAAGTTCTCTCTTTAAGCATATGAATCAAAATGTCAAACTTATTACCGTTCTGTGGCAGTCCCTGTTCTGGCGCCAGATATCTTTTTTATCAAGAAAATGATGAAAAATACTAAATTTAAAATAAGGTATCACTTACCTCATTCATCTCTTAGGGGTGCCACGTTCGAATCCATGTCGGTAAAAGTATCCAATAAAAGACAATAATGATTCACTTGCAACGATTTAACTCGAGGTTTCGATATCTACTGACATTCCTGGTGGCGCTGCCATCGAAGCGTTGCAGGAAAGGCGACGTTATAGGAGTTCGTGACAGGTATGATTAATTTAATATGTAATGTTGATAATAAGCAGGTTAGTGTTAATTTTGTTGTTGTTAATAATTCTAAATCCAGACCTTTACTTGGGTTGGAAGGTTGTATAAAACTGGATCTTGTTAAATGTATTGACAATGTAACTTCAAATGTAAATCAAATTGAACAATTTATTCATAATAATTTGGAAATATTTACAGGAGTTGGTAAATTTGAAGGGAAGTATACTATTAAATTACAGGAAAATTCTATACCTGTTATCCGTCCTCCTAGACGTGTACCAGTCAGTTTACGTCCAAAACTTCAGGACATTTAAAACAGGAAAAATTAAAACAGTTCAGGAAAAATTAAAACAGTTGGAAGGGGAGGGAATTATTGCCAAAGTTGATAATCCACAGAGTTGGGTTAGTAATTTGGTTGTAGTAAAGAAACCTAATGGGTCAATAAGAATATGTTTAGATCCTCAAGATCTAAATAAAGTAATAAGAAGAGATCATGTTTTAATACCAAAAGTTGAAGAGCTTGCTTCTCAGTTGTGTAACAAGACAGTTTTTTCAGTGCTTGATCTTAAGGACGGTTTTTTTCAGATTGAGTTAGATGACAAAAGTAGCGATTTGTGTACATTTAGCTCACCATTTGGGTGTTATAAATTTTTACGTCTTCCAATGGGTTTATCATGTTCACCTGAAATTTTCCAAAAAAGAAATGAGGCAAATTTTGGCAACATTCCGGGGGTTCTAGTTTATTTTGATGACCTCCTCATTGCAGGGGAAACTCTAGAACAACATGATGAAATCTTAGCTAAAGTTATTAAGAGGGCTAAAGAATTAAATATTAAATTCAACCAGAACAAAATACAGTTTCGAGTACCCGAAGTCAAATATTTGGGATATGTATTTAACTGTAAAGGTATGAAACCTGATCCAGATTACGTTCAAGCTATACTTGATATGCCTGAACCTAATAATAAAACTGAGCTCCAACGAATACTAGGGATGATTAACTACCTTAGGCAGTTTATCCCTCAAGCATCTGCTATATCGGCACCTTTACGAGAACTTCTTAAGAAAAACATAAGTTGGCATTGGATGCAACTGCACTTAAGATTTTGAAAAATAAAGTTGTAACTGCTCCAGTGTTAGGGGTATTTAACAGCTCAAAGCCAATAGTTATACAGGCTGATAGTTCCAAGGATGGCTTAGGTTGTTGCATGTTGCAAGATGGGAGACCAATTGCATTTGCTTCTCGGAGTTTAACTAATGCAGAAAAGGGTTATGCTCAGATAGAGAAAGAATTTCTCAGTATTGTATTTGCGGCAAACAAATTTCATTATTTTATTTATGGTAGGCCAGTGGAAATCTTGACTGATCACAAACCCTTAGTTTCTATAATGAATAAAAATGTAGGTAATGTGATGTCACCTAGGTTGCAGAGAATGAAAATAAAATTATTAAATTATCAATTAAATCTTAAGTATTTACCTGGCAAATTTATGTATATAGCAGATTTGTTATCAAGAGCATATATTGTAAAACCTGTGGAAGATGATATAGAAATGACAGAGTTAGTTCACAGTTTAACTAAACATTTGCAAGTGAGTGAGTCTAGGAAAAATGAATTTAGGAAGGCAACTCTCTCTGATATTGGTCTGTCGCATATTCTAAAATTTCGGCGTGAAGGGTGGCCCTCTAATAGTAAAAATGTGCCAGTAGAAACTCAAGAGTATTTTAAATTTAGAAATCATATATATGTTGAAGAAGGACTAGTATTTCTAAATGATAGAGTAATAGTACCAGTCAGTTTGAGAGCAGAAATGTTACATATTCTCCATATATCTCACTGTGGGATGGAGAAGGCTAAGGCTAGAGCTCGACAAGTTTTATATTGGCCTGGGTTAACAAAAGATATTGAAGAGATGGTCTCTAAATGTAAAGTGTGTGAGAAATATAGACAGAAAAATATCAAAGAACCTCTAATGAATCATGAACTATCAAAGTTACCATTTGAAAAAATCGGAGTGGATATTTGCGAGTTTGGGGGTAATAGTTATCTTATCATTGGCTGTTACTTATCAAAATGGTTAGAGATATTAAAAATTTCAAATAAAACAGCTAATCAAATTATATCAAATTTTAAGGCTATTTTTTCCACTCATGGTATACCAAAAGTTATAATTTGTGACAACATGCCTTTTTCTAGTATTAAAATGAATAAATTTGCCAGAGAATGGGGGTTTGAAATTATAAATAGTAGTCCAAATTATCCTAAATCCAATGGATTTGCTGAGAAAATGGTGGGTATTGCTAAAGGCATTCTCCGTAAATCAGGCATTGAAACTGATATGATAAACGAAGCCTTACTGGAGCATAGAAATACACCAATAAGTGGAATGAATGTTTCTCCTGCTCAAATACTTATGAGTAGGTGTGTGCGTACAAAATTACCCACGACAAGTTCTATATTGAAACCAAAAATAGTTAGAAATTTTAAAGAGCAGTTAGAATTAAAAAGAGCTAAGAGTAAAAAATATTATTGATTTGCAAGCTAGGAAAAGGGCAGACTTTAGTGAAGGGGAGAGTGTCCTTATATGGTCTGGTAATAAATGGGAGCCAGCCCAAATTATAAAAAAATGTAAGACCCCTAGATCCTATTTAGTAAAATCTGTAAGAGGTAGTATATTGCTTAGAAATTCATTTCATTTGAGAACTCGAAAAAATTCTTTTCAAGAGCGCTTTGATGATAGTGTTGTAACGCAGACAACTAACATTGAAAGGGGAGATATGGCAGATACTGACTGGAATAGTGGGCAAAGGTCTGTTATTCAGGATACAGGCAATGTACCACAAAATGAATACATAACAAGAAAGGGTCGCATTGTAAAACCACCTTCACGATTCAGAGATTTTGTCATGTCATGAAAAAGGGGGAGATGTTGTGTATTTAAAATATATTAATTTGTATAATATGTATTTATATTTACTATGTATTGGCAACATACAATGTATGAAATTGTAAAAGAGAGATTGGCAATTTTAGATGTAATGATAACTTAGAAGCCTGTTATTTTCTAGGCTTAATGAAGTTTAAATAAAGTTGTTATGTTTTATAGTTTTTGAATAAATTTAAGAAATACAACAAGCAGTATCGCGTCAACTGATCGCCTCGCCGTATAAATACAATCGTGGGGTAATTATAAAGGATCGACTAAAATAAATTGCCTGACATTTGCCAGGATTTATTTTAATGTTCTAATTATTAAACCATATTTTCAAAGCAGAAATAGGATATTGAATGTATGCGCTGACGCTATCTATGTGTGGGACAGAAGTAAAAATTGCCGTGTCATCAGCATAGAGTGCAAGAGAAGTTAAGTCAGTTTTAGGGATATCGTTAATAAAAATGTTAAACGTTGACATTTTTATTTTATTTTCATTTTTATTTGTTTTCTTACAATAGAACAAAACTCCAGTTATTGTTCTATTGTAAGAAAAGGTGCTGTTAACAGGAACTTTAAATGTACCGTTGCAAAGGTCGGGTATCATTGCATCAGATACAAGGAGCTTAATTAATTTGTAAATGAATGCCTCGTGTGTGATGCGGTCAAAGGCCTTTGCAAAACGAGTATAGTGGCATGAGCCCTCGGATAATATACCTTGGCGTGGAAACTCGGCGCACGCCAAGGTCTATTGCCTAGCCCCGGAACTTTTCCAATATTGTATAAAACTCATTCCCATCACTTTCTATGAACGATTCTGCCAGAGTGACTATATTAGGTGGCTCCATCTAGTGACTTTAATCTGCTTGACAGTTAGGGAAAATTTTGTTTATTTAGGAGTGTTTCTCAATCATCAGCAATGTATTTGTTTTCCAAGGCTTCTTTTCGGTATATCTTATACACCTTCGAAACATAGGCGTAACTTGGCAGTTTCAACTGGGGGGGGGGGGCAAAAGTTTTCAATAATGCATATTCGATAATCCTAATACGGTAATGTTTAACCCTTTTTAACTATTATTTTTGTTATTGTTTATTTAGTTATAATGGCAAAATCTGAACAAACGTGCAAAATAGTTGCAAATCACAAAACATGATGGTTCTTTTCATTTATTCTACCGAAAAATGTTCTGTTTCTTTAAGCTTGAAAACATATCTGTCGCCATTGAAGGAGGTAAGATTAAACGGTAAATACCCAGTAAATCAACTAAGTAAAAATAAAATTCAACGGAATAAAATTAAATTACGCTGGTTTTATCCAATTTAAATACAAATTGATTTTTTCCAATGATATAGACATAATTTATTTTCTTAATTGCATAATACTACATATTTATATCAAATAACTTGTCTTAATTTCTCTCCACTTCAGTCAAACACACATTATGATTAAAATGTAAGTACTGTTTTACTTTTCAAATGCGTTTAAATATCAGGGAAACGTTTACAAATGTAACAATAATATTTAGATTTCAGTATATTTTGAAGTGGGACTACTTAAGAATTGGGTACCTTCTGCTATTTTTGGCGATTTTTTTTTTGGCGCCAATCGCTCCAACTCCTTCGAGCGGAGTTACCGGAAGGCTGACGTTTTAAACGGCAACAGATTTTCAGCGCGACTAAATTAACTGACTTATTTTATTGTGAAATAATATACTAATTTTGCAATTAATGGCAAAAATGTTGAAAATTGCGTAAAATGATATTTATGTTAATACAAATTTTATTTATTCATGTTATTTTTTTAATATCAGTTGGTTGTTAATTTTAAACGATTAAAAATTGATTATTTTTGTTTTTTAATATTCTTAAAATATTTCCTGATTGCACACAAAACAATTAAAAATAGATAAATTAGAAATAAAAAAATAAAACAAACGCAAAGATTTTTTTTTAATTTTCAAACAATATTAAAATGTTAGTACTTTTTAATTTTTTAAATAAATTTTTGATTTATCAAAAGTTTTTTAACCAAGGGGGTCTCTGCCCCCTTTGATCCCCCGTAAATGTTATTAATATAAAAATTTATTAAAAATGTAATTAATTAATTTTTTATTATTATTTTTTTTTAATATTCTTAAAATATTTCCTTATTTTAAACACACAAAATAATTAAACATTTCATTTTAAAAGATAAACCAGAAATAAAAAATAAATAAAACATCCACAGAGATTTACTTTTAATTTTCAAAGAACATTAAAAGGTTAGTAATTTCTAATTTTTTAAATAAATTTTTGAGTTATCAAAAACTTTTTAAACCAAGGGGGCTCTGCCCCCCTTGAACCCCCGTAAATGTTATTACAAATAGTATAAAAATTTATTAAAAATGTAATATTTTTTATATACATATGAAAAATAAAATAAATATGTACTAACTGCATCTAAAAAAATATTGTTTAAATCCGCAACCGTTCAAAAAACACATAAAAACCTTCCTTCACTCCACACAAAAGAGTTTACAATTAAAGTAACATGAAATATCACTTGAAATTAAAAAACATAAGCACTTACTTTTTAGGCGTTGGATCAGATTCATATCATTCTTACACACCGAACATTCATATTTATTATTGATAAGCCCCTCTTTAACACACACACAAAAACCAAACAGAAGTGCATCAAACAATATCCTCAGGCGAAAATGGCAGAAAACGAGTATAACCAGTTTGAATATTGCTTTAAAAGTGCCGTTAACCACTAAACCAATAGAAATTAGGCGCATTTAAATAAAGAACCAATAGAAATTAAGCGCATTGAAACGTCACGAAAGGGTTACATAAAAAGAACGGCCTCTAAATTGTACATAAACGAAAAAATATCACGGCGAGAAAAGGAGAAAGCAGTCTGGGTTACCAGATTTGACGCTTTATCGCCACCAGATTTGGCGCCTATCAGCGTGTACCCAATTCTTAAGTGAACCCGTATTTGAAATTACAACATGGATATTTTGGAGCACATTTCTGGTTTGGTTTGGTTTTGAAGCGTTACGGTCTACTGTTTCGCTAACCGGGACTAATGAGATCGGTACTTACTGTTAAAAGCCGATTCCTAAAGGCTACGAACATCCATGCCATCAGCGGGATTCGAACCCGAGAATTCCAGTATCGAAGTTCAGCATTCTACTGCTCGGCTGCACATTTGGGAATACTCTGGTATTTAATGAATAAACGATGCTCATTCCAATGACAGTAAAATTGTCCCATAATAACATGGGAGTTCCCCATTGTCGGAATAATTGTCCCTATTTGGGTGGGCGATAATTTATTGTTTTGGGGCAACTTTGGGTACAATTTTAGCCATTTCTGGTGTATGTAAAGCACCAAAGGTTTAAATCAGATCTAATGATACTCTTTTGAATGACACTTAAATTGTCCCAATATTCTAATGTGTGTATTATTTGGGGGGGGGGGAGGATACTTTATGATTTTGGACACATTTGAGGTTGATTTTGGTACATTTTCGGTGTTGATTAAACTTCAAAAATGGTTGATCGAAATTGATCTAACGACGCTTATTCGAATGATATATCGTTCATGTTTATAAGATCATTTAAAAAAATCCATAGAGTTATCCTCCCCCCTTACAGTTTTTTAATCATTTCTTTTAACTGATCATTGATATGTTGATCAAATCTGATCAGATTAAGGACGTACTTTGAAATGTTAGCTTCTGTCATGGGAGGGGGGAGATAACTTTATTTGTGTATATTTTCAGTTACATTTAAACCTTAAATTGATATTATTGTCAAACCTTTCAAAAAATTTTATAGATAATAAAATAAATTTATCGACTTCGTAAATGTAACTGTTAAAGTAGTCTCAATGACCGGAAAGAAGCACTCTTTTTACCCGCAAGCGTACCTAAAACCAGTTTCATACTCTCTTATATATGGAAGGCCCTGGTGGTTGTTGCTTTTTACCTGAAGTAAAATCTGGAAGGACTGACTATACCAACCCTATACTTCGCTGACTATTCTTCCCAGCTAGATATCTAAATGATTTCAGCTTCTGCACTGATTTTTGTTTTATTTCTAACACTTCACCACAAAAATAAGAGAATGTAAATACATTTTTAAATATTTAATATTGTTAAATTATTAAAACTATTGAGTATTACTAAATAAAAGTATTTAAATCACCACGGTTGAACGGTGACCGAATCGGTAGGGTGCTGATCTTAGGTACCGCAATTCGTAGGTTCAAATTCCACTGTTGATGTGGATGTACGTAGCCGTTTGGAAGGTAGTATGTTTCAGTCACACCAGATCTTGTGTAACAAAATAGTATACCATAGCCCTCCAAACCAAATGAAATCAACGCAAAAGACTTAAATAAATATGTAAAAAAATATATAAAATATTTATATCTAAACTTTATAATCTTTAAAATTCTTGCAAGGAACTTTTTGGGGAAGCAATAATTTATTCATATTAATGCAATCGGGATATTTCATTTCAATTTAAGTTGAAAGGATTTTAAAAGGTTTACAAAAAATAACGATGTTTATCTGTGCTACAATAGTTTTTCATAAGAAGATTATTAACGACTCATTTTAAGTATAGTATAAAGTTAATACTCAGTAACATATTTTGATTAAAATCGTAAAGGTAACTTCAGGAAGATGTTTACACACACTACATTATGCATGCCTCCTTTTATTACTTTTAATTGATTGCAAATTAACTTTCAAGTTTAACACTTGTTTTCGAAGTTGTTCTTGGTCGAATGGGTTGGTTGCTGCTGTTTGTTATCGGTATTCGTTGGTTTGAATCTCACTGCTATAACAGATGTTCGTAGCCGTTCGGAATAGGTTATAAGTAATAGGTCCTGGTCTCAGGACTAGGTTTCATACTCATGTTAAGAAGCAGTGGAATATGGTGCTCCAAACGATTCAGCAAACCAACCAAAATTATTCTGAGTATCTATTTAATATTTCCTTTTATGTAGAATTTAAAATTTTCCTATTACAAAAATAAATTATACGTGTATAAAATAAAAAAAATGTTTGTTTTCAATCATGCAAATTGCTCATATAGCTATATACAAAAATCTAGTCTAACGTAATAAGTTGAAACTATTTTCTAACATAGAATCTGTCTCTCCCCGAAACAGTTTTTTAAAATTTTGGATTTTCAACGGGGGGGGGGGAATTCCCCTGAATATTCTTGACTATGTCCTTCAAACAAGAAATCTGTTGGAGAATGTTGAAGTTTCTTAAGAAGAATCGTGTTAATTCCTTTTTCGATGGCATGTGATTATTCCTGAAAAAGGGTCTTTAAAAAAGTCGAGAAGCATGCAGTGATTCGAATACCTATACTTGTTTCAAAATTTTCTATGTATATACAAACACGCAAAAAGTAAAACTAAAGAAAAAATAATAAAAGTACTTACTAATTTGCACGATATTTGCCAACGGAACTCTATACACTGTAATCTAACAGTTTTAAATACTATCCAAGTTGGAAATCTGAAATAGTCAAGGGCGGATAGTATCGTTTCAATATGCAGCTACTTAGTCCCTTACATGAATGATGGGTTAGCTGGATTCCCTGGCCTTCTACCTAGTTAAATCTGTTACTTAAAATTTATATAAATCTTGCATTAGGCTGATAATGAACTAAGTACGGTGACAAATTTCTATGGATTACTTATGATTAAAACTTTTGAATTGTTAGGCTTTTCCAGTTTAAGATTATATGACACTTATTTAATGGCTTGGTTAGAATAACTAGCCCAATCATGCAAACGATCCCACGAATAGTAGAGTTTGAGGGGCGATTCGTATGCCAACCAGATGTTCTATTCCCTTTTCAAGAGAAAAAAAACTCGTTTAGAGACTAATGACTGAATTCCATGCTCACCCCAGACCATATTGTGTCCATTTATCTCCCTTACGGGTCATTTCCGTCACTCGAGGTGTCCATGTTTATGTATGCTTTTCCTGTATAGGCCTGTATTGTAAATAAAATACAATTACCTATACTTCCTTTAAAAAATTCGCAGGAAAGGATGATAACCGTAATTTGAATACATATTAAGCACACTGAAAAAATAACAATTTCAAAATTCATTAAAATATCGAATCAAAAATTTAATATGCCCTAAAATCCTAGAGGGGCAAAAATACAAGTTCGAGTACCTATACTTCCTTTAAAAAATTCACAGGAAAGGATGATAACCGTAATTAGAATACATCTTAAGCATACTGAAAAAAAATAATTTCAAAATTCATTAAAACATCGAATAAAAAATTTCATTTATGAATTAAGCCCTAAAATTCTGGATGGGCAAAACTACAAGTTTGCCCCTCCTCTAAAAATTCTGGGGGGCAATTGCCCCCTCTCCCCCCCTAAATTACGCCCATGCTTCGAAATATTACTGTACAAATGGGAACATGGTCTATAATAGGCTTAGTTCTCAGCCCTAAAAATAAAAAGTTCTTGAAATGAGTGAATGCCTGAAAGGAAAATTTCTAGTAAACATTTTGTATTGACAAAATACAGTATATTTCATTAAAATATAGTGACGAAGCCAAAAAATTTCCTGCAGGGGTGAGAACTAATTTTAAAAAATCTTTTCAGGTAATTTTAAATCCCGCGATACTACTATATATATATATATATATATATATATATATATATATATATATATATATATATATATATATATATATATATATATATATATATATATATATATATATATATATATATATATATATATATTGTAGCGTACTGGGGCTCTAAGCGAGCCCGAAAAAGGATAGCGGAGGCCTACGTACAGACTATGATATTTATTAAGAAACACGATATTGAAGTGATGATAAGATACAGATGAAACGATGAATATCTACAATGAAAAAGAAAAATCGATGCAAGACATCAGCTTCCTAAGAGAAAAAAAAGGGGGAGGACTCTCTCAGTCGCTCCCTCGACGTTCTGGCCGATGAGTTCACAGCTACTCGATCGGTCAAAATAATCCTCCTCTCGACTCAGCAGTTGGATTTTGTTGGAGCACCTGGGTCCTAGACCGTATCTCCAATTTCATTCGGTGGTACATTCAATGAGGGTGTGCATCAGTAACTGGGGTTCCTTTACGTGGCAGAAATATTTAAAATAATAAAAACACCATAAAATAAGAGAAAAATTTAAGTCCCTTGATAGCAACTAACATCATAAGATGTGAAAAAATTTTAAAAATAGGAAAGATAAAAAAGGGGGAGAAAGGATAGATTTTTAGGCGGATGCAGGCATCCATTTTATAAAATTTTATACATTTTTTTGGGGGGAATTTTATAAGTTTTATATTTTTTTTTCCTTAAAAATAGGAAAAAGCAATATTTAAAAATAAAAAGGAAACTAGGAGGTGAAAATGGAAAACTAATGATAGGAAAGGATAGTATTCAGCTAACTGAAGTGAGGAGTAGCAAGCATCATTGTGGCGCCATCTAGTATCGGAGCGAGAAAATAGTTAAGTTAATAATTTGGAATACGACTTAGAAAAAACTAAGCGAATTTGGAATATAAAATGATTTTAGGGAAGCATAGCGGCACGGGGCCTTTTACGATTATTACTTTCCCTGAAATCATAGTCAGGTAATTCAGCAATGATCTCATTATTAATATTATTAATGTTGTTGTAGAAATTAATGGAAATTTTAGTACATATTTCTTTAAACGTTAGCATGTTCAGATCTCGTCTGATAATATCATTTCTTAAGTAACGCGGAGCTCTTGCTATTCCTCGAAGAATTTTATTGTGGGCACCATTTAAGATGTCTAAGTTAGCAGGGAATGCAAACGACCAGACCGGTGCTGCATAAGTGGCAGCGGGCAGTATTACTGTTTTGTACAGTAATACTTTATTTTTAATAGATAAATGAGGGCCGAAAAGTAGTGAACGTAGCTCAACTTTCCTAGCGATGATTTTATTTTTTACGTTAACAATATGGGGTTTGAAAGTTAGACGTTTATCTATTGTAACTCCAAGATATTTAACAGAGTTCTCCCATTCGATTACCTCGTCGTATAAGTGAAGCCGCGGGGGGAGTTTGAAGGAGCGACTAAAATAAATGGCCTGGCATTTGCTAGGATTTATTTTAATCTTCCAACGTGTGAACCAATTTTCCAGAGCGGAGATATGGTGTTGTAAGTAAGAAGCCACACTATTAATGTGGTGAGCAGAAGTGTAGATTGCCGTATCATCAGCATAAAGTGCGAGGTTTGTGAGATCGGATCTGGGAATGTCATTGATGTATATATTGAACAGAGTAGGTCCTAAAATGGAGCCCTGTTGGACTCCAGCAGTAATGTGTTTAGCGTTAGAAAAGGTGTTGTTGATACGGACTTTAAAGTATCTATTGCAAAGGTAGTGTTTCAATAAGGGAATAATGGCATCAGGCACACGGAGCTGAATTAATTTGTACATGAGTCCATCGTGTGTGATGCGGCCAAATGCCTTTGCAATATCTAAGAAGAGTGCAGCAGTTGGCTTCTTGTGTTGTAGTCCTTCGCTAGCGAATTCAACAACACGAAGCAACTGATGTGTTGTGCTATGGTTTCGTCTAAAACCAAATTGCTCTGGAATGAGACTGTCATTTAAATCTAGGTGAGTTTGTATGCGGTTCAGAATTATACGCTCGGTAATCTTACTGAGAGAACTCAGGAGGCTAATGGGGCGATAATTCGAAGGAAGGTTCCTATTATGGATAGTTTTGGGAATAGGACAGATAATGGCTGTTTTCCATTCTTGGAGAAAATACTTTAGATTTAAAATATGATTAATAGTAGCAGTTAAATACACTAGTACGTTAGGGGGAAAATTTTTAATAGCTCTATTTGTTATGCTATCAAGTCCCGGAGACTTAGAGTTTTTAAGAGCATTAATGATTTCTCTTACTTCCTGAATATTCGTTTTAGGAATAATATAGCTGGGAGGGGTAGAGAAAAAGTTAGCAACAACGTCGTTGACATGTGAGTCATGAGCTTCGTTCACTAGGTCTGCATTGGGAGCAAACTGATTTTGAAATACCTCTGCAAGTTCCTCGGCTTTGCCGAAGGGATCGAAATGCGTCATTGTGGCGCCATCTATGGTTGGGTAGTGATAGCTAGATCTGCCGCGAAGTCTCTTCTGGAATTTCCAGATCGAGTTATCTTCGACGGCGAGATTAGACACAAACTCAGCCCATTTCTCGTCACGATGTTCACGAATTCTCATTTTAACGGCTGCACCGAGGGCAAAATACTCTTGCCGTGAAACAGGGGAGCGAAGGAATTGATAGATCTTACTAGCTGTGTTTCGTTTTTTGATGAGTTCACGAATTTCCAGAGGAAGTTTGTGAACTCTGGGCCTAATAGTTTCCTTCGAAGAAGATGAAATTGCAGAATTTACCTGTCTAGTAAGATTCAACACAGCTGATTCAAGTTGATCAGAATTAGTGATATAAGGATAAAGTAATTTAGAATAGGCAAGAGTATCCTGGAACTGTTGCCAATTGGTGTAAATATTCGGTTTAGACTCAAGACATCTTATCCTCAAGTCCACCGTCAGTAAAACTGGCAAGTGGTCTGAGTCAAAGAGATCGAGAGTATTAGAATTAAAATTATGGGGGATGTTATAAGCGAGAGCAAAGTCAATTACAGAAGGGGAACCACGTGAAAAATGGGTGGGCGAATTTGGAAAATGAACATTAAGATAAGGGGTATTGGTGACAAAGTTTAAGAGCTCTCGCCCTCTAGTATTTACACCTCTACAGTTCCAGGCTGTATTATGCGCGTTAAAATCACCGGCAATAATACAGTGTGGGTGATAGCTGATAATTTTGTTAACGTCCGAAAGTGGGAAAGGAGAGTTGCATCTAAAATATGCAGAAGTGATGAGAATTTTGGTATTGCGATCAGGCATAACCATTACAGACAGAGACTCCATATCATCAGTGACGAGATCCGTGATTTCGTAGTGATTAATATCTCTGCGGATGTACATCGCTACGCCACCAGCAGGTCGCGAGCGAGCAGAGACCAACGGGCGATCCCGACGGTAAAGCGAGTAGTTACAGATGTTAAATTTTGCTCGCGTGTTCTTAGGGAATATAGTCTCCTGAACCAAAACAATATCAATGTCAGAAGACTCTAAGAAGTCGCGAAGTTCGTTAATTTTCTTAGAGAGACCGTGTGCATTCCAGTGAATAATCTTAAGGCTATCAAGGGTAATATTAGACCTATTCATGATTGCTAAAACGACCATAGAAAGCGGCTACTGCATCGCAAATAGATAGAATCCGTTGGATTGGATCTGGTTCATTTTTAACAATATTACTTATTTCTTTGAAGAAAGACATTATGTCTGCTAATTTGAAGTCTTTTAAGAAACTTTGTATCATTTTAATAAAGTCGCTTATCGAACCTGGCTCAGACTTGTTCTGATTACTATTCCTTTCAGCTGCTTGGGTAGTAATGGCGGCACTCGAAGTGCGCTGGGGTTTAGGATTAGGGAGAGCTTCTCCCGGGGTCCAATTAAATTTCTCTTGAGTGGGACGGGGGGCGGGGCCTGAGCCGTTCGCACTGGGAGAGCTGCTTGGAGCTTTAGTATTAGCTATGTTCGTCGTCTGGGTAGAAGCCTTCGCTCCCCAAGCGTTGGTTTTTGGGATAGGTGCAGGATTAAAATAGTTTTTGGCCTGCGCAGTTTTAGTAAGCTTAGCAGCTTTTTTACTAGCGGGATGAAAGGGGCAGCCGTGGAAATTGGCGGTATGGTTACCGCTGCAGTTGGCACATTTGAAGTGCTCTGGTGAAGCCTTGCAGTCTTTTGCTCGGTGATTTTCACCGCACTTCAAACATTTAGGAGTGAGGTTGCAATTAAGTGAAGAATGGCCAAACTCCTGGCAGCGGTAACATTGAGCTACGCCTTTGAATTTATAGTCCTCAAAACTCACACTCAGATAACATAAGGTTCTTAGATTATGAATATTTTCAAGCTGAGGGGATTTTCGAAAGGTCACTAGAAAGAGTGGGGTGATTGCTTTAGTGCGCCTATTTCGCATGTGAGCAACCTTAATTGGCTCTAGTCCTAAGTTTTGCAGTTCAGTAGCTATATCTTCAGCTTTGAAAAATAATGGGAGACCTCTTAGTACATATTTAACCGGTTTATCGGCTTTAAGGTCGAGGGCCCTGATGGGGATTTTATTTTCGACGAGGAAAGCTTGGATTTTACGGAAGGAGTCAATACAATCCGTACTAATTTTAATTTGATTTTTCACGTATTTTGTAGTTATATTATTGGAGAGACGATGAACCTGCGCCAGTAAATTAGGGCAGTTTGCATCAACCTCGAAAAATAAATTATACTGTTTTTTTTTAATTTGACTTGCTCAGAGGTAGTAGTTTCAGTAACAGTATTAGGGGATTCTGCAGTAGCCTCATCCATGCCGTTAGCGTCATTATTTTCTAAAACCGAAAAACGGTTTTTAGTGGGCAATTCAGTATCATTCGTTCTTTTCCTTTTCATTTTAGCTTCTAATTTAATTATTCTAAGATTTTTATCATAATCCATAATAACTTTGATGCAGTGGAAACTTAATACTGCATTAATTTGGGCTTGGCACTTAAAAAAAAAAAAAAAAAAGGGAATAAGGGAGTCTTAAAGAAATCCTCAAACTTATTATTTCCATTACTTAGCACACCCTGCATAGAATGTAAAAAATCGCTCACCATACGGTCGTCTTCACTTGCTTCGTCTTGAGACATCTTATCTTTGAGGATGATTGCCGAGAAGTTGATGTAGTCCATAATCAGGTCGTAGAAATTCCAGAATGAACTGAAATTCTGGTCCAATAAGTTTTTCAAAATCACAAAACAGGGAGGAAGGGGGGGGGTGATAACCTCAGGGGTATCACAATCCATACTACTGGCCGAAGCCATAGTAATGCGAAAAATCACTGTTATACCAGCGAGTCACTCTGGAACAAGACAAAAATCCCTCCCAGGTCACGCACGTGGGATAGCAGTCAGGAGCTCAGGAGAAATACGTCTGCTCACCACCGAGGCAGAGGGCAGACGAACAATTTTGATCCATTAATCTGCGTCCATAGACAATCTCTTGGGGAACAAAATAGTAAGGTATTGTTGTTTCCTTACAATGTAGAGGCCTTTCACTATGTAAAGAAGAGCTCACTTCAAGTGTCCACAATAGGCACGTTTGCTATTCTTCTACGTTCGGCTGTTTTTTCTCACGGTTTTAGTTCAGTCTCTATCAGGAATTCAATTTAACGTGAATTCGTTAAATATATATATATATATATATATATATATATATATATATATATATATATATATATATATATATATATAAGGATTTGAAAAATCTTTATATCACGTGATCTAGTGTTTTAAATGTTGTTGAACTAACTCAAAGCTCGAAATAAAAATAAAGAAATTCTGTAACCCAGAGTTATATTTTAAGTTGCTTCGTTGCTCCCGAAAAAAGGTGGTAAATTCACTTAAGAGTGTTGTCTTTAATATTTACCAATTCCATCAATAAAAATTGCTTGATAAAGTGGAGTCACACCACTTCAAGTAAATATTTTTTTATGATCTTTGCTCCAAATTTTTTCTTCCAACCACAATTTGTTGTTCACCAAAATATTTTTCAATGGTTCTCTATGTGCGCCTCATGACTATCGTGATGCAAATAAAGTGACTGCATTGAGAGTAGCAACTTTTCAAATTAAATTGCTTCTACCATTTCTTCTTGGTCTCTCAAAGCGTCAAGGTTATTAAACTGACACGTGGGGATGACTGAAGACGTCCGTCCGACTAATATTCATTAATGGACCTTTCAACAGATTCAGGCACCGCTGGTCAGCGGACGGTCCACTCTGGGAAAATCGCTGTTATTTCATTTATTTATTATCAGTTTTACTAATAAAAGAAAATTTTTGTGGGATGGAGAAAGATCAACAAGAGAGAATGTCAATGAAATAGATGGTGAAAAGACTCGACGCACGCCACTTAAACTCTCACGGGTTTCTATCTCATTGCCTAGTGTATATTAATATTTATATAAAATAATATATAACTGCCTTAACTGATTATATAATTTTCATATTAGCCTTATCTGATAGTCTAATATTTAAAGTAGCTTTCATGAAAGTTTAATTTGAAAATTTTCAAAGATATAGACAATTTAGTAATCATTGTATTAGCAACTTCATGAAAGTCTCAATCTTAAAGAATTTTCCTAAAAGTGATATCAAGAAACTTGATTCTAGTATCTGCACATTCGAAAAATGGAAACACTTTAACTCCTGCCGAAAGATGGCCCAATAAGTAGGATGTTGCTCTCCGGTACTTGAATTAACTGTTTCGAATTTTACTCGTGGCATGAATGTTCGTAGCCATTCGGAATTACCTTTAAACAGTAGGTCCTGGTCTCATTAGCCTTCATGTAGCGAAAAAAAAAAAAAAAAAAAATGTACTGTAACGCTCCAAACCAAACCTTAATTCCTGCTAGGACCCACTTAGACGTGCCCGGTTGTTACGGCCACTGTTGCAATACATAATTCAAATCATTCTAATATAGATTTCAATTCAATATTAAATGACAAAAAGAATTTTTTATACAATTTTTACAAACATATGTATATATATATATATATATATATATATATATATGTGTGTGTGTGTGTGTGTGTGTGTGTGTGTGTGTGTGTAAAGAAAATTCTCATGGGTTTTCAAAACTTAAATCAAGGATAAAAATTCCCGCGTCATTTTCCTTTCCCCTTTTTAACCCCTAACCTAAATTGACCACTGGGGCTACAGGTTACGCCCTCAGAGAAGGGGTCTGTCCAATTATAAATCGTATTAATTTATAAAAAAGATATTAATTTATAAAAAGTGTAATTAATTACCTTTTAACAATATTCTGTGCTTATGAATTTAAAATCTGTTTTATGTACTCTAAGAGGTGAATTTCGATTTAACGAATTTTCCATACACAAAGAACTTTTTTTTTATGTATTTATCGACTTCGTGAAGTAGAGGTCAAACTGTATATTAATTTTATACATCTGTGAGCTTTCTGTTTCTTTGTTTATGGTAGTAGAGATTATGAGGATATTACAGTAGAACCTCTTTTTAATGACCCCATGATACAATGACCCCTTCGTTAGAACGACCATCTTAAAAAGTCCCAATTATTTTACTATAGGAAAATTGTTAATTTTGAATCATTACAACGACCCCAAGCGTATTAATTTTCGTTAGAGCGACCGCCAATTTTAGTCCGCAGAACTCATAAGCAAGTGGGCTATTTCAAAATTATTGTACTCTGGTGCAACTTCAATTCGATTCCGACGACTGAGAAGGAATCGTCTAAGCTTTTGTAAAAGTGAATGAAAAAGAATCCTTCAATGCAATCAATGCCTTGCTTCAATATTTTGAAGGACAATTTAATTCTGAAGATTTCCTTCAATATCTAACTAATATGGAATCAGTGATAATGAAAAATTCCCAAATGAACTTGAAACAGGCGTCAATCAAAGACTTTTTTTCAAAAATTCAGTAATGGAAATACAAATAAATAGAAGTGTTCTCTAGGTATGTACTGTTGCATCATTTCTTTGCTGAATTTTTTTTTATTATTTTTTCAATTCGTTACAGCGACCTTTCGTTACAACGACCATATGATGTTGGTCCCACAGGGGGTCGTTATACCGAGGTTCTACTGTATTTAGGGGAAAAATTAAAGTATAGGAGAGAATAAATTGGTATGTTACAAAACGGATATAATTACGACAAGTATTCTGTTACAATAAATGTAAATTCAAGTAAGGAATACCCCTGGGCAAAAATGCAAAATTCTGCCTCCTTTCTCTCACGATAAAAAATATTGTTAACACATTGACGGACAGTAGGAACAAGGGAAATTTGAAAATTAACACTATATGTTTTTGTAATTTTTAGAATATTAGAAGTATAATTTTACTCTTTCTGCTTTAATTAACTTATTTCGATTAATTCAGCACCTTTAATTAGGATGCGGCTATAACCTCCGTGGCACCAGCGGACTCTAGACAGTAAGTAAATGGACAATGGCGGCTACAACAGCAAAAATTTAAAAACGTAAATGATAATAGCTTTAATGACTTAAATAAGCAATTTTTATGTGCAACAAAGTATTTTTGGGAGTTTTACATGAAATCAATAACAATTATAAATTTAAGAGAAAACACGATCGCACTACTCCCTTCACAACCAAGTTCACACTGAAGCTGCAACAGGTGGAAAACGAAATTCAACATAAAAAAATTGCTTCCAAAATATGACACTTGGCTTCCGCTTGTACGCCGGTAAATACACATTTGTGCCGCTATAGCCGTAGTGTCTAAAAACGACAGTTCTGTTTTGGACGGCTATTGCAGTCATGCCACATAGTGAACTTCGTTCTGACGGCTATAGACGCAAGTGTCCGTCAACGTGTTAAAAGAGCTTTGCTGCTTTTGATACAAACCAATAAAAGTTTTACATTTATTACAAGCAGAACACAGCCTAAGAATAAATATATATTAAACATCATAAAAAAAACTAAAAAACAAGAAGTAAGGCAAAAAGAATCACTTTCCAAATCCACCATATTCTTGGAATCTTTAAATATCGTAAAATCAATCTCACAAAATCGATGCTGTTATTTTTCGTTCTTCTGCGAAGCACATATAGATAGGTAAAACATTTTGGTTATTTAATCAAACCTATCACTTTTGTATGATTGTTTTCTTTAGATTTAAGATGTAAATAATTTTAACTTTCAGACATAAAGGGTATTAAATACAAATAGTAAATTTTTAGCGAAAGGAAAACTCGATGTACCTAAAAGACTTCGCGAATACGTTAGATAGAAGCCCGACAGTATATTAACACGTTGAATGGCACGGCAATTTTCAGAAATCTGGCCTAACATGACAATTTGATTTAATCACATTATATTATTAAAAACTCTAGTGCATAGCTATCATCAAAAAGCATATATATATATATATTTTAAAGAAAAAAGTTTTTATGAATTATCTTGTAGTTGGCTTCTGTAACAGAAATCTCTTTGCGGAAGCCAACTACGAGTTAATTCGCGCTCAGACACACACAGACATGCTTTGACTTGTTGGTTCTCTAAAGCTGAATCATAGATAAGCATCCATATTCGTCAGTAGTACAGTGTTCCTTCGCCACTTCGCGCTTCATATTTTTCGGCTTCAGTACTTCGCGGATTTTTCCAAAATATTCATCAAAAAATAAAAATGAAAAAATACAACCATGTCGGCAGCCCCATTGTGGAAAGGAACTTTGTTTCATGTTGATGAGTGAGAAAGAAGGATCTCTACATGTCAAACAAAGAGATGAGTTGACTCAGAGTACATACAACGGGCTCTTGAGATGACAAAGTCTGCAAGTGTGGAAGAAAATTAAGAGGAAGACGAAGAACAAACTGAAAAGCTTGGCCTTACCTGCATCAATTGTGCAACATGGCAAGAATTTGCACAAGACATTCACGACAATAGGGTTCGTGCTGTCGAGTTCAGCAATCGCGTTGACGGGGTTATGTCTTTGTACAGGGGAATTTTGAAGGAAAAGGAAAAACAAAGACAACAACTACCCATCACCATGTTTCTCTTCAAGGTAAAGCTTCCTGGCTCTACAGTCAGCGCCTCAAGCAGAAGAGTCTCCGGGTGAGCCTAAAACTTCTACGAGTAAGTGAGATCCTCTCCTCCGCCGCCAACACAAGACTCTTCACCTCTCTCAGAAAGCAATGTTAATTAATATTTATTACTCTATAAGACTTTGCAATTAACCTTATTAATTACACACTGACACGTGTAAGTAAATACTATATTGTTGTAATTTTTGTTTTAAATGTGTAAAGTATAAATACTGATGTTTACATTTGAAACATTCGTGTACCCGCATACACGAAAATTCCTTGGTGTAAATCCTACTTCGCGGTTTTTCAGCTTTTGCGGAAGGTTCTGGTCTCCATTAACCGCACAAAACGAGGGATCACTGTATCTTAGAAACTGTAATCGAGTGCATCATATTAACGTCTTTCTTGAGTGTTTTGTTTTATAATTATTGTTATAATTAAATTATCAACAACCCAATATGAATAAGAAAAGACCACTGACTCAAAATGAAATTGAGTACTACGCGAATCTAAGTGATTCAGAATTTGGCGGGATTTTTGATGAGGATGGTAACGACAGTAGCGATTTTGAACCTTCTGAGAATTCAAGTGATAATGAAGAAGTCGTCTCCGAACCTGAAGTTGATCTCGAATCTGAAGATAATGATGATGATTCCCAAGCAACAACATCAAATACGATTGATAATTTGTAAACAAAAAATGAACAAAGTTCTGAATTATTTATTTTCTAGCAGGATTGATTTTTTGTTCTTTTCCCAGAAGCCATTAATCAATATTAGCACTCATATACTACGAGTTTATTCGTATCATCACAAAAATAGCAAGTAAACACAGTAAGAGATAACAAGTAGTTGGCGTCCTAGAAAAGAACGGAATCTACCAGTTATCTCGTAGTTGGCAGTCAACTTGTTAATTTCATGAATCTGTGATCTTCCTGCTACTTTGTTGCGAGCGAACGACAATAATATACAATTTTCCTTTGCATAATACCTTTACTAATTTTTTTTTCTGTATTACTTAGTTTAAGTTCTTAGTATCCCCGTGTGTTTATACTATTAACATTCTGATTGGTTGGCTTCTTTGCATTCTCGTGATATTATACAAGCTAATGTACAAAGTTTTAGACACAGAGCGCCGGAATGATTGTCTCAATAAACTTAATATTTTTATTTTCAAATTTTGTTATTTTCTTTCATGTATTAACAATTGCACGTTATTCAGCCGCGTGGATATCATTCTAAGTTTGTTGTGGCTAAAAAACACCCATTACACACACACACATACACACACACACACACACACACACACACATATATATATATATATATATATATATATATATATATATATATATATATATATATATATATATATATATATATATATATATATATATATATATATATATATATATATATAGGTGATATTTTAACTTAAAACTAACCAACGTAATTATAAGTGTATCTAAAAATAAATTTTGGGCTATTCTATCCTTTAATCTAAAATCTCGTTGAATATCTTTTGTTCTTTCTTTACCGTTCACGATTAGGAATACACCAAAATTGATTTCTGCTTTCATCAGCCCTTCTTATATAACTCTTTATATAGTTTACCTTCTTTCTCGTCATCCTATGACTAACCATTAAAACACTGATTGGCTGGTTCACACAACTATAAATTACAATGTAAGGGTTTTTCTTACCCAAAACCACCGGGAGATGATGATGTAACAAGCTGTACTTCTATTATTCAAAATTCTGTTCTTTGTTCTCTCGACTAATTTAATTACAGCTGCACCCAAGAAAATGTGGATTCTCTTACCTTTGTAATGCACCCATTACGCACACACACACACACATATATATATATATGCAGTATATCAATATTATTACACAAAATATCTCTAAAATTCTCATTTTCCTAGCCACAAAATACCTTATATAAAGGTGTATCCACGACTTGAATTCTTCCAACCCATTTTCCAAGGTTAACTCTGAAATAAATGTAAATTCTCTATCCAGTCGCCACATTTTCCAGTTTTCCCAGGCAAATGGTTCACTTTTTTCCCACTGTTCTAAGTTCCTTTTTCACTATTAAATTCGCTGTCTAAGCTGTCGAATTCTTGTGAATATTCTTTGCGTCATCTAGCTATGGGGCCCAACTAGTATTTGCATGTATCATTCCCTTCTCTTCTCTTGCCAGAGTAACATGTCGTTTATTTAGATTTTAAATAAAAAATTAAGTTCCACTACGGAATCGCTGTTTTTATATTTTATCGGATGGTTCCATGACTGCTTAATCTTAATTAGATTTCCTTACACGTATCCTTGCCTAGCAAGCCCGGGTAAGTAAAAATAAAATGGGCTCAATTACACATGTAACACATAGAGTTATATTTCGCCGCGTTACACACACACACACACACATATATATATATATATATATTGTCACGAAGATTTGAATGAACACACCGTTTAACTTAACAGAACAATTTATTGAAGCTAAGTAGCAACTCGCAACTTTACAGGTTCGAGAAGTTGCCTACAACTAGTGGGTATCAGCTTTTATACCCGAACAGAATATTCGAGAACTAACTAATTTACATATTAAAGAAAGATCTAGAAAGTTCAAGAACATAAGGAAACATAAGGAAACAATAAACAACATTTTTAAATTAAAAATCCGTACTATGGATAAACAGCCACGGCAAGGATCGAACCCACAATCTTCGGGTCTGGATCGCGTGCTTTGACCATTCGGCCACTTAGCTCGTTGGCTCAACTTCTTTATGCGGCATTGCCCCTTTCTCAAAAAGACAGCGTCTCGCTGCTATTTAGATCTGGAGCGTGTCGAAGGTCCCTTGTAAATTTCTTTTGACTTCTCTTCCGGAAGAACGACACCTGGATTTCGTCCATCTTCATTTTCGGTCTGCTTCGTCGGATCATGGTATGGCTTCATACGTAAAACATGGACAACGTCTTTTGGTTTTCTTTTTCGGGAGGCAGGATCGAAATCTTGCACTTCATAGGTAACGTCGGATAAACGACGCAACACTTGATAGGGACCAAAATACCTCCTTAAGAGCTTCTCTGAAAGACCGACCTTTCGGACCGGGGTATAAACCCATACGAGGTCTCCAGGACTATAAAACACCATTCGGTGCTTCGAGTCATAACGTCGACGGTCTTTATCTTGCGCTCTCAGAGTATGAGTTCTAGCTAACTGTCTCGACTCTTCTGCTCTGGAAATGGTCTTGGCTATGTAATCGTTAGTTGCATCATCAGGGCAGAATGGAAACATCGTGTCCAGAGTCGTTTCGGCTTCACGTCCATGAACTAGGTAGAACGGGGTGAATCCTGTTGTCTCCTGCTTAGCAGTGTTATAGGCAAACGTCACAAATGGTAGAATTTCGTCCCAGTTTTTCTGTTCGGTGTTAACATACATGGACAGCATATCGGCTACAGTTTTGTTAAGGCGCTCCGTCAAACCATTTGTCTGGGGATGATAGGCCGTCGTCATGCGATGATCGATATTACACAATTCGACGAGAGCGGAAACAAGTCTGGATTGAAAAACAGCACCACGATCTGTAATAATGACTCGAGGAGCTCCATGTTTTAGAAGAATCTCTTCGAGCAGGAACTTGGCTACTTCTTCGGCTTCAGCAGTTGGTAAAGCTTTAGTTATTGCATAGCGTGTACAATAATCGGTGCAAACTGCGATCCATTTATTACCATGGGCAGATTTAGGAAATCTCCCAAGCAGATCTATCCCAATTCGATGAAAAGGTGCGACAGCAGGAGGGATAGAAACCAAGCGTCCAGGTGGTACTTGAGGAACTGATTTTTTCCTTTGGCATTCTCGGCAGTGCATGACATATCTAACAACATTTCGGTACATCCCCGGCCAATAAAATCTTTTACGGATCCTGTCGTACGTTTTCGCAAAGCCAAGATGCCCTGCGGTAGGTGCGTCGTGAAAATGCTTCAGTATGTCTGCTCGCAGATGTTTGGGAACGACGGGCAACCATGTCTTTCCATCTGGATCAAAATTCTTTCTGCACAGGACTCCGTCAATTAACTCAAATTTATTTTCGGTGGATGAGCCGATCTTCGGAAGGATCATTTTTGCTATGTCTGGATCTTTCTTCTGCTCGACAGCGAGGTCTATACTCGTGGTTACAGCTAAAAATTGATCTTGCGTCTCAGTCTCTTCATCTACTGGATTCCTGGAGAGAGCGTCGGCATCGTTATGCTTCCTACCGGATTTGTATTTTACTGAAAAAATTATGTTCTTGGAGTCGAAGAGCCCACCTTGCCAGTCTGCCTGAGGGATCCTTTAGGGTCATAAGCCAGCACAATGAATGGTGATCTGTCACGACGGTAAAATGTCTTCCAAACAGGTATGGCCGGAATTTATTGATAGCCCATACGACGGCAAGGCATTCTCGTTCTGTAGTAGAATAATTTTTTTCGGCCTTTGTCAGGGTCCTAGAGGCGTACGCTATGACCTTTTCGACTCCATTCTGAATTTGAATCAGAACTGCTCCAATACCATATCCGCTGGCGTCTGTATGAATTTCTGTAGGGCATCTTTCGTCGAATATCCCCAATACTGGATCAGATGTAAGCGCCTTCTTCAGGTTGTCAAAAGACTTTACCTCTTTAGAACCCCAATGAAATTTCGCATCGCCTTTCAAAAGCACCTGCAGGGGCTCGGCGAGATAGCAAAAGCCCTTAATGAACCTTCTAAAGTAGGAGCAAAGTCCAAGAAAGCTTCGTACGTCAT
>CM063503.1:40396807-40419307 GCA_032207245.1 Pardosa pseudoannulata
AACCTTAAATTGATATTATTGTCAAACCTTTCAAAAAATTTTATAGATAATAAAATAAATTTATCGACTTCGTAAATGTAACTGTTAAAGTAGTCTCAATGACCGGAAAGAAGCACTCTTTTTACCCGCAAGCGTACCTAAAACCAGTTTCATACTCTCTTATATATGGAAGGCCCTGGTGGTTGTTGCTTTTTACCTGAAGTAAAATCTGGAAGGACTGACTATACCAACCCTATACTTCGCTGACTATTCTTCCCAGCTAGATATCTAAATGATTTCAGCTTCTGCACTGATTTTTGTTTTATTTCTAACACTTCACCACAAAAATAAGAGAATGTAAATACATTTTTAAATATTTAATATTGTTAAATTATTAAAACTATTGAGTATTACTAAATAAAAGTATTTAAATCACCACGGTTGAACGGTGACCGAATCGGTAGGGTGCTGATCTTAGGTACCGCAATTCGTAGGTTCAAATTCCACTGTTGATGTGGATGTACGTAGCCGTTTGGAAGGTAGTATGTTTCAGTCACACCAGATCTTGTGTAACAAAATAGTATACCATAGCCCTCCAAACCAAATGAAATCAACGCAAAAGACTTAAATAAATATGTAAAAAAATATATAAAATATTTATATCTAAACTTTATAATCTTTAAAATTCTTGCAAGGAACTTTTTGGGGAAGCAATAATTTATTCATATTAATGCAATCGGGATATTTCATTTCAATTTAAGTTGAAAGGATTTTAAAAGGTTTACAAAAAATAACGATGTTTATCTGTGCTACAATAGTTTTTCATAAGAAGATTATTAACGACTCATTTTAAGTATAGTATAAAGTTAATACTCAGTAACATATTTTGATTAAAATCGTAAAGGTAACTTCAGGAAGATGTTTACACACACTACATTATGCATGCCTCCTTTTATTACTTTTAATTGATAGCAAATTAACTTTCAAGTTTAACACTTGTTTTCGAAGTTGTTCTTGGTCGAATGGGTTGGTTGCTGCTGTTTGTTATCGGTATTCGTTGGTTTGAATCTCACTGCTATAACAGATGTTCGTAGCCGTTCGGAATAGGTTATAAGTAATAGGTCCTGGTCTCAGGACTAGGTTTCATACTCATGTTAAGAAGCAGTGGAATATGGTGCTCCAAACGATTCAGCAAACCAACCAAAATTATTCTGAGTATCTATTTAATATTTCCTTTTATGTAGAATTTAAAATTTTCCTATTACAAAAATAAATTATACGTGTATAAAATAAAAAAAATGTTTGTTTTCAATCATGCAAATTGCTCATATAGCTATATACAAAAATCTAGTCTAACGTAATAAGTTGAAACTATTTTCTAACATAGAATCTGTCTCTCCCCGAAACAGTTTTTTAAAATTTTGGATTTTCAACGGGGGGGGGGAATTCCCCTGAATATTCTTGACTATGTCCTTCAAACAAGAAATCTGTTGGAGAATGTTGAAGTTTCTTAAGAAGAATCGTGTTAATTCCTTTTTCGATGGCATGTGATTATTCCTGAAAAAGGGTCTTTAAAAAAGTCGAGAAGCATGCAGTGATTCGAATACCTATACTTGTTTCAAAATTTTCTATGTATATACAAACACGCAAAAAGTAAAACTAAAGAAAAAATAATAAAAGTACTTACTAATTTGCACGATATTTGCCAACGGAACTCTATACACTGTAATCTAACAGTTTTAAATACTATCCAAGTTGGAAATCTGAAATAGTCAAGGGCGGATAGTATCGTTTCAATATGCAGCTACTTAGTCCCTTACATGAATGATGGGTTAGCTGGATTCCCTGGCCTTCTACCTAGTTAAATCTGTTACTTAAAATTTATATAAATCTTGCATTAGGCTGATAATGAACTAAGTACGGTGACAAATTTCTATGGATTACTTATGATTAAAACTTTTGAATTGTTAGGCTTTTCCAGTTTAAGATTATATGACACTTATTTAATGGCTTGGTTAGAATAACTAGCCCAATCATGCAAACGATCCCACGAATAGTAGAGTTTGAGGGGCGATTCGTATGCCAACCAGATGTTCTATTCCCTTTTCAAGAGAAAAAAAACTCGTTTAGAGACTAATGACTGAATTCCATGCTCACCCCAGACCATATTGTGTCCATTTATCTCCCTTAGGGGTCATTTCCGTCACTCGAGTTGTCCATGTTTATGTATGCTTTTCCTGTAAAGGCCTGTATTGTAAATAAAATACAATTACCTATACTTCCTTTAAAAAATTCGCAGGAAAGGATGATAACCGTAATTAGAATACATCTTAAGCATACTGAAAAAAAAATAATTTCAAAATTCATTAAAATATCGAATCAAAAATTTAATATGCCCTAAAATCCTAGAGGGGCAAAAATACAAGTTCGAGTACCTATACTTCCTTTAAAAAATTCACAGGAAAGGATGATAACCGTAATTAGAATACATCTTAAGCATACTGAAAAAAAATATAATTTCAAAATTCATTAAAACATCGAATAAAAAATTTCATTTATGAATTAAGCCCTAAAATTCTGGATGGGCAAAACTACAAGTTTGCCCCTCCTCTAAAAATTCTGGGGGGCAATTGCCCCCTCTCCCCCCCTAAATTACGCCCATGCTTCGAAATATTACTGTACAAATGGGAACATGGTCTATAATAGGCTTAGTTCTCAGCCCTAAAAATAAAAAGTTCTTGAAATGAGTGAATGCCTGAAAGGAAAATTTCTAGTAAACATTTTGTATTGACAAAATACAGTATATTTCATTAAAATATAGTGACGAAGCCAAAAAATTTCCTGCAGGGGTGAGAACTAATTTTAAAAAATCTTTTCAGGTAATTTTAAATCCCGCGATACTACTATATATATATATATATATATATATATATATATATATATATATATATATATATATATATATATATATATATATATATATATATATATATATATATATATATATATATATATATATATTGTAGAGTACTGGGGCTCTAAGCGAGCCCGAAAAAGGATAGCGGAGGCCTACGTACAGACTATGATATTTATTAAGAAACACGATATTGAAGTGATGATAAGATACAGATGAAACGATGAATATCTACAATGAAAAAGAAAAATCGATGCAAGACATCAGCTTCCTAAGAGAAAAAAAAGGGGGAGGACTCTCTCAGTCGCTCCCTCGACGTTCTGGCCGATGAGTTCACAGCTACTCGATCGGTCAAAATAATCCTCCTCTCGACTCAGCAGTTGGATTTTGTTGGAGCACCTGGGTCCTAGACCGTATCTCCAATTTCATTCGGTGGTACATTCAATGAGGGTGTGCATCAGTAACTGGGGTTCCTTTACGTGGCAGAAATATTTAAAATAATAAAAACACCATAAAATAAGAGAAAAATTTAAGTCCCTTGATAGCAACTAACATCATAAGATGTGAAAAAAATTTAAAATAGGAAAGGTAAAAAAGGGGGAGAAAGGATAGAGAGATTTTTAGGCGGATGCAGGCATCCATTTTATAAAATTTTATACATTTTTTTGGGGAATTTTATAAGTTTTATATATTTTTTTCCTTAAAAATAGGAAAAAGCAATATGAAAAAATAAAAAGGAAAGTAGGAGGTGAAAATGGAAAACTAAGGATAGGAAAGGATAGTATTCAGCTAACTGAAATGAGGAGTAGCAAGCGTCATAGTGGCGCCATCTTGTATCGGCGCGAGAAAATAGTTAAGTTAATAATTTGGAAAACGACTTAGTGTAAACTAAGCGAATTTGGAATATAAAATGATTTTAGGGAAGCATAGCGGCACGGGGCCTTTTACGATTATTACTTTCCCTGAAATCATAGTCAGGTAATTCAGCAATGATCTCATTATTAATATTATTAATGTTGTTGTAAAAATTAATGGAAATTTTAGTACATATTTCTTTAAACGTTAGCATGTTCAGATCTCGTCTGATAATATCATTTCTTAAGTAACGCGGAGCTCTTGCTATTCCTCGAAGAATTTTATTGTGGGCACCATTTAAGATGTCTAAGTTAGCAGGGAATGCAAACGACCAGACCGGTGCTGCATAAGTGGCAGCGGGCAGTATTACTGTTTTGTACAGTAATACTTTATTTTTAATAGATAAATGAGGGCCGAAAAGTAGTGAACGTAGCTCAACTTTCCTAGCGATGATTTTATTTTTTACGTTAACAATATGGGGTTTGAAAGTTAGACGTTTATCTATTGTAACTCCAAGATATTTAACAGAGTTCTCCCATTCGATTACCTCGTCGTATAAGTGAAGCCGCGGGGGGAGTTTGAAGGAGCGACTAAAATAAATGGCCTGGCATTTGCTAGGATTTATTTTAATCTTCCAACGTGTGAACCAATTTTCCAGAGCGGAGATATGGTGTTGTAAGTAAGAAGCCACACTATTAATGTGGTGAGCAGAAGTGTAGATTGCCGTATCATCAGCATAAAGTGCGAGGTTTGTGAGATCGGATCTGGGAATGTCATTGATGTATATATTGAACAGAGTAGGTCCTAAAATGGAGCCCTGTTGGACTCCAGCAGTAATGTGTTTAGCGTTAGAAAAGGTGTTGTTGATACGGACTTTAAAGTATCTATTGCAAAGGTAGTGTTTCAATAAGGGAATAATGGCATCAGGCACACGGAGCTGAATTAATTTGTACATGAGTCCATCGTGTGTGATGCGGCCAAATGCCTTTGCAATATCTAAGAAGAGTGCAGCAGTTGGCTTCTTGTGTTGTAGTCCTTCGCTAGCGAATTCAACAACACGAAGCAACTGATGTGTTGTGCTATGGTTTCGTCTAAAACCAAATTGCTCTGGAATGAGACTGTCATTTAAATCTAGGTGAGTTTGTATGCGGTTCAGAATTATACGCTCGGTAATCTTACTGAGAGAACTCAGGAGGCTAATGGGGCGATAATTCGAAGGAAGGTTCCTATTATGGATAGTTTTGGGAATAGGACAGATAATGGCTGTTTTCCATTCTTGGAGAAAATACTTTAGATTTAAAATATGATTAATAGTAGCAGTTAAATACACTAGTACGTTAGGGGGAAAATTTTTAATAGCTCTATTTGTTATGCTATCAAGTCCCGGAGACTTAGAGTTTTTAAGAGCATTAATGATTTCTCTTACTTCCTGAATATTCGTTTTAGGAATAATATAGCTGGGAGGGGTAGAGAAAAAAGTTAGCAACAACGTCGTTGACATGTGAGTCATGAGCTTCGTTCACTAGGTCTGCATTGGGAGCAAACTGATTTTGAAATACCTCTGCAAGTTCCTCGGCTTTGCCGAAGGGATCGAAATGCGTCATTGTGGCGCCATCTATGGTTGGGTAGTGATAGCTAGATCTGCCGCGAAGTCTCTTCTGGAATTTCCAGATCGAGTTATCTTCGACGGCGAGATTAGACACAAACTCAGCCCATTTCTCGTCACGATGTTCACGAATTCTCATTTTAACGGCTGCACCGAGGGCAAAATACTCTTGCCGTGAAACAGGGGAGCGAAGGAATTGATAGATCTTACTAGCTGTGTTTCGTTTTTTGATGAGTTCACGAATTTCCAGAGGAAGTTTGTGAACTCTGGGCCTAATAGTTTCCTTCGAAGAAGATGAAATTGCAGAATTTACCTGTCTAGTAAGATTCAACACAGCTGATTCAAGTTGATCAGAATTAGTGATATAAGGATAAAGTAATTTAGAATAGGCAAGAGTATCCTGGAACTGTTGCCAATTGGTGTAAATATTCGGTTTAGACTCAAGACATCTTATCCTCAAGTCCACCGTCAGTAAAACTGGCAAGTGGTCTGAGTCAAAGAGATCGAGAGTATTAGAATTAAAATTATGGGGGATGTTATAAGCGAGAGCAAAGTCAATTACAGAAGGGGAACCACGTGAAAAATGGGTGGGCGAATTTGGAAAATGAACATTAAGATAAGGGGTATTGGTGACAAAGTTTAAGAGCTCTCGCCCTCTAGTATTTACACCTCTACAGTTCCAGGCTGTATTATGCGCGTTAAAATCACCGGCAATAATACAGTGTGGGTGATAGCTGATAATTTTGTTAACGTCCGAAAGTGGGAAAGGAGAGTTGCATCTAAAATATGCAGAAGTGATGAGAATTTTGGTATTGCGATCAGGCATAACCATTACAGACAGAGACTCCATATCATCAGTGACGAGATCCGTGATTTCGTAGTGATTAATATCTCTGCGGATGTACATCGCTACGCCACCAGCAGGTCGCGAGCGAGCAGAGACGTGACCTTCGAGAACCAGGCCCCACAACTGAATCTCTCCCTAGCTGTGACGTCAGCTCAGCGAGATCCAGTAACTGCACCTGTGGGATACTTTGAGGGATATACTCCGGCGGATTTCTGTGCACGTGCTTTACTAGCCCTTGCAATTTCGCTTACAGTCTAGAAAAAGTGGATTATTTTTAATTTACAATGCCTAGTCCATGTGTAGTACCATTGTGCAACACTAATTATAAAAACGGACCGAAGTTTAAAGTTTACAGCTTTCCAAAAGATCCAGAATTGTCAAAAAAGTGGATTGTTGCTATTAAGCGAGAGAATTTTACCCCTTCAAAATATAGCAGGGTAAGTTAATTTATTATTATTTTACTTCTAAACTTTGTCCATTTACTGTTGAAAGTTTTATTCATATCTTTATAATTGTGTGTGTTTGTAATAACCATAAATTAATATTATCATAAGTTAGTTAGCCCTCCTGATCAAAACCAAACCAAAATATAAAGTGGTATTTTACATTAAGCTAATATTAGAATGTTTCTCTATATTAAGCAGTATTTGTATGTTATTTACATATATCAGAGATAAAAAAAAAATTGTCAGTATTTTTTAAGATAGGTCAGTATTGTGCAGTTTTTAGAATTTAGCCAGTGAAGTCATTGTTTGATGAAAAAATAGTTTTTCGCATGTTTTTGTATTTTATCACCCCCATCCTTTCCAAATATATTTTGGGTTTATCAGTCTTGACCATATCACATCTTAGAACTTCACTGTAGTTGTGCGAAAATTTAACTTTTTATTTGTCAATTACTGTACTGAATTTGGTCAGTAGTTTTAAAAATCAGTATTTTGGTCCTCATTTTTTCAATTTTGGTCAGTAAAATCAGTATTTTCAAGCCTATGACTTGTTTTCATGCCTGTTATAATATTTTATATTAAGTTATTAATATAAGCATGCAATATATTTTATGCATATAATCAATTAATTTTTCTTTCTGTTAAGGTTTGTGAACTACACTTCACAGATTCCGATTTTCTGACTTCTGCTAAAGGTGTTGATGAAAAAACTGGACATGTGATAGAAGCTCCCTTGAAAATTAGAAGGTAAATAAAATAGATTATATTTTAAATATACGTCAAGTATTATTGTGTCATATGTTTTGAAAGTTAATATAGATTGTTTATCCTTTGTAATTTAGGTTATGAAAACTGGAGATTGTGACTTTAAAAAATATATGATCTAGAATATTTTATTATCTAGAAAAATCAATAATTTTACCAGATTTTTTATTTATTTCATAAATTTATAGATTTGTTTTTAAGGAAATAATGTATGATAATATAGTTTTTATATCACATTCTTTGAAATGTACTTAAATGTAAATCATCTTTTTCTTTTAATAGACTGTCTCCTGGTGCTGTTCCTTCTCAGTTTCCTAATCTACCATCATATCATTCTTGTAATAAATTAGCTAGGGAAAGCAGAGACGATAAAAGGGCAAAAATTGAAGAGGAATTAATAAAGAGAGCTGTTAAAGATAGTTACGAATCTAAAAGAGAGTATGATAAATCAAGAACTTTTACTTCGATTAAAGAGCTCATGGAATGCTCCAAAAGTTTAGATAAAAACTGGACAGTTATTGAATGTGAATCATCGGTAATGATAATTTGTGTGACTTCTCATCCTGCACCCAAAATTAAATATTCAGCTGTTATTAATGATAAACTGGAAATTAGGATTTTTAATGGAGATCTGGAACTAAGTAAGTTAGACAAATTTTCTTTTCCTTTCCCTATTAATAATTTAAATAAGTTAACTGATATTCTTAATGCATTGGGTAAATTAGGTGATAAAAATGGAGGAAATCCTATTATTTGTAGTATCATTAATGCTTTACACTCTTTGGAAGGTAAGGATAGAATTAATAGTGATAGGATTAAGTTTTTGATTGAGCAGATTTCATTTCTTTGTGAGAGTAAACATGCATTTAGATACTCATCCGAAACTTTAATTTTTTCAACTTTACTGCACACTATTGCTCCACAGGCATATCGATTTATAAGAAAATCAAACATTATAAATATTCCTTACCAAAATGGCATTCAACCTCTGTCTTCATCTTTTAATTTAAATCCATCCAAAGAGCAATTTAACTGTAACTTTTTGCATTATATCTGGAAAATTTTTCACTCATAGAAAATTGTGATACACTTGTAATATTAATGTTGGATGAGATCCATTTAAAAGAATATGTTGAATATAAGGGAGGTAATATCGTAGGTATAAGCTATAATACTAATTCTTGTGCTTCAAGTGCTCATGTTTTTATGATTAAAAGCGTTCTATCAAAATTTAAGGATGTTGTTCATGTATTACCTGTTAAAACTTTGACGGCTGATGAGTTGCATTTGTTCCTCAAAAAATAATTGTAGGTTTAGAAGAAATAGGCTTTAATGTTTTATGCGTCATTACAGATAATAATTCTATTAATCGAAAAGCTATGTCAAATTTTACTTCTCCAGCAAAATTTCAGTTTGTATATCCTCACCCTCTAGACAGCAAAAGGCCACTATTTTACCTTATTGATAGTGTTCACCTTTTGAAATGCATTAGAAACAACTGGCTAAATCAAAAAAATCCTGAAAAATGTTTTTACTACCCAGATTTTGATGAAGGTTTTAATATAAACAATCCTCACAATTTTAAAACAGCATGTTTAAATACACTAAAAGATTTACAAGAAATAGAATGTAACTCATTAATTAAATTTGGATATAAATTAAGCTTTAAGGCACTTTTCCCTACAAATCTAGAGAGGCAAAATGTTAATTTGGTTTTACAAATATTTAATGAATTTGTTGTTCAGGCATTGATTGAACTTGGTGATAAACATAAATTAAACCATTACAAAGACACCTCAAATTTTATCACAATAATTCTTACTTGGTGGTATATATTTAATGTCAAATTTATAAGTAAAGGATCTAGATTAAATAATGACTACCAAACCCCATTAACATTCAGTGAAAGTGATATCAAAATGATTTTTCTAGACAAATTTTTAAATTGGCTAGATGAATGGGATAAGATGTGTTGCACAACAGGTATGTTTTCTAAAGAAACGCATGCAGCTCTAAAAGTTACTGTTAATGGCATTATTCAAATCAGCAAATACTGTAAAGAAGAATTAAATATTGATTTTATTTTACCTGGAAAGTTTCAAACAGATGATTTAGAGGCTAGGTTTGGCTTTTATAGGCAATTAGCAGGTTGCCAATATAATATATCATTACAACAGCTGTTTGAATGTGAAAGCAAATTAAGATTGCAGTCAGCAATAAAATTAAAACTACAAACTAAAGCTTTTGGTGAAATTGAAATAAAAGATTTTTTAATTGAAACTGAGGATTTTGAAAATAGTGATTTCTTAAATATCAATGCTGATATATGTGTACTACCATTAGATATTATAAATGCAAAGCCCTACTTTCCAGTTATCATTTATATAGCAGGTTATTGTATATATTCCGTTTTGAAAAAAGAATCTTGTATGTCATGTAAAGAATTGCATCTGCTAGATAAAACCCTTAATATTAATGTTGAGTATGACTTTTTAAAAAATTTAGATAGAGGCCGGCTAATGTTTCCTCGCGAACATATTGTAAATGCAGTAATGTATAATTACATTATTATAAATAAATTATGCTTTCACAATGAACTAGACTTTCTTAAAATGCAGAATCATCGTTATGTAGCTACTGAATTTACAATATCGGCATTAGAAGAGAGGGACTTACTTCAAACAGATGTGTTTTGTGAAAATTCTCATGCATCCACTTTAATTGTAAAAAAAATTGTATGGTCTGCGACAAATATATTGTTAAATAATTTTTGTAAGAAAAAAAACTCAGATGCAATTCTAGCCTCTCATTCTAAGAAATGTAAGTCTTCGAAAAGAAAACTGGGAACATTGTCATAATTCCCTTTAAATAAAATGGTTTGTGTGTAAAAATATTTTTTGCTCTAAAGTATGTTAAAACAAATTGAATAAACGATTTCTGTATGACTTGTTGTGTGTCACTGAAATAAAATAATTGAAAATTAGTTGTACTGTTATTTTCTTTATGAAAATTTTCCCTTTTTTTAACTGAATTTTACAGTTGGTAGCAAATATTCAGAGAAGAATTGACAAAATAATTTTTATGGTTAAACTAATATATTTTACAGTGTGTGTTAATTTAAAAAAGTTTTTAAATTCACATTTTAATTTCTTATCTTTTATTACGCTGAAAGTAATACTGTGTTCATTTGTAAATACTTGGCTTGTTTAAAATTTTCTATAAATAGCACGATGAAATTCTTTTTAACCATTAACCTTTTTCTTGAAATCCTTTACTAAAATGTTAATATAAATTTAAGCATAAAAATACGTAAATCCCCCTATTTTCCGTACTGCTCTTGGGATTTAGATTAGTTTGTTTACATGGGAGAAATCTCGCTTACGTGACGTCACAACACAGTTGTGGGGCCTGGTTCTCGAAGGTCACGGCAGAGACCAACGGGCGATCCCGACGGTAAAGCGAGTAGTTACAGATGTTAAATTTTGCTCGCGTGTTCTTAGGGAATATAGTCTCCTGAACCAAAACAATATCAATGTCAGAAGACTCTAAGAAGTCGCGAAGTTCGTTAATTTTCTTAGAGAGACCGTGTGCATTCCAGTGAATAATCTTAAGGCTATCAAGGGTAATATTAGACCTATTCATGATTGCTAAAACGACCATAGAAAGCGGCTACTGCATCGCAAATAGATAGAATCCGTTGGATTGGATCTGGTTCATTTTTAACAATATTACTTATTTCTTTGAAGAAAGACATTATGTCTGCTAATTTGAAGTCTTTTAAGAAACTTTGTATCATTTTAATAAAGTCGCTTATCGAACCTGGCTCAGACTTGTTCTGATTACTATTCCTTTCAGCTGCTTGGGTAGTAATGGCGGCACTCGAAGTGCGCTGGGGTTTAGGATTAGGGAGAGCTTCTCCCGGGGTCCAATTAAATTTCTCTTGAGTGGGACGGGGGGCGGGGCCTGAGCCGTTCGCACTGGGAGAGCTGCTTGGAGCTTTAGTATTAGCTATGTTCGTCGTCTGGGTAGAAGCCTTCGCTCCCCAAGCGTTGGTTTGGGATAGGTGCAGGATTAAAATAGTTTTTGGCCTGCGCAGTTTTAGTAAGCTTAGCAGCTTTTTTACTAGCGGGATGAAAGGGGCAGCCGTGGAAATTGGCGGTATGGTTACCGCTGCAGTTGGCACATTTGAAGTGCTCTGGTGAAGCCTTGCAGTCTTTTGCTCGGTGATTTTCACCGCACTTCAAACATTTAGGAGTGAGGTTGCAATTAAGTGAAGAATGGCCAAACTCCTGGCAGCGGTAACATTGAGCTACGCCTTTGAATTTATAGTCCTCAAAACTCACACTCAGATAACATAAGGTTCTTAGATTATGAATATTTTCAAGCTGAGGGGATTTTCGAAAGGTCACTAGAAAGAGTGGGGTGATTGCTTTAGTGCGCCTATTTCGCATGTGAGCAACCTTAATTGGCTCTAGTCCTAAGTTTTGCAGTTCAGTAGCTATATCTTCAGCTTTGAAAAATAATGGGAGACCTCTTAGTACATATTTAACCGGTTTATCGGCTTTAAGGTCGAGGGCCCTGATGGGGATTTTATTTTCGACGAGGAAAGCTTGGATTTTACGGAAGGAGTCAATACAATCCGTACTAATTTTAATTTGATTTTTCACGTATTTTGTAGTTATATTATTGGAGAGACGATGAACCTGCGCCAGTAAATTAGGGCAGTTTGCATCAACCTCGAAAAATAAATTATACTGTTTTTTTTTAATTTGACTTGCTCAGAGGTAGTAGTTTCAGTAACAGTATTAGGGGATTCTGCAGTAGCCTCATCCATGCCGTTAGCGTCATTATTTTCTAAAACCGAAAAACGGTTTTTAGTGGGCAATTCAGTATCATTCGTTCTTTTCCTTTTCATTTTAGCTTCTAATTTAATTATTCTAAGATTTTTATCATAATCCATAATAACTTTGATGCAGTGGAAACTTAATACTGCATTAATTTGGGCTTGGCACTTTAAAAAAAAAAGGGAATAAGGGAGTCTTAAAGAAATCCTCAAACTTATTATTTCCATTACTTAGCACACCCTGCATAGAATGTAAAAAATCGCTCACCATACGGTCGTCTTCACTTGCTTCGTCTTGAGACATCTTATCTTTGAGGATGATTGCCGAGAAGTTGATGTAGTCCATAATCAGGTCGTAGAAATTCCAGAATGAACTGAAATTCTGGTCCAATAAGTTTTTCAAAATCACAAAACAGGGAGGAAGGGGGGGGGTGATAACCTCAGGGGTATCACAATCCATACTACTGGCCGAAGCCATAGTAATGCGAAAAATCACTGTTATACCAGCGAGTCACTCTGGAACAAGACAAAAATCCCTCCCAGGTCACGCACGTGGGATAGCAGTCAGTCAGGAGAAATACGTCTGCTCACCACCGAGGCAGAGGGCAGACGAACTTTTGATCCATAATCTGCGTCCATAGACAATCTCTAGAACAAAATAGAAGGTATTGTGTTTCCTTACAATGTAGATTTCACTATGTAAAGAAGAGCTCACTTCAAGTGTCCACAATAGGCACGTGATTCTTCTACGGGCTGTTTTTTCTCACGGTAGTTCAGTCTCTATCAGGAATTCAATTAACGTGAATTGATATATATATATATATATATATATGTAATCCATTTTTAATAAAATCCTTCACAAGGAGAAAGTTCACCAGCTATAAGTAATGAGAATGCAGTCGGCTTCATATTCAAGATAACTCAGAAGTCTAATCTAAAACTTTATTTCAGAGCAGCACTTCACACATCTGTCCTTCTGGACGATACATAATCAAAAGCCACAGAGTTCACTATACTCTCACACACAAGTACACTCAAGAGCACTTACAACAAGAATTTTCACAACAAAAACAACTTACTAAGCGAATTGACTGAAATACCAGCAAAACACGAACACATGTTTGCCAACACCTGCGAAACTGCTGCATAGACAGAAAGTTTACAGTTTTATGACAGAAAGGTGTTAAGTGGAAAATACTTCGTTGACCAAACAATTTAGAGGCTGGGAAAGAGATTTGGAAGAATTAAAATTGGAGAGAATTTTGATGAAATATTAAAGTTAAATATATTTTATATATTACAGATATATATATATATATATATAAGGATTTGAAAAATCTTTATATCACGTGATCTAGTGTTTTAAATGTTGTTGAACTAACTCAAAGCTCGAAATAAAAATAAAGAAATTCTGTAACCCAGAGTTATATTTTAAGTTGCTTCGTTGCTCCCGAAAAAAGGTGGTAAATTCACTTAAGAGTGTTGTCTTTAATATTTACCAATTCCATCAATAAAAATTGCTTGATAAAGTGGAGTCACACCACTTCAAGTAAATATTTTTTTATGATCTTTGCTCCAAATTTTTTCTTCCAACCACAATTTGTTGTTCACCAAAATATTTTTCAATGGTTCTCTATGTGCGCCTCATGACTATCGTGATGCAAATAAAGTGACTGCATTGAGAGTAGCAACTTTTCAAATTAAATTGCTTCTACCATTTCTTCTTGGTCTCTCAAAGCGTCAAGGTTATTAAACTGACACGTGGGGATGACTGAAGACGTCCGTCCGACTAATATTCATTAATGGACCTTTCAACAGATTCAGGCACCGCTGGTCAGCGGACGGTCCACTCTGGGAAAATCGCTGTTATTTCATTTATTTATTATCAGTTTTACTAATAAAAGAAAATTTTTGTGGGATGGAGAAAGATCAACAAGAGAGAATGTCAATGAAATAGATGGTGAAAAGACTCGACGCACGCCACTTAAACTCTCACGGGTTTCTATCTCATTGCCTAGTGTATATTAATATTTATATAAAATAATATATAACTGCCTTAACTGATTATATAATTTTCATATTAGCCTTATCTGATAGTCTAATATTTAAAGTAGCTTTCATGAAAGTTTAATTTGAAAATTTTCAAAGATATAGACAATTTAGTAATCATTGTATTAGCAACTTCATGAAAGTCTCAATCTTAAAGAATTTTCCTAAAAGTGATATCAAGAAACTTGATTCTAGTATCTGCACATTCGAAAAATGGAAACACTTTAACTCCTGCCGAAAGATGGCCCAATAAGTAGGATGTTGCTCTCCGGTACTTGAATTAACTGTTTCGAATTTTACTCGTGGCATGAATGTTCGTAGCCATTCGGAATTACCTTTAAACAGTAGGTCCTGGTCTCATTAGCCTTCATGTAGCGAAAAAAAAAAAAAAAAAAAATGTACTGTAACGCTCCAAACCAAACCTTAATTCCTGCTAGGACCCACTTAGACGTGCCCGGTTGTTACGGCCACTGTTGCAATACATAATTCAAATCATTCTAATATAGATTTCAATTCAATATTAAATGACAAAAAGAATTTTTTATACAATTTTTACAAACATATGTATATATATATATATATATATGTGTGTGTGTGTGTGTGTGTGTGTGTGTGTGTGTGTGTAAAGAAAATTCTCATGGGTTTTCAAAACTTAAATCAAGGATAAAAATTCCCGCGTCATTTTCCTTTCCCCTTTTTAACCCCTAACCTAAATTGACCACTGGGGCTACAGGTTACGCCCTCAGAGAAGGGGTCTGTCCAATTATAAATCGTATTAATTTATAAAAAAGATATTAATTTATAAAAAGTGTAATTAATTACCTTTTAACAATATTCAGTGCTTATGAATTTAAAATCTGTTTTATGTACTCTAAGAGGTGAATTTCGATTTAACGAATTTTCCATACACAAAGAACTTTTTTTTTATGTATTTATCGACTTCGTGAAGTAGAGGTCAAACTGTATATTAATTTTATACATCTGTGAGCTTTCTGTTTCTTTGTTTATGGTAGTAGAGATTATGAGGATATTACAGTAGAACCTCTTTTTAATGACCCCATGATACAATGACCCCTTCGTTAGAACGACCATCTTAAAAAGTCCCAATTATTTTACTATAGGAAAATTGTTAATTTTGAATCATTACAACGACCCCAAGCGTATTAATTTTCGTTAGAGCGACCGCCAATTTTAGTCCGCAGAACTCATAAGCAAGTGGGCTATTTCAAAATTATTGTACTCTGGTGCAACTTCAATTCGATTCCGACGACTGAGAAGGAATCGTCTAAGCTTTTGTAAAAGTGAATGAAAAAGAATCCTTCAATGCAATCAATGCCTTGCTTCAATATTTTGAAGGACAATTTAATTCTGAAGACATTCTTCGAAATCTAACGGATATGGAATCAGTGATAATGAAAAATTCCCAAATGAACTTGAAACAGGCGTCAATCAAAGACTTTTTTTCAAAAATTCAGTAATGGAAATACAAATAAATAGAAGTGTTCTCTAGGTATGTACTGTTGCATCATTTCTTTGCTGAATTTTTTTTTTATTATTTTTTCAATTCGTTACAGCGACCTTTCGTTACAACGACCATATGATGTTGGTCCCACAGGGGGTCGTTATACCGAGGTTCTACTGTATTTAGGGGAAAAATTAAAGTATAGGAGAGAATAAATTGGTATGTTACAAAACGGATATAATTACGACAAGTATTCTGTTACAATAAATGTAAATTCAAGTAAGGAATACCCCTGGGCAAAAATGCAAAATTCTGCCTCCTTTCTCTCACGATAAAAAATATTGTTAACACATTGACGGACAGTAGGAACAAGGGAAATTTGAAAATTAACACTATATGTTTTTGTAATTTTTAGAATATTAGAAGTATAATTTTACTCTTTCTGCTTTAATTAACTTATTTCGATTAATTCAGCACCTTTAATTAGGATGCGGCTATAACCTCCGTGGCACCAGCGGACTCTAGACAGTAAGTAAATGGACAATGGCGGCTACAACAGCAAAAATTTAAAAACGTAAATGATAATAGCTTTAATGACTTAAATAAGCAATTTTTATGTGCAACAAAGTATTTTTGGGAGTTTTACATGAAATCAATAACAATTATAAATTTAAGAGAAAACACGATCGCACTACTCCCTTCACAACCAAGTTCACACTGAAGCTGCAACAGGTGGAAAACGAAATTCAACGTAAAAAAAATTGCTTCCAAAATATGACACTTGGCTTCCGCTTGTACGCCGGTAAATACACATTTGTGCCGCTATAGCCGTAGTGTCTAAAAACGACAGTTCTGTTTTGGACGGCTATTGCAGTCATGCCACATAGTGAACTTCGTTCTGACGGCTATAGACGCAAGTGTCCGTCAACGTGTTAAAAGAGCTTTGCTGCTTTTGATACAAACCAATAAAAGTTTTACATTTATTACAAGCAGAACACAGCCTAAGAATAAATATATATTAAACATCATAAAAAAAACTAAAAAACAAGAAGTAAGGCAAAAAGAATCACTTTCCAAATCCACCATATTCTTGGAATCTTTAAATATCGTAAAATCAATCTCACAAAATCGATGCTGTTATTTTTCGTTCTTCTGCGAAGCACATATAGATAGGTAAAACATTTTGGTTATTTAATCAAACCTATCACTTTTGTATGATTGTTTTCTTTAGATTTAAGATGTAAATAATTTTAACTTTCAGACATAAAGGGTATTAAATACAAATAGTAAATTTTTAGCGAAAGGAAAACTCGATGTACCTAAAAGACTTCGCGAATACGTTAGATAGAAGCCCGACAGTATATTAACACGTTGAATGGCACGGCAATTTTCAGAAATCTGGCCTAACATGACATTTTGAATTAATCACATTATATTATCAAAAAATCTAGTGCATAGCTATCATCAAAAAGCATATATATATTTTTTTTAAAGAAAAAAGTTTTTACGAATTATCTTGTAGTTGGCTTCTGTGACAGAAATCTCTTCGTTGAAGCCAACTACGAGTTAATTCACGCGCAGACACACACAGACATGCTTTGACTTGTTGGTTCTCTAAAGCTGAATCATAGATAAGCATCCATATTCGTCAGTATACAGTGTTCTTTCGGCACTTCGCGCTTCATGTTTTGCGGCTTTAGTGCTTCGTGGGTTTTCCCAAAATATTCATCAAAAAACAAAAATGAAAAAATACAACCATGTCGGCAGGCACTTTGAGGAAAGGAAGTTGTTTCATGTTGATGCGGGAGAGAGAAGGATCCCTGCATGTCAAACAAAGAGATGAGTTGACTCAGAGTACATACCACGGGCTCTTGAGATGACAAAGTCTGTAAGTGAGGAAGAAAATGAAAAGGAAGACGAAGAACAAACTGAAAAGCGTGGCCTTACCTGCAACAATTGTGCTACTTGGCAAGAATTTGCACAAGACATGGTTCGTGCTGTTGAGTTCAGCAATCGCGTTGACGGGGTTATGTCCTGGTACAGGGGAATTTTGGAGGAAAAGAAAAAACAAGGACAACAACTACCCATCACCATGTTTCTCTTTATAGTAATGCCCCCTGGCTCTACCGTCGGCGCCTTAAGCAGAAGAGTCTCCGAGTGAGCTTAAAACTTCTACGAGTAAGTGAGATCCTCTCCTCCGCCACCAACACAAGACTTTTTACCTCTCTCACAAAGCAATGTTGATTAATGTTTATCACTCTATAAGACTTTGCAATTAACCTTATTAATTACACACTGACACGTGTAAGTAAATACTATATTGTTGTAATTTTTGTTTTAAATGTGTAAAGTATAAATACTGATGTTTACATTTGAAACATTCGTGTACCCGCATACACGAAAATTCCTTGGTGTAAATCCTACTTCGCGGTTTTTTCAGCTTTTGCGGAAGGTTCTGGTCTCCATTAACCGCACAAAACGAGGGATCACTGTATCTTAGAAACTGTAATCGAGTGCATCATATTAACGTCTTTCTTGAGTGTTTTGTTTTATAATTATTGTTATAATTAAATTATCAACAACCCAATATGAATAAGAAAAGACCACTGACTCAAAATGAAATTGAGTACTACGCGAATCTAAGTGATTCAGAATTTGGCGGGATTTTTGATGAGGATGGTAACGACAGTAGCGATTTTGAACCTTCTGAGAATTCAAGTGATAATGAAGAAGTCGTCTCCGAACCTGAAGTTGATCTCGAATCTGCAGATAATGATGATGATTCCCAAGCAACAACATCAAATGCGAATGATAATTTGTAGACAGAAATCCAACAAAGTCCTGAATTTTTTATTTTCCAAGAGCATTGATTTTTTGTTCTTTTCCCACAAGCCATCTATCGATATTAGCACGGACATACTACGAGTTTATTCGTAGCTGGCAAAAAATGGCAAGTAAACACAGCACGAGATAACTCGTAGTTCACGTCCTAGAAAAGAACGCAATCTATGAGTTATCTCGTAGTTGGCAGTCAACTTGTTAATTTCATGAATCTGTGATCTTCCTGCTACTTTGTTGCGAGCGAACGACAATAATATACAATTTTCCTTTGCATAATACCTTTACTATTTTTTTTTTCTGTATTACTTAGTTTAAGTTCTTAGTGTCCCCGTGTGTTTATACTATTAACATTCTGATTGGTTGGCTTCTTTGCATTCTCGTGATATTATACAAGCTAATGTACAAAGTTTTAGACACAGAGCGCCGGAATGATTGTCTCAATAAACTCAACATTTTTATTTTCAAATTTTGTTATTTTCTTTCATGTATTAACAATTGCACGTTATTCAGCCGCGTGTATATCATTCTAAGTTTGTTGTGGCTAAAAAACATCCATTACACACACACATATATATATATATATATATATATATATATATATATATATATATATATATATATATATATATATATATATATATATATATATATATATATATATATATAGGTGATATTTTAACCTAAAACTAACCAACGTAATTATAAGTGTATCTAAAAATAAATTTTGGGCTATTCTATCCTTTAATCTAAAATCTCGTTGAATATCTTTTGTTCTTTCTTTACCGTTCACGATTAGGAATACACCAAAATTGATTTCTGCTTTCACCAGCCCTTCTTATATAACTCTTTATATAGTTTCCCTTCTTCCTCGTCATCCTATGACTAACCATTAAAACACTGATTGGCTGGTTCACACAACTATAAATTACAATGTAAGGGTTTTTCTTACCCAAAACCACCGGGAGATGATGATGTAACAAGCTGTACTTCTATTATTCAAAATTCTGTTCTTTGTTCTCTCGACTAATTTAATTACAGCTGCACCCAAGAAAATGTGGATTCTCTTACCTTTGTAATGCACCCATTACGCACACACACACACACACACATATATATGCAGTATATCAATATTATTACACAAAATATCTCTAAAATTCTCATTTCCCTAGCCACAAAATACCTTATATAAAGGTGTATCCACGACTTGAATTCTTCCAACCCATTTTCCAAGGTTAACTCTGAAATAAATGTAAACTCTCTATCCAGTCGCCACATTTTCCAGTTTTCCCAGGCGAATGGTTCACTTTTTTCCCACTGTTCTAAGTTCCTTTCTCACTATTAAATTCGCTGTCTAAGCTGTCGAATTCTTGTGAATATTCTTTGCGTCATCTAGCTATGGGGCCCAACTAGTATTTGCATGTATCATTCCCTTCTCTTCTCTTGCCAGAGTATCATGTCGTTTATTTAGATTTTAAATAAAAAGTTAAGTTCCACTACGGAATCGCTGTTTTTGTATTTTATCGGATGGTTCCATGACTGCTTAATCTTAATTAGATTTCCTTACACGTATCCTTGCCTAGCAAGCCCGGGTAAGTAAAAATAAAATGGGCTCAATCACACATGTAACACATAGAGTTATATTTCGCCGCGTTACACACACACACACACACACACACACATATATATATTTATGTATATATATATATATATATATATATATATATATATATATATATATATATATATATATATATATATATATATATATATATATATATATATATACACATGTCATGGGTCCGAGTATCCACTGGTCAAGATATAAATCAGTCCACTCTCAAGTAGTTATTTTTCATCACTTTATTAATCCACTTCATACTCTAATCAACATGGCTTCTCATTTTGGCGCGCAACTGCAAACAAAGGCCGTATTTACTATTTCGAGAGCCAAAAGGTCCGACTATAGTAATTGCTTATCGCTCTCTGCTGTTATCACTGCGCGTGAACCGTATTTATGTGACTAGTAACGCGAGGCGCGTTACTCCCATTAAAATAATCCCTAATTAAAATCTCTTAAATTACTCTATATTTTAAATCCTGACATATATATATATATATATATATATATATATATATATATATATATATAGGTGTCCGTAATGTAGGCAACTAATCGCAAGTCTCTTTTTCTTTTCAACCATGCTTTATTAAATTCAGTCCTTTGACTACGCCGTTAAATATACTCCTTTGTTCAATTACTTCGTTGAATAGTTTAGAGGGTGTTGCCCAGCCCAGCTTCCGACTCAAAGTGAGTAAAAAACTTGCTTGCGTGCGTGAACTTTTTCTTTTTGATATCCTTCCGAAATTAACTTTTTTCTCTGTGTACATCCGAACAAGGGGGCTTCTCTCTCCTCTTACGTGATCTTTAAATAGTTCCACTTATTTTTAAACTCCCTTAATTTTTAAAACCCCATTTTCAACACACACACACACACACACACATATATATATATGTATGTATATATATATATATATATATATATATATATATATATATATATGTATGTGTGTATATATATATATATGTATGTATATATATATATATATATATATATATATATATATATATATATGTATGTGTGTATATATATATATATATGTATGTATGTATATATATATATATATATGTATATATATATATATATATATATATATATATATATATATATATGTATGTGTGTATATATATATATATGTATGTATGTATATATATATATATATATATATATATATATATATATATATATATATATATATATATATACCGGGTGATCCAAAAGACAGGATGAACTTCAAAAATGAATAATTCGAAAACGAATGAAGATACAAAGATACGATTTACAAAATGATACCGGATTTTGTGTGACAAAAAAAAAAAAAAAAAAAAAAAAAAAAAAAAAAAAAAAAAAGTTTTGTTAGCAACGAACAGATGGCTCTATAATGTTTATAGTACCAAAAGATGATTTACAAATGAAGAAATGTTGACAACTTACAAGTCAACTTAATTACAGTTAATTAGTACTACAGTAAATGTGCAATGTGCTGTCCATCATTCTGAATTACAGCTGTCAGACGAGTCACCGCACTGTTCACAGCATCTAGTAGCATTTCTTGCGTTATGGCAGACACATTTTGGTAGATGGCATGTTTAGTGCTGCTAGCGCCATCTGTTGTTCGCCGACGGAATTATTTTCGTTGTGTTGCCACACAAATTCCAGCTTCTCTTCCATTCGCTTGATACAAAGCGCATCTTTGTTATCTTTATTAGTTTTTCGAATTATCCATTTTTAAAGTTTGTCCTGACTTTTGGATCACCCGGTATATATATATATATATATATATATATATATATATATATATATATATATATATATATATATATATATATAGTGAAACCCGCTTAAGGCGTTCTATTTCTGTGGTCTCAATGTTATTCATAAAACTATATTAATAAATTTTCCCGTTTAGGAAGTTTTTCTTTTATAGATTTTCTGGCTTTTATTTCTTCTAAAACTTATTTTGAAGCTTTAATAATATTTTAATGAACAGAGATATGAAAGTTATGTTTGTGGAAGAATTCAATGATAATAGATACTAGCGGTAAACCATTTATATGCAAAGCCAATACAGTCCTTTTCACGAACCATACCAAAAGGGAATGAGAGTTAAGAATTATAACATTAAATATGTTATAAATAAATCATACACGAATTCTTAAGAATAAAAAATACCATGAAAATTTAATATAACAATAGTTATAATTTTATTTATAGTTTTATGTATAGTTTAGTCTATATTTGTACTTAATGTTTTCCTTAGTGTTAGAAGAATAT
>CM063503.1:40424307-40474307 GCA_032207245.1 Pardosa pseudoannulata
CCCACAGTGGCATGGATGTTCGTAGCCGTTCAGAATCGGCTTTAAGCAGTAGGTCCCGGTCTCATTAACCCTCGTGTTGCAAAAAGTAGACCGTAGTGCTCCAAACATTAAGCTTACTCTACATTTTGTTACGGGAGGAGGAGGCCCTTAAATTGTCTACGCTTGTATTACTCGAACTTTCATATGCAACAGAAGGAACAAATAATTTTAAAATAATAAATGTATTAAAATAAGTACTACATTTGCTGACATTTATTTCCAGTACTGAATGCTATTATACTAAACGTTATGTGTTCTCAGAAAATCACATGGAATGATATCTAGTAAATGAAAAGCAAAGTAGATAACTCTCTAATTAAGAGGGTTTATTAAAAGTTTGTAGAAGGACGAGACTCATTTATTCCAAAAGGCGTTTAGAAATAATTAGTCTATTTTCAAGAACCATTTTTATTTTTTTGCTATGTTCCACAACACAGTACACAAAACAACAACATGTACAACGCACACACTGAGAGAAATCACTGACACTATATAAAAACAAACTAGATGTCTCTCTTAGCGCCACCTATCCTAAAACGAGAGGTGAGTAATTGTACCCGTTACAAGTTAATAAATTAAAAATAGGAATTTAATTTCTTATACAGCTCTACGTATTAGAGGGTGTTGGTGTTTTCATTCCTCTGTGAAAATAAAATATTCCGTTTTCATGAGTATTTTTACAATGAGTATTTAGTGTGTAAGTTGTTTTTTCATTTGTAGAAATTCATCATATTTTTTACATCAGTATCTGTGTATAAAAGTAATATTATTTAGTATTCCCGCTTTCCTGTCAGAGATCTCATATCACTCAGTCAAAAAAGAAAAGAGAAAAAAAAGTCGCCGACTATTATATTAAACGTTATGTGTTCTCAGAAAATCACACGGATTCATATCTAGTAAATGAAAATCAGAGTAGATAACTCTCTAAATTAAGAGGGTTTATTAAAAGTTAATAAATAAAAAATTGGAATTTAATTTCTTATACAGCTCTACGTATTAAGGGATGTTGATGTTTTCATTCCTCTGTGAAAATAAAATATCCCGTTTTGATGAGTATTTTTACCAGTATTTAGTATGTAAGTTGCTTTTTCCATTTGTAGAAATTCATCATATTTTTTACATCAGTATATGTGTATAAAAGTAATATTATTTAGTATTCCCGCTTTCCTGTCAGAGATCTCATATCACTCAGTCAAAAAAGAAAAGAGAAAAAAAAGTCGCCGACTATTATATTAAACGTTATGTGTTCTCAGAAAATCACACGGATTCATATCTAGTAAATGAAAATCAGAGTAGATAACTCTCTAAATTAAGAGGGTTTATTAAAAGTTAATAAATAAAAAATTGGAATTTAATTTCTTATACAGCTCTACGTATTAAGGGATGTTGATGTTTTCATTCCTCTGTGAAAATAAAATATCCCGTTTTGATGAGTATTTTTACCAGTATTTAGTATGTAAGTTGCTTTTTCCATTTGTGGAAATTTATCATATTTTTACATCAGTATATGTGTATAAAAGTAATATTATTTAGTATTCCCGCTTTCCTGTCAGAGATCTCATATTACTCAGTCAAAAAAGAAAAGAGAAAAAAAGTCGCCGACTGGATGCGAATTTTCTAGAAGACGATTATTTTGTTCCGTTTTTTTTTTCTTCGCTGATTTGGAAGCATTCCTTTGCTTGTGTTCTGTTCGTGATTTCCCCCTTCCAAATTTGCGTATCTCCAGCCCCACCTTCCTATGCCGATGATTGCAAATGAACGTGGTATTCTCCCCTGGCTGTCAGACTTTATCGGGAACAATATGTGTGCGAGATTCAGCTTTCCCTGCTTAGCATGTAATATCACCAGCGGAGGTGCTAATGCTGTTTAAATAGACCCCTCCAAACAGCTTGGGGACTGTGTATTATTTGCACTTTAGTTTCGGGTCCCCAAGGGCATTTGTCGCGGGGAAGAGGGGAGTGACTGGTATAGGTCACTGCTGAGTAGATTACGTCGTGTTAGGTCACCCGTTTCAAAGCAGCGCGTGCCGAGGGAATAGCAGCGTCCGCTGAATACAATTTACATCCTCAACTCTGTGTTCAACGTTAAGTAATCGAGTTATGATAGCGGGGTTGGGGTGCAGCGTTAGATTTCGAAGCTCTTTTTTGTTGGGGGGAGGCTGGCCTTTCCAACTGGTGTAGAATCTGCATAATCAGGGAATTTCTGGCAGTCTGACTTCCGCTGTGTTGATTGAAGCTGATGGGAAACAGTGAGACGCAGGTGCATGCTTTGCCATTGCCTTCAATGGATATCATCCCGATACATTTCTATTCAGTTTTTGCCGATATTTAACCAAAGTACGAATGCACTACATGCAAGCTTCTTGATCGAACTTTTCAACTTTGCGAATTACAGACCAACAGGAAATTAAAATTGCTTTTATTCTTGGTGCATAAAGAAAAAAGCTAAGTGCAGCTTAAACACAATCTCTGACTGTAGAGAAACATATAAAAAAATGCCTTGTGATTTACGTATGTGAATAACACATTTTTCTAATCAAAAAATTTTACACATGCAAAACCTAACCATGGATGGATATTTAAATTATTTATAGTTAAATACACACTCAGAAATCCTTCCATATACATGCATATATGTGTGTGCGTGTGAGTGCAGATAAATATTTGTAATAATAAAATTCTATTAAAGTAAAATCCTAACTTAAATGGCCGAACGATGGCCGAATGGTAGAGCACTGCTCTTCGGAACCAGAGTTCAAGGGTTCGAATCCCACTGATGGCATGGATGTTCGTAGCCATTCGAAATCGGCTTTAAACTGTAGGTCCCGGTCTCATTAGCCCTCGTGTGCAAAACAGTATATCGTAGTGCTCCCAACCAAACCAAACATAACTTAAATGTTTTCTGTTTTTCATTGAAAATCTAGATTCTATATTGAAAAATTCTAATGAACCTTTTCCATAATAATGGCGGATAACACTCACTTCCTGGCACCTTGAATTTAGAATCGCAGCCCTACTGATTCATCTTTCCCGCTCAATGTAGAGGTACTATATCTTCTAGAATAAAATAGAAGTAATTAAAGAGATGTAATTGGTTACCAGAATAACATCATTCCTGGAGCCCCACCCCTTCCAATAGTTAATAAAAGGGCTGGCACGCAGATTTCATGGCTTTCTTTAATTTAAGATCCCGATGTAAACGATATCATCAAAATATTTCTGTGTTTTGTGTTCTTTTTCCCTACGGGGATTTGTGTGTTTAGTGTCATCTTATGTTCTAAATAAAAGATGTTTTTGTAAGTGAACGTCTGCATCAATCTACTCGGCTACTACATTTAATAATTGCTTTACAGTGATGACTACAGTATTTTTAAATTATGTGGGCGTTTCATGCATATATATATATATATATATATATATATATATATATATATATATATATATATATACATATATATTTGCAACGATAATTTATCTCGTAATTGATTAAATAGAGCAATAAAAGTAACACATTTTTTACCATTAATGCATTCATAACACCATATTCAACTAAAGCATAACTCTACGTTGACCGCTCTGAACGAAAGTCAAATGGGTAAGGCGCTGCTCTTCAGCACCGTTGTTCATGTATTCGAATTCTATGCTCCTGTCCTCGTGTTGTAAAGCAGTAGCGTTAGAAACAAAATCAAATTGACTGCAGCATTTGAACACAGTTTGAAAAGTGTCAATTATAAGGTGAAAACAACAACTTCACATACAACGACAAAGTTTTCAAGGTTTGATTATTATTAGTCTTTTTTTGCTGATACATAATGAATTTCTACTGAGATCTGTACCTAAGAATAATTTAAGTATTATAATAGTTTAAATATTTGAAGTACAAAATGTAATTTGCTATCCTAAATATTCTGAAACTCTTTCTTTTCACAGTCATAGCTTAATAACACATTGTGTACTGGACACGTACTAGTACGTTTTCTGACTATTGATACTTGAGCGCGATGTACGTACTAGTACGGGTTAGTGTAACAACAGGGTTTGTTTGTGGGTACAAAAATAACGGTATATACAGGAAAACGAAGCCGAATGTTCTTGTCCTTCATGTTTTCATAATGTAAAAATGTTTATATATAACATAATTCGAAAAAATTAAAACGATATACTACTATTCCTATTTGATTTTTCAGATTTACGATACTATTATAAATTTAACCACTAAAAATATATTTTTTGTTTACAAAAATCTTATGGTTGTTATTTATATATTTTTATTTATATATTTGTTTACATATTTCAATATAAAATCCGAAAAGTTGGTTAAAAAATTAAATAATTTTCGATCTATTGCGATTTAACTGAATAAGTAAATTTACGTGCAAAACGCCCGTTCCCGGTACAATTCCGTTGCGAAATGTACGCGCACACAATGTGTTAAATGTCGTAATCAGAGCAGGACGAACGCTTCGTTCATCAGTGCTATGCACGGAGTAGAAAAATTGAGAGTTGCAAAATTGTCTTACCGAAATAAGAAAACAGTCGCAACAATATTTCTGAATTAATTAGAAAGTTCTCTTTATAAATGAGAATAGTGAGTATAAAAAACCGAGAAATATGTGATGAGATATCGGTGGTGTGTTCTCTTGTGATAAAGAATTTATCAGCTTTGGAATTTTTGAAATTGATTACAAAAATGAATTTTGATCCAAACTTGATCATTGCTCTAATAATTTTACTAATGCATTCGGGGAACATAGTTTTTTCAATCTAAAAATACTGAACTGTTAATGAACTCCATTTCAAACTAGATTGTCAGACCTCGCTATATCAGGAATTAAGTATGAACTCAACAACAATTTAGAAGTTTTTGATTTAACCCTTTTGTGGGCCTTGGGAATATTACTCCCCATCTACATGAACAAAATGCACCTGTGGGAAGAGCAAAACCCATTATAATATATTGGCCTTGCTATTAACGATGGTAAGACTAATTCTGACTTCAATTTTGTTGCTGCAGTCTATTGTTTGATCGATTGAATAGAATTTGCACTTTTGTTTTGAAAGTTTGAAAACGTTGTGTAAGAAATAAATGGCCCATGAAAGGGTTAAAGAATTCCCTGGACTAAAATCTTGTTTAAAAAAAAAAAAAAAAAAAGTCGTCTGAGTTATACTCCTGTTAATGCTTTTTTAAATGAAGCATTTTAGCTGAAAAGTTATAAGCATTGGAATCAATCACTGTTGTCTTTTGGACTTCAATAAATTATGTAAAAAAGACTACATGCCTTTTTTTTTAAAGAAGGCTTACATAATAGTTCCATAGAGATGCAATTTTTAACTTTTGCAGGTAGCGGTTCAAAGGCTAAATCCTGTCTTGGTCGTAAATGTTACTGACATAGTGGAAGATTATTATTCTTTATTATCCTGAAATGAATACTAGTTACTAAAGTGAAAAGATAAGTTGCCTATCTTCCTCTAAGCCAGTGGTCAAATTGAGTTTCAAGGAACCCTCGAAAACCACGAGTGAAGATGAAAATTTAAATAAATACAACATAAATTGCAGTTTTATATTAATACATTTATTTTACATTCATGAAAAACATGAAATTTGTTAAATGTTAACAGATGTAGTATAAAAAAAAACCCTTTTAGGGATCAAAACCATAAATGAATGTAAAAAATGGAAAACCGAAGCCTATTTATTGAAAAAACAAATTGCTATTAACTAAAAGTTAGGTTGCATAAGGTCTCAGAGGTTCCAAAAATCGTTACATACGACTAAAAAGTCATGCAAGGAAAAGTTCCTATATTTTGAACACGTCACTTTTTTTCCTACAATGAAATACCACTTGTATAATGGAGCTGTAGTGTGAAATTCAGGGTGGGGCCATTAATAGAAACTCTGAAAAAATCATCCAGAGTATGTCTTCAGTTATGGTTTGGCTTGGAGCACTAAGGTCTACTTTTTTGCAACAAGAGGGCTGATGAGATCGGGACTTACTGCTTAAAGTCGATTCCGAACGACTACGAACAGCCATACCACAGTGGGATTCGAACCCTCGAACTCTGGTACAGAAGTTCAGCGCCCTAACCATTCGGCCTTCATTGAATTACTGTATAAAGTCTTGAGTCTGTTGTGACAACTGAAGCCTCTCTGAAGAAAAATGTATATGTATTATTAATTCGTTTTATGGAATATAGGTTTCATTCCTTTGTGATATAAGTTGTAGGTTAATACCTATATTCTAAACGAAATTATCGTTGAGGAAGAATGAAGCAGTTTTTTCAGAGATCTAATGTTCTGTATTTTTCGTTACAATAAATTAAGATTGATTGTTTCATAATTTATAAAAGTTGAAACAAGTCTTAAAGGTTTCATAATTTTTAGTATAAATTTATTTAGTATTTAAAGACTCGGTCTATTGAAACAGGTTCACTTTCGGCATATACCAAAATTCCTTTAGAAAGTGTTTTAGACCCCTTAATTAACCTAACCAACTAATAATCTATGATTAATTAGTAGCAATAGTCTGCATCTTCTCCCTTTTTACCTGCATACTCTAAATATACACAGACTATTACCTTCAAAATTATTATTGTATTCACTCCAGGGATTATTTGATGGTAAAATTGACTTTAAAAATAGATTTTATATCAAAAATTATATTTTCTCCAACACCCATTAAATTTTCTTTTTTCTATGCATGTATTTCATAAGTTTTATAAAAGATTATAAAATGCTTAGGATTTTTAGATAGAGTACTTTTAAATCAACTTTTATGGCTGATAACTTTTTTTAAATGAACTTCTTTTATAACTTTTAAGCTTGGAATGATTATTGTGAAACAAGTTTCATCTCTTCTAAAATTAAAATGTAAAAACTGTAATTACACTCTCTGATATATCTCTAAGTTTGTTTTGAAAAATATAAAAAATGCATCTTAAAATAAATGTTACACTACCCTGCCTTTAGTTTATGTCAGAGTATAAAATATATTTAGTGCAAGAGGTCGCAACCCATTTTTTCCACTTGAGATTATGATTTGTATTTCAGCCATTGAAAAAATGAAAAAAAAAAGACTAATAAATCACTTTTCAAGACATAATGAGATAGAAAAATCCTAATGTCTGTGTTTAATATACTTGAATCCGCAAGCTTTTGTTAGGACTTCTTGTTATTTGATTACAAAGTGCTTTACACAGTTTATTAGGCAAGATGCAACTTAAGACTGAAGGTTGATAGTGCTACTTCAAAACATTTTTCTAAAAGATGAGCAGAATTTCATCGAACTCTTAAAATAATTATGTTTCTAAAAATGTATTCAGGTTGCCTTGAGTAGATATGACACACACGTTTTTATAAGAAAAATTACTTGTCGTGATTTGTAGATGTATTATAAGTTTTTTGTAACAGTTATTTTACAGGTGCTCTTTTCAATGAATGCCACTGATGAATACAATCCACTAACATATAGCCAGAGAGCATATACTCCTCTGCGCAACAGTCGCTAGGGGACCATGGCCTACTGGCCAATCTCCGTTTCCGAGATTAAAGGCCCTGGGGTGAGAAACATATGTTCCGGTTAGGTAGTCAACCTTAAGCGGAACCCCCAGTGTGTAGTTCTCAAGCATGCTTGATCCTCAGTTTGTCTATCCACTGAAGGGATGAAAGGCTGAGTCAACCTTGCCCGGTCCGGGGATCGAACCTTGGACCTGTGTCGTTAACCAGAGAACATATAACTTTCTATAATCTATTTAGATATATTAATTACTGATGAAAGTATAGAAAATCCGTTTATAACCCAATTTTTCTGCTATTGTACCCACAAGTAACAGTTTAATTTTCATTAACTCATTAACGCCTGAATAATTCCTGCTGAATATACGAGGGGCATCAAAGAGGAAAGCACGTGTAAATTTTCTTTGTAGTACGAAATTATTTGGCAAAAATGTGATTAGTCAAAGTAGAGAGAAAAAATTCCTTCATTCAACTCTACGGCCAAACGATGGTTGAATATGCAGGGCCTCTTTAATTTTCGGAAACGTACGTAAGAACAACACATCGGAATTAAAAGCAGTATGTCATCTAGTACTTGTGTAGTAATAATAGTATATCGTAGTACTCCAAACCAAACTGCAATTTAATTTTTTTTGTGCTGTTATTTTTAGCATATAGAATCTTTGTTATCCTTCCAGTTCTTTAATTTTCAACGTATATATATATATATATGTGTATATATATAATATTTTTGTTACAGTATATTTGTATGTTTATATATATATATGTATATATATATATATATATATATATATATATATATATATATATATATATATATATATATATATATATATATATATATATATATATATATATATATATATATATTTAAATTGGATTTTTCATACTGCATAGTTTATGTTTTTATTAATATTTAACTTCACACTTGTAAGTAAACAAACTTATTTTAATTTTTGCGTGTAATTCCCTGTAGCTAATGATTATTCTAAAAGTCAAGACTTTTCCTAATCGTGTTGTCAACGAATTTATTGTGGTTGTCTCCTTATCACCACCAAGAATCAGTCCGGGAAGACCACAGCGGCTTCAACTGGTCTCTGTCAGTACGTGATTGTTTTCAACAAGACTCGAGTGCAATGAGTGGGGCTCCTTTTATAGATTATTCTTACAAAATATGATTTTTGCCTTCAGATCAGCAAGCAAGAAGTACCAAAGCAAGAGAAAGCAAGAGCCACCAAAGAGAATGCAATGGCATTAGGCTGGGGTGCGCCTGTAAGTTGAGGCGTTTGTTACATGGTCACACATCTTTATATCGTGACAGTGTAGGGTTTCCTATAGTTGCGAATTTCATTTTTGTAGCTCATGTTCTTTGAAACGCCATTTCTCAGTCCTGTCATCAATGAATTTGAAGTAATCTACTATTTTTTTTTTCTGTTGACAAATATAGATGCAGCTTATAAAGCATCAACCGTAGCTAACTGATCTGGAAAGTAAGAGTCACTAACAAGACTACAATAACACTCTTATTTAGTTGGTGCTTATGTAAAGTGGAGGGGAAACGTTAGTTGAATGGTTACATATGTTTATATCGTAATGTTGCATGGTTTTTATATGCTATATTGCATTTTTAGGCATGAAATTTTTAATAAAGCTGCTGGTTCAAATATTTTGAATAGAGGCGCTAGAAGGGGACCTTACATATCAGGTCTTGACGTTTGAAAACATTAATTTAGTTGCCAGATCCGATGATTGAATCCTGATATTTCCAAGAGGCTAATAAGAGGTTGTCTACAGACACCTCATCCGGCATCTGCAACTCAAGATTGAAGAACAGTCAATGAAAAATGTCATCTAAATTGTATAGAGGTTAGTGTGTTGTCTTCGTGTTGTCCCCTTTGGCAACACAAACACAACACACAATCCTTATTGGAAGTAAAGCTGGCCATCTATATATTGTGCTCTAATGATGAATGGTAAACAATATCTTTGGCATTGTAGAGGTGATGCTAAATAAAGGCAAGTTCCCCGGTTTCGTTCAAAAAAGTAAAATAAAAGTATAATTTAAAAATTAAAAATGCTAGACACAGATTATAAAAGATTTTTTTATGGAAAGAATTGTAATTGCCATTAGAACTTTGCGAAACGAACAATTTCTAAACACTCGTAGAGATGAGCTTATTTTCTTCCCTGTACAATAAATGTGTCTACAAGATATTTTACCACGGTTTCAAAAATAACATCTTAACACAAAATGAAAAGGATTTGAATTATTGAGGATTAATATCGTTTGATCGAGGAATGGATTATCGTACAATGTTGGTTACTATTGCATTGGCAATGGGTTCTTCACTGTCTGCGGGAAAAATCTCTTCCCTGCTAGAAACATTTTGAAATATCTTTCAAGAGAAGCATAATTAACGGGATAACTCCTCGAAAAGGACAGTTTCTAAATATCTACTCATAGATATGAGAATTTTCCCACCCACTGTTCAATGAATGCGCTTATACGAAATTTCACACAATTTGAAGCAAAGAAAATGATATCATCACCAAATAAAGATGGTTCGAATTTTCACAGTTTAATATGGTTTGATTTTGTAAGGAATAGTCCTTTTATGGTGGCTAGTTCGCATGTGTTGTTGGTCTAATTTGTTTTCTCGAATATATTCTTTCTCTACGTTCAGAAAAAACTTTTCCATATTAGAAATAGATTCTAAAGGAGTTTTCAGAAAAGAATTATCATTAACGTGAAACTACATGAAATTAAGTGTCTACTCGTAAAATTGAACTACTCTTCTGCACTGTTCAATGTATGTACCCACAAAAATTCCATATCAGTTTGTAGAAAACAATATTATTTCAATACCAAATGGAAATGGTCCAAGTTCTTGAGGGTTAATATGGTTTGATCGTGAAAGGAATTAATCTACTAAACTGGTTAATGCTTGCGAGTGTCTCTCATCATTTGATTCTTCACTGTCTTCAGGAAAAAGCTGTTACCATTAGAAACAGATTCGCAGAGCTCTTTCAAGAAGATAATAGTAATTAACGTGAGAACTCGCTGAACTGAACTAAATATAAATATCTACTCGTAGACAAAAACTATTTTTTTATCTGTGTCTACAGGAACTTCCACCAAGGTGTGAAGCAAAGAATATGATTTCAACACTAAATGAAAATGGCTCGAGTTCTCGTGGGTTAATATGGTTCGATCTTGAAATGAATTAATCTACTAAACTGGTTAGTGCATGCGGGTATGTCTCTCATCATTTGATTCTTCACTGTCTTCAGGAAAAAAGCTCTTACTATTAGAAATAGATTCGAAGAGATCTTTCAAGAATATAATTGCAATTAACGGGAGAACTCGATGAACTGAACTATATGTAAATATCTATTCGTAGACATAAACTATTTTCTTATCTGTGTCTACAGGAACTTCCACCAAGGTGTGAAGCAAAGAATATGATTTCAACACTAAATGAAAATGGCTCGAGTTCTCGTGGGTTAATATGGTTTGATCGTGGAATGAATTATCCTATTATGTTAGTTAGTGCACGTGGGTCGTCGGACTGTTTTCAATGACATCATTTCCGACGATTCCAAAAGCAGATTGGAGCCCGCGCTCACGATTGAGTGATCAGCGGAGCAGCAAATCGGCCGACGCAGCAAGTGGAAAACCGCACCGCAGGGTGGGAGATTGCTGGAGCGTTCATCATTCTGTGGCTGAATTTGTTATTGGCATAAGTGAACGGATTGTATTCTCAGCGGTTCCCTTGCTTATCTGCCAATATCCCTTTAGGGATTCTTATATAATACTAGGTTTATTTTTTTCAAACTGATATATTAAGCATATAGGTACCTATATATATATATATATATATATATATATATGTGTGTGTGTGTGTGTGTGTGTGTGTGTATGTATATATAGGTACATATTATACATTTTTCTCCTATATAATAATAGCCTAAGTTATATGTCTGTCTGTCCTCGAATTTATGAAGCGGTTGGACCTGGAATGGGTAAAAGCATCCATATTGGATTCTTGATGAGTTAGTGTTAGCAAAATTCAAAACGAGTAAAGTTTATCTTCTCCTAAACTATCGATCCGAAGCCCAGTGACGTTGGGGGTAGCGCTTCGCGTCCCACGGCACAGGTCCGATGTTCGATCCCCGGATTGGGCAAGGTTGACTTCAGCTTGAGAACTATACACTGGAGATTCCGTGTAAGGTTGACCACCTTACCGGAGTACATGCTTAGCACACCAGAGCACTTGGTACGGAAACGGAGTTTGGCACCGTAGGCCCTGGCAGCCTAGGAGCTGTTGCACCGAGGATTTTAGTTTAAACTCTCGATCCGATTCTAAAATAAACTGGTGTAAATATGCTTCATATCGCAGGAAAAAATACTGTCCTCTCTAAAACTCTCGAAATTCACCCCTCCCCCCTTTTCGACTGTTTAAAATGGCATTAGCCGAACGCTGGCCGATTGGTTAGGGCGTTGATCGTCGGTACCAGAGTTCGTGGGTTCGAATCCCACTATGGCATGGATGTTCGTAGCCATTCGGAATCGGCTTTAAGCTGTAGGTCCCGGTCTCATTAGCCCTCGTGTGCAAAACAGTAGACCGTAGCGCTCCAAACCAAACCAAACTAAAATGGCATTATATTAAGCCCTAAGATTCATCAATTTATCATATAATAAATAAGTTAAAATAGCATTATGACGCGATTCCTTTAACCATCTCATTTAATCATTTCTTATTAATTATTAATTTATTCCGCTTATTAAAACTAAATTTAAATTTAGGTATTTGCCAATTTTTTATGAAAATTCAATGTCCAAATAGAAAAAAACTTTTCAAATAAACTATTCATCTCATGAGCAAAATAACCCCCAAAGTGTTCAAAGACATTTTTAAGTATTAATAAGGTAAAAATAGAAGAAAAAATTAAAAATTAATAAACTAGGAACATTTTAAGAATTAAAAAATGTGTGAGTTCATTCTGAATAGATGATATAGATTTTTGGTTTGGTTTGGTTTGGAGTGCTACGGTCTACGTTTTGCAACACGAGGGCTAATGAGACCGGGACCTACAGCTTAAAGCCGATTCCGAACGGCTACGAACATCCACGCCACTGTGGGATTCGAACCCACGAACTCTGGTACCGAAGGTCATCACCCTAACCAATCAGCCATCGTTCGGCGTATGATATAGATAAAAAAGCAAGTTTGTATATTTTCTCACTATATTTGGTGGTAGTGGATGGAGCAGGCCAGTTGTCTGCCACGGGCGCTAAAGGACCTAGTTACCGCCCTGTAATATATATACACCAAGTGAAAAAAACATAGAAAACAAAGTAACTTTTGAAACATATGAGTTAGAAACAATAAAATAGAGCTTAATTACCACTTTTACTTTGTGAACTAATATTATATTAACCCCTTAACGTGCACTAAAATAAAAATTCTTTGCTATCCTTAATTTTATTGCATTACATTATTTTATTAAATTAATGGGCCTATTTTAACATCTAATTAATCCCCTATATAATAATAGCCTAAGTTATCTGTACGTCTGTCTTCCAATTTATGAAGGTGACCTATATGACCTGGAATGGATAGAGGCATCCATTCAAAGCGAATAAAGTTTATCTTCTCCTAAACTATCGATCCGATTCTAAAATAAATTAGTATAAATATGCTTCATATCACAGCAAAAAATACTGTCGTCTTTAAAACGTTCGAAATCCAACCCTTCCCTCCTTTTCGAGAGTTTAATGCCATTATTTCAAGCCCTATTTTCCCCGGTTAAGAGCAGGCGATTCAATTTATCCATTTATCACTTAATAAATAGGTAAAAATAACAATTTTTTCTAGCATTGTGACGTCATTCCTTTAAACATCTCATTAAATCATTTCAAATTTTAAACTATTTAAATATCGTCTACACTATTTTAATATCTTTTATCACTGAACTTAGATATGACGTAAATGATTTTCTTTTATATTTGGTTTAAATAATAGATTAGGTTCATACGTGATAATTTTAAATTGAATCATCGATTATTTTTTGTTGCAATGAAAATTTTACCACCGGTATTAACAATAAATTTTCTTCATAATAAGTCTAGGAGTCTATTTCACGGACTAATAAAACTTTTAATTTATATATATTTGGAAATTAAGACGTTTGTTCTTTTGTGTGTTTGTTTATTATACATAACCACACGATTTGACTAAATGGATTCAAAGTGATTCTAAACTGCATTACAGGATCGGGAGACACTAGAGGAGTATGACGATAAATAAATTATTGAGAGTAAACCAGATAGTTCTCAGCCAAAAAACAAACCATTTTTTACCTGCCTCATTGGGTACTTAACAGTTCTGGAATATTAAAAAATTTACTAATACCGTCATATGATGGGCTATATGCTAGTTTAATATTATTTAAAGACCTGCATATTTTATTTATTATGTTTAAATTTAAAGTAGGACACTGAGTTATGAGTTTCATATACCTCACTAACCGGGAATAAGGCCTTCGGCCCAGGAACCCTGAATCAACGTCACCATCAAGCTCGAGTTAACTCGAGCTCGCTAAACTGGCCAAACTGTGCACACTCGAGATAATTCGAGTGGTGTTGTACTTTATGTTGCTAGAATTTTTCACACTCGAATGCAGTCGAGAATTGAAAATAATAATGTGAAAGAAAAAAAAAATCGTTTTATTGACATTTATTTACATGGGATTGTAAGCTATAACACTTATTCAAGTATAAAAAATATACTTTTTTTCTACTTATCACTTACGACTTATCTCTTCCTTGTGAGCCGCTTTTCGCTCATTTTTCAATATATATTTTACTAAAATATAATGTAAAATAAAATATAACTGTTAACTATTTTATTACTAAGCTCTGGCTGTAAAGAAATCCTTGATTCGAGGCGTCAATTTATATACTTTATTCTTGAGATATGAAACATAAGGGTTTCATAGTTGATACCTACGCATACAAGACGCGTTAAGACAACGTTCTAAATTGTGTTTTTTTTTACATTAAAAAAATTGATTTTTTTTGGCCGGCCTCTTTAAAAAAACTGTGTATTAAGAGGTTACTATGAGGAATATATTTCATTTTCTAGCTTAATAAATGCTAATTTTTGATAATTTTCAACAAAATAGGTAGCAGTTAGACACTTTTCACAGAAACGTTCATACCATTGTTACGGGACTGATCATTTGGTTACCCGAAACAGTAAATAATATTTCGTATATAAAGTGCATCTAAAGTAAATTTTTTAAATAAAATAGCGTAAATTTTTGGACAAAAAGTGTGCGTTATATACTCTTAAATACGGTACGTATATATTCACAAGAAAAGAAATGGAATTCATTCACCAATACGGAAGAAAGAGATTGATTTTCCCGATTCGTTTTTCACGTACAAAGCCGCCCAGTACTGAGCTGTGAAAAGATTCAGTCGCCCTCATATAATCCCCAGAGACCTTAACTGAATGAAGAAGGATTTGGTGCGGAAATAGTACCGTCAGTGGTACTGCTGATGCAGATTTATCGCTCCGTACCAAAAATGCATGAATCAGAATGATGCAAGACTTAGGATATCAAATACCCTTAATCATGAATCATACATACGTATACAGCTGAGTCTCTGTCTAGCGAATTTCCATTTAGTGAAATTTTCTAAATAGCGAATATTTTCGGCATTTGGAGGGCGGCATTTTCAGTATAGCAAGGAGTGATCGGTTTCACCTCTTCCTTTAAACCCCTTTAAAGCTGGTAAAAATAATAATTTTTTTTATAGAAGAAGTTTTTGTTTTGCTTTGGGGGAATTAAGGTCTACTGTTTTGCTCACGAATGTTCATAAGATCGGGACCTACTGTTTAAAGCCGATTCCGGAAAACCATGTCACCAGCGGAACTCGAACTTGCGAACTCCGAAACCGGTTTGGTTTTGGTTTGGAATGCTACGGTCTACTTTTTGCAACACGAGGGCTAATGAGACCGGGACCTACAGCTTAAAGCCGATTCCGAACGGCTGCGAACATCCATGCCTCAGTGGGATTCGAACCCACGAACTCTGGTTTCGAAGGCCAGCACCCTAATCCGGAACCGGAGAACAGTGCTTAAGCATTCGGCCATCGCACGGCATTTGACAGAAGAGGAATATACAAGTATAATATTTTTTTTTTTTTAATTTCAGTTTGAGCCGAACGACGGCCGATTGGTTAGGGTGCTGGCCTTCGGTACCGAAGTTCGTGGGTTCGAATCCCACTGTGGCATGGATGTTCGTAGCCGTTCGGAATCTACTTTAAGCTGTAGGTCCCGGTCTTATTAGCCCTCGTGTTGCAAAAAGTAGACCGTAGCGTTCCAAACCAAACCTAATTGCAGTTTGGGGAGATGACTAGACAGCAGGAAAGCGAGAGATGTAAAAAAAATTGTTATACAAAGTGTAGACGGTTTGATTACATGTTTATTTTGAATTTCGCCAGTGTGAGATGCGCTAGGCAAATGCTTTAGGGCTTTAAATGTTGAAAAAGTACAATTTTTTCAAGATCTGTATCGGGAATAAGTTTGTAAATATGTTTAGTTCTTACTCTTAAAATTTTGGCTAATCTTAATAATGTAAAAATATCTGTTGCAATATTGTCACGAAGATTCGAATGAACACACCGTTTAACTCAACAGAAGAATTTATTGAAGCTAAGTAGCAACTCGCAACTTTACAAGATCAGGAAGTTGCCTAAAACTAGTGGGTATCAGCTTTTATACCCGAACAGAATATTCGAGAAATAACTAATTTACATATTAAAGAAAGATCTAGAATGTTCAAGAACATAGGGAAACAATAAATAACATTTTAAAATTAAAAACCCGTAATTTGGATAAACTGCCATGGCAAGAATCGAACCCACAATCTTCGTGTCTGGATAGCATGTTTTGACCATTCGGCCACTGAGTCGCTGGCTAAGCTTCTTTATGCGGCAATATTCCTTCCAGTATTTTTAAATGGATCTGCCAAGAGATACCATTTGATCTTCAGCCGTTTCATCAACAGATCTTTTTAATTTTTTCAAAATGGAAAATTATTAAAAAACATATTAACCAAATATCTACTGCTTTGGTTTATAGTTAACAAAAATGAATAGCACTCAGAGAATGAAAATAGGATGCAAGAGCAACATACATCAATATATTTGTTCGGAAAACAAAATAAGCAGTAGACAGTCTTTCCAGGTATTTACATTTATAGTGTCGATAATGCGAAAGTACAATTTATTTTTTCCTGTATGGGTAATTAGTAAACAGACAGGAAAATCGAGGCATAAACAAGGGAAATATGACAGTTTGAAATCCGTTTTAGGCCAAAATGACCGCTCCCTTTTATCTAGTGCTAATATTCTGTGTTCAACATAAGGATGTTTAACATAACTTAAAACTTCCATTTAGTAAACGCAAGTTCTATTTACTAAATTTTTCTGTGGTTTTTCAGATATATATGTTTTTGTAGTTTCAGGATATATATTTCTTAATTTTCAATATATTCAGTTTGAAAAAGAAAAAGAAAATTTTGAATATGATTCAAGCAGTTGTTTAGAAATTTCTCATACTCCTCTACTTCTTATATATAGCATTATATACGTGCTTTTGGCATTTGCGTAAAATTGGATTTGTTCAGTTGTAGAATAGGGGTGTTCCACAAATATTAGAATATTTCAATTTGTGGAAAATCCCTCATCTTCTAAATAGTTTGAGAGAGTCATTGAAATATGGCTCCCTATAAACCTATATCTTTTTGAACTTTCAAAAAAAAATAATTTGCATATAACGATGGTTGAATGGGTAGGGCGTTGCTCTTCGGAATCCGAGTTTGGGTGTTTAAAACCCTCTCCTGGCAATGATGTTCGTAGCCGTTTGGAATCGGTTTTAAGCAGTATGTCCCGGTCTTGTTATCTCTCGTGTAGCAAAACAGCAGACCGTAGCACTCCAAACCAAACCAAAAGTATACCAATAAAAATGTATTTTGTGCATGCATAAGAGGGTATGTTTCCTTTTTTTTTTTTTTTTTTTTTTTTTTTTTCTTTTTTTTTTTTTTTTTTTTTTCTTTTTTTTTTTTTTTTTTTTTAAAAAAAAAAAAAAAAAAAAAATTTTTTTTTTATTAAAAAATTTTAATGCCACATATTCGTTAAACATTTTTTTTAAACATTTAAATTGCACCATAATGTTTGTGGTTTAAGTACACAACTTTTCTGTAATTTTGTAAAATGGGGACAAACTCTGAAAATGAGTAAAAAACAGGAAACAAAATTTTGAATGCTTAATAGAAGTTTCTTTAATATACAAACTGCTTTTACGAAAAGTCGTATAAACACTGCCAATAGTCAGTTATGTGTTATTTAAAAGTCACAAACCATTCCCAAAATTTTTTACACAGAATACACATGTTTAATAGAAGTAGTTTTACCGTCTATAATATACAAACTGCGTTTACGAAAAGTCGTATAAACATTTCCAATAGTCAGTTACGTGTTATTTAAAAGTTACAAACCATTCTCGAATTTTTATTACACAGAATACACATGTTTAATAGAAGTAGCTTTACTGTCTATAATATACAAACTGCGTTTACGAAAAGTCTATAAACATTTCCAATAGTCAGTTATGTGTTATTTAAGAGTTATAAACCATTCCCAAATTTTTATGATACAGAATACACATGTTTAATAGAAGTTGTTTTAATATCTTTAATATACAAACTGCGTTTACGAAAAGTCGTATAAACACTGTCAATAGTCAGGTATGTTGGTCGAGGACTTTACTATGCACCCTATAAAGTTTTTACACCTAATTTTAGACTTTCATGAGTATCAGGAACAGGGGCGTAAGCAAGGTGGGGTGTAGGGGTTTAATTCCCCCCCCCTTGAGTTCAGACAAAATGGCAAAAATAAAAAAATTTAGTAGAAATTATGCGGGCTATTATTTTTTAGAATTATGACCTCCCCCCCCCTTGAAAAAATTCTGCTTACGCCACTGATCAGGAAAATCCATACCAGTTATGACTTCTTATGTAGGTACTTGCACCATATTGATGTGGCTGATTCTCCCAAATATATCTTAATCCCATCCGGCTAATTATAAAATTTTTATTTTTGACAAATTGTAATGCACTTTCTTTTGCGAATTTTCCTCTTTATAACTTTTACAATAAGGCTAATTTTTATTGGGCTGCCAGATGACTAATGTCTGATAATGCTCCTGTTGGGCGTAGGTAGGATTAAATAAAAAAAAAAATATTTACACACAAGCAAAGGAAAGAATGAATTTCAGGTGGCGGGTTCCATTTCTTTTTTGATCGTTTTGGGTTAGCGATCTTGTGGGGATCTGCTATCCGAAAAATGTAAAAACTGCGAATGCACACCCTTCAGTTGTGGGGTCAGCGACGCAGGTTTTTTCACCGACCCCTGCCCTCCGCGGATGGTCTGATGGATGAAAGCTGTCCCTGCATTCGGAGCTCGCTGTTTTAGGAGGATATGACGAATCGGGAACAGGGCAAAGGTGTCTCTGCTATAGCGTCTCAGACTTGGGGGTGGTCTTCCCCTTTTGGCAGGGATCCAGAGGCTCTCCAGGCGACGAGCTACAAACCCACGATTACAAGAACCGTTAGTCTTACAAGTTGTTAGATGTTACGACTTGACAGAAGTTACAAAATCAGTGTCGGGCCAGAAATATATTTATGTTACTTTTGCGAAAGAAGGCGCTGGGCTACTCGGTACTGATTTTGCCCTAAAAATATGTTCACGGACCACCCACGATTTGACTGTGTGTCAATTAGCGTGAAAAATGGCTTTTGCTGAGTTGTCGCTGTATTTTTGTAAATTTTTAACCCAGGTTTTGTCAGTCCAAGTTACTATCAATTGCTTGTTAGGAGAACTTATATCAGGGGCTGCTCTAGAGCCGGACAAAGCTAACCCCTGTTAGAGGTGACAAGTTTTAGGGGCAGTATTTTGACTAAAATTTGTTAAATAATTTATTAGTAGGAAAAAATTTGTACAAAATATAATTCTTCATAACTTGGAAGCCCAAAACAAAATTATTTTATTTATTTTTTATTATTTTATTAATAAATTATAAATGCACACATTTTATTTTTTTTTTTTTTAAGGAGATGATAGTACTTGATTTTTTTAAAAATATTTTAAAATTATGATTATTAGCGTGAAAAATGCTTGAGTTTGCTGTATTTTTGTAAATTTTTACCCAGGTTTTGTCAAATTATCATTAAATTGCTTGTTGGAAACTTAATCATGTGAGAAAGCTAAGTTAATGAAAAGTTAACTATTTTGACTAAAATTTGTTAAATAATTTATTAGTAGGAAAAAATTTGTACAAAATATAATTCTTCATAACTTGGAAGCCCAAAACAAAATTATTTTATATTGTTTTCAATTAATTTTATTAAAATGTAATGGAGTATTTATTATTTTTTTTTCTACAAGAATGAATCGATTCCCTCTTTTAATGTAATTTATTAAATTATTGCAATTTTTTATTTTTGGTACAACACATAGTATATTCCCCCTAAAAGATTATTAATTTCACCCTAAAATTTGGAAAAATGTTGCTCAAGAAGAAAAATTAAATACTAATATCCATTAAATTAGTGTTATGGATTACAATGATATCCCCGAAAAGTTTAACCATCTAGATTTTAAACAAATTATGTTGCTTGAAGAATTTTTCCTTCTTTGCCAATAAGTGTAGCAAGTGGAGAGATAATACTGAAAATTAAATTTGTATCTATCAACAATTTCCCTCTTTTAATGGTAAATTTATTAGTAGTGGCATTTTACGTTTTTGTCCGTGGCGGCAAAACTGCTAAAGTCAGACCAGCTTCGATGGGAAACAAAGTTACACCTGAAATTTCAGAAATGATAAACATGGTTTTATGTTGCTTCTAAACAGAAATAGTGTGAGAAATACATATTCCTCCCATGTAATAATTCACCTGATGAAAAATGATAGCTCACTGGATAAATTACACTGTACTATACGTCACACACATTATAATTGTCTAAAAGTTCATTGGATTGACAAATTTATCCCCTACAAAGTTTTTAATTCCCATTTTTTTTTCAGAGAATGGGTTTGCTTGAAGACAAATTCTAACTGCTGACTGACTGATAATCCTCTTTTTTTTCTGATCTATTGTCCATTTCTCGGATGCCTTCTCGGCCATTTTGCCCCGACGGTATGTTGGTTGAGCCGGGATGCCAGTCTAATTTGTCAATCGGGGGTACACTAGAACCAGGACCTACTACTTAAATCTGATTTCGAAAGTTTACGAACCTTAGATAGTATAATTTAACGAACTCAGATACGAGTGTACCCATTTAGCTCTTTATACATTTTGTAAAATCTATAACAAGTTTATTAAGCACAATTAAAATAAGAAAATATACAAGCTCTTATTTAAACAATTTCGATTTAAAAAATAAAATGTATTGTATTATTAGAAAAAACATATTTTATTTTATTTAGTTAATTTAAAAGGAGCATTAGAAAAGTAACTTTGCATTTTTAAAAATATTTTTAATGCTGCCTTATTAACAAGCAAATCCATCCAGAAACCGATCTTGCTCAAAATATCATATGGACGTCAGCAGAACATCGGTTGACTGACGTAATGAACCTTTATTTGTTACACCAAAACAGCAGAAATTTTTTAGTCTCATGACAAGCCATAATTTATCGATGCATATTAAATTTTAGTATGTGGAGTAACTGAAAGCAAAATAAATACGAAATATGGTAAAAATAATAAATGTATTGTATTATTAGAAAAAACATATTTTATTTTATTTAGTTAATTTAAAAGGAGCATTAGAAAAGTAACTTTGCATTTTTAAAAATATTTTAAATATATGAACCTTAAAAGTTAACAGAATCCATCCAGAAACCGATCTTGCTCAAAATATCATATGGACGTCAGCAGAACATCGGTTGGGTGCTCAATGGAAACTATGTGTTGTTACGAAACAGCAGAAATTTTTTAGTCTCATGACAAGCCATAATTTATCGATGCATATTAAATTTTAGTATGTGGAAGTGCTGAAAAGCAGAAATAAATACGAAATAGGTGATGGAAAAAAATTGCTTATTACCCATAACACTAGAACCCCAATTATTCTGGCTGAGCAGTTTATTTTTCAACGGCTATTAGACTGAAAGACGTAACCAAGCTCTGTTTGATATGAGACACCGAGACATCATCGCAGACGAGTGACCAAATAAAATGCATTTGATTTCGCTTTTTTTCATTTTTCGATTTTTTTTAGTTCTCCCAAATCTCTTTTCAATTGTGGACCGAAAATCTCAGGTGATGCAAATGCAAGCATAAAAAGGCATTTTTTTTTTTTTTTTTTTATTCTCTCTCCGTAGGTCTCTTTTCTTTCGTACAAATCTGTTCGTGCATTGCAAACCTCGGTTCTTTTTTTTTTTTTTTTTTTTTTTTTTTCTATTCCCCCACAGCCTGAAAGACTGAATTTACATCTGTTTTACAAAGACAGAGGTGTACCCGGGGAAAGGGAAAAATGGGTCGGCATTCCAGAGAGGGGTAAACTGAGACAACACCTCTCGTATTTTTCAGGGGAGGCAAATTTTCCGTCTGAGTACACAACTCCGGTTGCTAATCCCGTTCGCCGGATTGTTACCGCCTAGGTCTGCGCAAATGCAATTAGGTCCGCCTAATAAAATAATTGGCCGCCTTCTCTGTGACTTTAAACGGGGGTTCGGGGGTTGCGAAAAATTCAGGATTTAGGAAGCAGGGTGCATTGTTAAAAGGGCTTTGTGTGCTTCCTCTGATTGAGCTCCGGATTTTCCGCCAAAGGCTAAGTTAAATATGAGCTAAAACAACGAATATTAAAATGACTGCCATTTTGGTTTGTTTACTAACCATTGGCGTAGAACGCTGATTGGGAAATTTCCTTTCTATTACTTGGTGCACCAAATTTTCAACATGGTTGTATAATATATATGTACTATAGATTAGTGATTTTATTTTATTTTTAAGTACAGAGCATCAGAGACATGATCTTATTTAAAGTCTTTCTAAAAGGGAATTTTTTCGTTTTGTCTGATTTATAAACATTTTTGCAGTCATTTTCTGACTCCAAATTTCCAACCACTTTATCCTGCAGGATTATAAAAGATTTTATCAGAATAGGATACAATCATTTATTCTTGATTTTGATGTCTATTTTCATTCATCTGAATTAAAGCTTATTTTTCATTTTATATGATTACCCTAATTTAATACATTTTAATATACTTTTAATTCCTTTATTATAAGGCTTCTGTTTTTAATTTTTGTTTCAAGTGGACGGGTTATTGTTCTTGAAAAGCATCGCTTTTGTTTTTATTTTCTCTAACAATAATCTCCACTTTTTGATTTGTATATGCTTCTTAAAAGTCCATTGCCACTCTTTTTACATGTCAGATGCCATTGCATCAATGTTTGAATCTTTGCAGTAATTACAGCTGGAATCCGTAACGTAAATACCAATATTCTCGGAATTTAATTCCTTTAGAAGGCATGAGACATTTTTCTCTTAAGATTGCTGATATATTTTTTCCTTCAATGTAATCGTAACTGCTGGTGTTATTTTTACTACTTTAAGGAATCTAGTTACTAGCGTATATTAGGGGGGGTCGAAGGGGATCCAACCCCTCGAGGGACTTTTCTAGGGCAGCCAAATCCCGGTTGTTGATTTAATATTAAAACGACTTATATTAAAATATATTTATACTTTTATTTTGAAAGTTAATGCTAAAAATGATTTCTTCAACGAATTATATATATGATATATAATATATATACATACATATTATATATATAATATATATATATATATATTTCATTGAATAATATTTATTATAATTAGCCCTTAATTTGACAAGATGTTTTTTCAAATATTTTTTAATTTCTGTTATTTTCCCATGTCTGTATAGACATTAGGATCTCTGTAAAATCCCTCTGGATCTCCGTAATAGAAATATATTTTAAAGTTTTTGTTAGATATTTAAGCCGTATAGAAGTTTTCATAAACCCGCCAGATTTTATTTATTTGATTGTTCGTTGTAGCGGACTTAGCCAAATTAAGGGTTAATAAATTTTTTTTAGATAATAGTTCTACTTTTCAGTAATAATTTATTCATATTAGAAGTCAAAGCATGTATCCTCATTTAAATTTTGTTTTATAGTTTTTAAAAATTTAGATTTTAGAGAAAAATTGTCACTTTGCAGCTTAATATTTTACTCTCTCCTGAAAATTAAATCTCTATAATAAAAATATTTTTAGCGGGCAGGGGCAGCAAATTTGGTATCTGCCCTGGCAAATTTGGCGTTTACCCTAGAAGGCAAAATCCTACACTACTCCACTGGGTCTGTTACTTTTAAACTGCTAAAAAATTCGACCCCATTTTTAATCTTCTATAACTTAAAAAAATTGTTTATTTATAAAAATGAGATTAGTACTAAGTTTTAAGCTACCTTATTTTAAATATTAAAATTTCAATATTTCTTTCTTTCTTTCTTCTTTTTTAAAGTGTTTGCGTTTAATATATAAAACCAGGCTATAACTATAGTGACTTAGAAATAATATTGTTACAGGTATGTTATCCTTATAAAACAAGAGTTCCTAAATTGTAAGGGCTCGGATGGCTACTTTGGAACATTTATGAATGAATGCGAGCCGCATTTTTATAATTGGCCTTTTTTTACATATGGAAGTAGGACTGAAGTACCAGTGTATAATAGCTAATTAAACAAAGGTTTGGTCATTTTAGTTACTTAAAACAGCTAGAAATTCATCGGTTATAAAATGTGTTTTGGAGGGCTTATGACTATTTGAACCTTTTAAATTCAAGAATAAATAGGAGAAATTAAGAAATCAAAATAGAAAAATAGTTTTTTTAAGTTTAAGCAAAATAATTGAAGTCCTTATAACACTATATCTTTTATAGTTGTATTAAAGAGGGAAATTAAAAATACACAAGAAGCTATTATTCTTCAAATAAATAAATTCTGAAAATGATCACTCAATAGTGAGTAGATTTGAGTTAGACATTAGAGTTAATATTGACATATGACATGAAGAAAAAAAAAACTTAAAGTAAAAATAAGGATGGATTGGTTTGTTTTTGAGTGCTACGGTCTACTTTTAGCAAAACGAAGGCTAATGAGGCCAGGACCTACAGTTTAAAGCCGATTCCAAACAACTACGAACATCCATGCCACAGTGAGATTCGACCCCCAATCTCCGGTACTGAAGGCCAGCACACTAACCATTCGGCTACCGTTCGGCAAGGTAAGGATGGAATCAAAATAAAACTTAATGAAGAATAATTTATGGGAACATTGTGGGGGGTCACCAGCATAAATTAATAAACCTGCGTGTGCTAATGTCCACTACCAGATCTGTCAATGCTGATTTTAGAAGATGAAACAAAGATGAATCTGCAATTCGAGTTCTGTACTGATTTTTAATGAAGCTGACCGAAGAAGACACAATGGAGTTATGAAATATTCTACCTTTTCTTTTCATAATAGATTCCCTGACCGCCAGTTCTAAACCTCTGGTCCAGACTGTATAATGCGTTGATCTTTTCGCTCTTTACATAAAAAAAATGGCGCAAATAGTACTAAATCGGAAAAACGGATGTGTTTCATTCCCCACATTTATTAAGTTTCTTATTCTTTTATGTATTATTATTATTATTAAATATTATACCTTTCAGTAAATTTATTTTCTATTATTAATCTTAAATAACAGCTATTTTTCATATTTTTATATTTTTCATGCCTTTAACATCGTGACTGTTAACACCCTTTATATCTTCCTGATTTTATCGATTGGTATTTGTTACATCGTCTAGTCCTTGTTTTTGCAATTTTTTCTATTATTTCTTCCGTACTTTAGTTTTCTCTCTCCTCAATCTGCTTACACTTGTTACTTTACTCCCATTCTGACAGTTTTCGCATTTTTACATTATTTTTAATTTCTTTTCACCTGTTGGCTATCTGTTTATATTTATTACTATCTTATTCCAACTTTTATTGTGTTAGCAATTTTTCTTTCGATTTTTAGTTTCCCGAATTCTGTGGTTAATCTGTTTATTCTTGTTATAATTTTGCTCCCGATTTAAATATTTTGAAATTTTCTTCAAATTTCTATTGTTTCTTTTAACTTGTTGACGATCTCATTTCTGTTTTTTTTACAGTGCTGGCTTTGTTTTAACTAACATTGTTTAGTGTTCGTTTTCACTTTTTCACTGTCACCTGTTTTGCTACATGACATCGGGAACTTCTGCTTCAGCCGATTCCTAAGGGTTACGAACAACCATGCCAGTAGTGGTATTCGAACCCCTTGTGAAGACTCCCCTTTGTCCGAGCATGCGCCAAAACAGCTGGTCGAGTGCATTTGTACCTGGACAATAACGTGACGTCTCGTATCTTGACAATCGGACTGAATGGACGAACCCTCCCTGATGGCTCTCGTTAATGAACGCTCGGGAATTCCGTGAAGAGACAGCCAGCGAATTAGAATCCAGTTAAAAAGTATAACTGTAACTTTGGCTGGAGTTCTCATGTAACTGGGAGCTTAACTGAGAAAAAACAGTGACGAGACCGTAACTGACCCCCCCCCCCCAAGTATAAAAAGCCTACGATTTTGCAGCTCAGGGCTTTTCGTCATTTTTTTCGGAGGTGTGTTGACCTCGTAGAGGCTCTCGTCTTTTACCAGCGACACCTTGCTGGTTCGGGAGATTCGTAAAGTCCGCTCATATAGGGAGCGGCAGAATCTCGGGACCGAACGGGGGATATATTAAGTTTGATTGCACCCTGAAAAGCCTCCCCATTTGTTAGAGATTAGTAAATCTCTTGTTTTTTTCTTTCAACTGTGATCATCGTGAGGAAGTGTTATCGGCAACCATCCTTTGCTGTTCTAGATGATTCAGGAATTTACATTCCTTTGTAAATAGCGTATTTATTCCATAATTAAAGTAAATTTCCAATGTTATAATTTGTCTGTGATCCATTATTCACGCTACCTCTCATTTGAGAATACTGAAGGCGTCACACCCTGAACTTCGATACCGAAGAGTTAGCTCAGTGTTAACCTACACGTAAAACAAAATTTTCTCTGGGGAGTGGTATTTTAAGAATTCTTTTAAAAAAATTTTACCATCTGATAGAGAAGTGAATTTTCTAGGATGCTCTCTTTTCCTTATTTTGAGTTTTATGTCTGTTAAACGTTCTTATTTGCGTTTGAAATAGAGTACAGTCGAACTCGTTTCTAACGAGCACAAAGGGACCGTAACATTTACTTGTTAAATCTGAGTGCTCTTAATAAACGGGTCCTTAAGATAGGCGTGCAAACAGAAGGGGGGCTTAGGAGGTCAAATGATTGAGTTTACTTAAAATTTAATTAATACTTACTTACTTTAATTACATTAATTAATTTAATTAAATACTTTTCTTAACTTAATTACATTTAACCCCCAAAAAACCAAAGAAACATTTCTAGTTGCGCTACAGACTTAAAAGAAAAAAATAATAAACTGAAAGAAAAATAAAGGAAAAGATTCTTACTAAAACATTTATTTTTTTCATTAATCTACATATTTAAAATTGTAGTTTGTTAGCTTACTCTGAACTCTTTCCCTGTTTCTTTCCTGTACTATTGTTCTTCGGAGAAGACTCATCGCTCGGAAAATGTCATCACTGACAACCCTCGCTTCAAATATGGTTTGCATTTTTCAGCGAACTCCAACAACGTAGAACAAGTTGGGGGTGGTTCACTTTCTTTATATTCATCGCTTTCGTCATGATTTTCCTCTGAATTCGCTAGTATGTCAGCTACAATATCTTTGGTGGTCAGTACATTTTAAGTCATCAGTTCGTCGTCGATGGATACATAGTTTTGAAATTTTTCTTAGGTCATTTCCAAATGTGCAGCTTGTATGAAATTGTCAACCTCTTCTGCCTCAGTGGATTGACCATCTTGATAACTCTCCAATCCAGCCTTATGGAAACGCTTGATGATGCATATTGATGTGACATTTTCCCATGCATCGTTCCTGAAACTTGTCGCTTTCAGTACGTTGACATTGGTATTTGATGCTGTTTCACTTCTGTCTCTTCGGTCCAGAATCATCAAAATCAGTTGCTTACGGGAATGGCACTTGAAAATTCTTATGACATCTTGGTCCATACGCTGGATAACTGATGTAGCATTTGGTGGCAAAAATTCAATTGCACCTGATTTGTGAACCCTCCCTATTGACATTGGAATGCTGGAGGAATTTTTCCTACAAAAGTATTAAACCGCGGAGAAGAAAAAAAATAAGGCAGAAAGACTAGAAAGATGAGAAAAAAAATTGCAAGACAGAAAAATATTGTTCTCTAAATCCAGGTCTTGTTCTTTAAAAGCGACTTCTGTTCCATAGACTTAACATTGATCCAACCAAATATTCTCGCTTCCCTCGGTAAATCCGAGCTCGTTATAAACGAGTTCGAATGTATACCAAAATTTTTTCCAAATATTTTAAAATTAAACATATTTTTCTTGATGCTTATTAAAAAAGGGAAACATAGCTTCCTAGAGAGTTTGCTGTTCTATTATGTGATATATTTTATAGAATTTTTAAAATGTGAGCCGACAACAGGGAATTTTATTTTTTCCATAGGTTAACATTGAGCAAAAGGTATCCAATATGGCAGTTATAGACCCACCTTAACGAGGTTCGTCTGTATAAAATTTAATGGTTTATCATTTAGCATAATTTTTCACACTTGAAAACTGACACTATAGTTGAGCCACAAGGTTGGATGCCAGAACACATTTCATTCAATGTAACTTAAAACTCTACTATTATTTCTTACATTCAGACATATTTTTCTTTAAAGTTAATCCACATATTTTTTAAAAGTTTATGGATCTAATAAATAATTTAAAAAATAATAGATTGAAGAATAAAAAGAGGTAATAGTGGAAAATTATTTTTTTATAACTGTTCTAACACATTTTTCTTCAATATTTATCCACATATTTTTTTTTTATAATTGATGGATCTAATAAATAATTAAAAAATAATAGATTGAAGTATAGAAAGCGGTAATAGTGGAAAATTATTTTTTATAACTGTTCTAAATATTGAAGCAAATGACTTTTCAAACATTTGAATACTTAAACAAGCGATTCATACTTTATAAATAGTTAAACATTATTTAGTTATTTAGGTAAAAATCATTAGCGATTATTTATTAAATATCTAAAAATAAAAATGTTTGATAAAACTAAGATTGAAGCAGAAATAAATGCATGATAAATTTAGAATAGTTTTCTTAACAAGAAAGTACTTAATTATCCATTCTTTTCTCTAATTGACGATATATTGTCTTTTTCCAAAAATTTCTCAAGAAGAATTTAGGAATTAAATAGTTAGAAAATTTGTTTCATTAAAAAAGACAAAAAGAGGGAGCATATTACCTTTAACGAGAAATCTTTTATACGAGATAAAAGTCATAATGTGCTTCTGTATTTACAGCTAAACGTAGGTATAATAACAGTACTGCTTCATTAAAATCTTTAAATTTATATGAAGGTCACACAGAAATCAAATCATTGGAAGAAAACAAAATTAACGGAATTTTTTAACTCTTTATTTTCCTTTATTGGTGAACTAAAGCAAGAATGACATATGCCTGTCAAAGAAAAGAGCTTTCGGATGTTCCTATAACAACAAGTTAGTTCTCCATCTTAATGAGCCTTGATTGTTCCTTGTTTGGATGCCGGTAAGTAGCATGTGACTACATGTAAACCAAAATTAAGCTCATTTAGGTCTTAACGCAATCCACTTTCGAGCCATGCAAAATCAGCCGCCTATGCAAAGAAGAACGTGCGCCCCAAAAGAATTGACAAAAGCTTTAACAAACCTCCTTAGCAAAAGACTATGGACATCGTTAAACATCACCGAACAAAAAGCTTCCCATTCCCAAGCCCGGTTTGAATTGCAAAACCTGGCTAATGAAGAAGTTTGTTCAGCTCTTTCCTGCAGTTGCTGTCGCAATAAGTTTAGGAGGATGACAGACCAAATGTGGGGACGAGAAATAGAGGTGTTTCGAGAAAGATTTTTGTGCGTCATAGTCTCATTCAGAGTACACCAGCCGTACAACTGTAAAAAACAGCGGTAAGGGAAACTTACTTTTAATGCATAAAGGACTTTGAATTCTGGAGTTGACTTTCCTATCTAATGGTTGCTTATTTTCTTGCGATATTTATTAATAACAGCTATACAAATTAAAGTACTTAGTCTCTGCAAAAAAACACTTGTATTCTGCCCATTATTATACAAATCAGCACTAATAAGGTTTGAAAAATTATTTTTGATTTCGTTTGGAGATCTTGGGAAACTTTTTTACAATAAAAAGGTTAATTGGACAGATACCTACTGATTAAGGCAGATTCTGAATGACTGCAAACGGCCATGGCACTCCAATAGAGGGGAAGGGGATCGAACCTATGATCTCTCGAATTATTGCCATTTACGTGGGGTGGGTAAAAAGTCTCACTTGCAGGATTTGACCAAAGTGTTGAAGGAGGAAGGAGGTGGCTAGAATTTACTGCTAACATACTTCTGTAATGGTTCAGCGAAACTGGTTTAATAGTAATACTTGTCTGCATAATTAGTTAAAATATAAAGGTAAAAAGTTCATTATTTTAACAAAAGTTATAATTATTAGTAGATTAAATTGTAGATTTATTAAAAATGCCGTTCGAGTATCTCTTTTACACGTAATATGCCCATTTGTATTCGTAGGACACCTTTGAGACCTAAACAAAACTTAATAGATGTCATAAGCATTCCTAAAAAATATTATATAAAACAATAATAGTAAAAAAAAAAACCAAATTTTTCATCAACATATATGTCTATAATACCTTTTAACACACTGTATGCTGTACACGTACTAGTACATTTTCTGACGATTGATACATTAGCGCGGGTCACTTACTAGAACGTTTTCTGACGATTGATACTTGAGCGATTGATACGGGTCACGTACTAGTTCGGGTTAGTGTAACAACATTGTTTGTGGGTACAAAAATGACGGTATATACAGGAAAACGAAGTCGAATGTTCTTGTGTACTACATAGATTCTGGAAAAATTTAGACAAATAAAAATTAGTTTTTACATCAGTCGATGCGGAAGCACAGAACTGGACGGTTGATTAAAAAAATCAATTTAGATTTAAAATCACCTTTTTATTTATCCTTACGAAAATGATACTATATATATATGTATGTATATTAATATATTATATATATATATATATATATATATATATATATATATACTATATATATATGTATGTATATTAATATATTATATATATATATATATATATATATATATATATTTGTTTTTTTTTGTCTATTTATATATTTGTTTATCTATTTCAATATAAAATACGAAAAGTTGGTTAAAAAATTAAATAATTTTCGATCTATTGAGATTTAACTGAATAGCTAAATTTACGCGCAAAACGCGAGCTCCCGGTACAATTCCGTTGCGAAATGTACCCGCACACAATGTGTTAAGCACAAAATCAACAAATTATGCGTGTTCGTTTCAACTAAGTTTTATATTTTATCTATTTGACCTTAGTCTAGTAAAATCTTTGAATCAAACATTAGCATGCATATGTGTGTGTGTGTATTTTTATCTCTGCACAGTACCGTTTAATTTGTAAGAGTTATTACAGTCAGTGGTCGTCCGATAGATAACCCAGTAAACTATCAAAATGGAACCTCCGCGATACTTATTAAAAGAACGGATTGTAGTTTATTCTTAATGATGAACAAGAGTAGGTTGGAGAAATATGTGCAAATATTTTTGTGCTATCTAAAGAAATTTAGGTAAAGAGAGTTAAGGTTAAAAGGGATGTAGCGATAAATCGATCTAGTCTGGGCAACTCGATGTAACCACATGTTTCATTATCTTGTAACTGGTTGCATTATTTGAGCAATTTGCTATAAAACTTTCCATCTGTAATGGTAGGATATTGATAATTATTAAGGTGTTCGGATTTTCAAAATTATTCTCAAAACGCAATCAAAACCAAGCACAAAGGAAAAATGAAAGAATTTATATTTATTTGTTGTAGAATTGTGAAGCGGTTTTTTAGATCCGAATCATCCTAATAGATATAACATGAGTTTACAATTATGAGCCAGAGACAAACAGCCATCTGCATTCACCAAGAAAAACAGAATTCAATAAAGTATTTTCCTTCAAGAATTGTGCCGAACGGTGGCTAAATGGGTAGAGCGCTTCTCGATGGTGCTGGAGTTCATGGGTTCGAATCCAACTGTTGGCATGGACGTTCGTAGCTGTTCGGAATTGGCTTTAAGCAGTATTTCCCGGTCCCATTAGTTTTAGTGTAGCAAAAATAGATGACTGAGAGTTCCAAACCAAACAATCTCTAAAAAGATGGTGATTATTATCTTTCCAGGTACTAATGGAGGTATTCTGGTGTATATGGTGAAAAGTTCGAACGTTGAAATCAAAATCCTTCAGAACTAAAAATCGTCACTAAGACTACCCAACAGGAATTCGGAAGACAACTTGCTTCATCAAGACAATATATATGACCTCCAGGCCTGGAGGCGATCAAGAATTTAGGTTGACAAATATAGTCTTGATCTGGCTTAATTTATTTCTTTCAAAGACACCTTCCCTAGAACATTTTTTGAAATGATATGCATGGGAAAACAACTCAGCCCAACAATTGAGACAGCCTGGAGAATGTGTAGTATTGAAGTATGTAGTACATAAAGATATGTTTGCTTTCGGGGAATTTGTTTTGGTTCAGTCTAGAATCCGTGTACTTATATCTTCTATTATGACGAAAAATGAGTATATTGGAACACGCTCTGGAGTGTGTAAGGTTTAGGTTTGGAATGAAAACGCTGATACTCTATCACAATAGGGAACAACTCGATGTATTTCGAGGACCAAATATAATTTTCAGAACGCTTATAAGAGACAAAAAGAGTTTTCTTTCAGAAATGGGGCTTTGAAGTATTACTTTTCCTATGACCTCTAAGTCAAAAAGTGTTAGAGAATTGGTTTCCATCAGACCCGGAGTGAAGCTTTACGGCTCATCCTTTCCGTTCAAATTCGCTCTTTTTCTGCCATAGCGCAATGTTAAGTCTGTCACATCATCTGCCAGATACTCATCAGCTTTTACTAAAGTGCTATTCTGGACACATTTCCAGCCTTTTTCTTCATGTTAGCAGCAAATTATTCCACTGCAGAATAATGATTTACCCAAGCTACAGCTGTGTTCACTTTTTCATATATAGTTTTCATGGAGCACTACCATTTCCATGAGTCATGAAGGTAACAATTTACAGCAATAGTCCTCGAACAGGTCATAAGTTCTGTAGTTTCTTAAATGCTCAACCCCCACTCCAGTTCCTGTTTCGAATGTCGATAATTATTCATTTGTACGTATCAAAATTCGTTGCATTCATGACAACAGCAATTGAAATGATTTTCAAATGTCCGCAATACACTTTAATATATCCATCAAGTCTACTGGTGGCAAGTGGTTTTTGGAAATAGTTTTGTAGCTTTGATGTGAAAAATGTGGTAACATTAATGTGTTTGGTTACAGTATTAACATTTGATATCTAGCAATAACCCCTAATCTAACAGCTGCATGGCGTTCAAGATGCCAATGAAGGAGAAACCCCTCAATTTTAATCATCGTCAGGAAGGGGATTTTTGCTTCTGATTCCGTATATCTCTTTTATCTGCCGATCATCCAGCAAGAGGGCATCCATATCCATGGATTTATCCTGCACGTCTTCTGGAGAGTTGTTTAGAGCGACTGCTAAGCTCGAATGGAGCCTCTCAGGCTTGTGGCCAAGCACGCTGACCACTAGACTATCTTGGATCTTATATTAACATTATACTTCACAAACTAAAACAAGGGAGCAAATGTGGATTGGAATGCTCGGAGAATGGAATCTCGCAATACAACCGTAGTTCTGATATCGTATTTTGCAGAAAAAAATTACCGAAGACGAAACAAATAAAAGACGCTAAAAAACGTTAAAAACTGAATTATTTCCTACTACAGTTGTTAAGATTTTTAAAATAAATCTTACATTGCAAATGACAAATTAAATGAAGTCGCTGACCAAGTTCTTTCGGCTGACAAGTCAATTGGCGATTTCTGTTCTAGGTAATCGAATATTTTCTACGATGTATTAGTAATATGAAACAGAAACGTATCGTTACCTTGTATCCATTCCAATATCAGGGCTGTAACTAGGTCCTTTAGCGGCCGTGACAAAAACTGGTCTGCGCCCCTAACCCCATATGTAGGGATATACCCCCATATGTGAAAATATGTAAACATGATTTTTTTTTTCTATGATATATTCAGCAAAATATTTTGTTAATTCTTAGATTGTTCCTAGTACATTAATTTTTAATTTTTCTTCTATCTTTACTTTATTAATCTTGAAAATATTTTAAAACTCTTTGTAGGTATTATTTTGCTAATAAACTGAATAGTTTTTTTGAGGGAAATATTTTTTTATTTGAAAGTTGAATTTTCATAGAAAACTGGTGAATTTCTAAATTTAAATTTAGTTTTAATAACTTTAAAATTGAAAATGAATACCCGAATTTGTATTAAGGCATTTGTATTAAGGTAAACATTTTGTAAGAATGTATAACAAGTTTAGTCTGTAGAAGCATTTTAAAAAATAAGAAAATTCATTAAAAAATAATTTATAAACAGATTGAGTTTTATAATAAAAAAAAAAACTATTTTTCAACTATTTTTCCTTGTTTTAACTCGGGGCGAATCGTAATCTTTCGGACCCCATTTTCTTCATGGTGTGGCGCACCTAAGACTGAAAAGTGGCAGATACCACTTTTGCCACGCCCTAGTTACGGACCTGTCCAATGTGATAGAATATTTGTGGGATGAATTGAGATGGTGATTGGGATCCAGACCAACGAGTTTCAGTTTAGCAGTTCAAATGGCATCAACTTTATGGGTTGGATGAAGATAAACCCCTATTAATCTAACAGGTAACATGTAATGGTAGTAACATGTTATCCGACACTTGGCTGAGGGTCTTCCTAAGAATATATTTTCTACAAATCTGTCTTAAGGTACACATACCCTTTACTAAAATTAAAGAAATGTTACACTTCTTTTACGATTACCCAAACAATTGTTGGTTGACGAAATTTGACAATCGTAAATGGTGATGGCTTAAGTGTGTGGTTCAGATGCTAAATAAAATTGGTGCCCGAACTACTAAATTCGTATGTTAGATTGAATAACACTTTAACAGATTATTTACATATTAATTGTCGATCGATAAAAGGGATAAAAGAAGCGAAAAGAATGCTCTGAATTGGTAGCATGCCGTCTAAAAACCACAATGGGGCCAAAATCTAATAAAAAAAAACCACTTAAAAAATTAATGCAAGATGATGTGAAATTCAAAATTGAGTAACATCCACATGGTAATTAAAATATATGCAAGTATATATGTGTATATGCAAACACAATTATTTAATTCCTTCTTAATGTCTTAAAAACTATGCAGAAAGTTCGAGGCTATAATGTTTAAAATATTACAACTGATTTTTAAATAATTTTTAAATCTAAAGCTGTTGTAAAATGAGTTAATGTTGCATAAAAATGTTAAACTATTTAAGTAATCAAAAATTAAAAAAAAAAACACCTTAATTTTAAAATACATTTTGTAAAGTAACTGAGGAAAAAAAATTTATCAATGAAATTTACCAAATTCTAATTGCTCAAAGACAAATAAAAAGTCGTTTTGCTCAGTCATAATTAAAAAATTTACTATTTTTATTTTAAACTCTAACAGGTAAAATGATGCTGAGGGCATTCATTTGAATGCTTTTAAAGCTGGTTAGTCCAAAATGTTAATTGTGGTAATTCGGAATCAACTTCAAGAAGTAGTGTCATGGTATAGTTAGTGCTTATGTTGAAAAAAATTGTCAGCAGCAATTCAAACTGCTCTAAAACAAGAGACAATTTTGTGGCAATCTCTCATTAAACATATTACATTAAAAATATTACATTAAAATTACATACATACATATACATTAAATTACTTTAAAAATGTATTATTAAAAATGGCATATTACATTAAAAATGAACAATTCAGAAAAAGGAAGAAATGTGTCTCATTTTTCTTATTAAAAATGTATTGTGATGAAACATTAGAAGTGTTAATTTTAATCTTTAAACTTTATATTTCAAAATATTGATAGATTGAATTTTATGAAACTCAAATTTTAAAACACAAAAGTTTAAAAGCAAAAATTGAAAAACAAAAGTTTATAGCTGTTTTGAAACTTTTGAATTTCAAAATTTCATTTTCTCAAAATGCCTAGCATATCTTTACTATGGTTTAAAATATTGATCTATGTTAGGTGTTTATTTTGAGTTAAAACTGCATTATATAATGATCAGTATTCATAAGAGATATAAAGGTATGAGAGAATGGGCAAGAAGAGTATGAATATTTTTTTAACTCAATAAACTAATGATTTCACTTCAAGACAAGATGTAGATAAATACATTGAATACAATTGCTTTAAAATAGTCTTGTTACTAAGCTATTGAAAAAAAAAGAGAATGCCTTAACATGTTAGATTTCATCTTGCTTGCTGTTTATGTAGCTACAACAAATTACCAGTAACAAAGCCCAATCCTGAAATTATGCTTTCATTTTATATTCTAATTTAGACTCTAAAATAAAAAATATATGCTACAAAAATAAACAAATACACATCCTTCATAAATTTAAAGATGTCTTTCCCTATAAAATAAAATCAAACATTTTGTTTTAATATGCACATTTTAACAATACATTTCAGTCTTTTAAATAAGTGAGATCAAATAAATGCCTCCCAGACTCCCAGAATATGCTGTTTACACTTTTTAAATCATATACGTTTACACTGCAGAACCAACCACTCATAACTTCTATTTATGATATCATTTGTTATCGAAAAAGTCAAATGTTCTACACCAAATACACGTTTCGTTGGTCACTGCGAAGAGTCCATCCAGACAGTTTACAGCAGAGCGGTTACCATACAATGGGGGAGACAAAGCGGGAACAGTCTCCCCCAGTGGGTACACGTAAAGCCTACCGTTGTTAGCGAGGTGTCCTACATGGTACCGTGACACAAAAGCTATTGTGAAGTCTGCTACAGGACAAGGGAATAAAGGCTGAGTTATTGCGGGCGATCGGCGTTGAAGAACCGACTCCAGTTTTGATAGACTCCGCACAATGCGGGTTCGGGAAGAGCGAAAATTCGATGGTTCCACCAGTGGTTGACCCCAGGTCAAGGGGCGGGACATCGGCCGAGCTGGGGACCTTGCGACGTGAGACTGTTGCCGCGGTTGTTAACAATGGACTAGCTGTCAACTCGGCAAGGCTCCCTTTTCACTGCTGTAGAAGTCTGGGCTATAGAGAAACTTTTATCGCTTTTAACAAACACGAGGCTTGACTTTTTAAAGTGATGCCTCATCCGGTCCCCCTCCCCACTCTCTCTTTCCATTGCTTCCACTCCTCTCACCCAGCACCTCCGTTGCCCATTTCAAGATCTTGATGTCAAAAGGAGAGTAGACACTTCATTTCAAGTGGGTGCTCTACAGCCACACAAAAGAAGATTTTAGAAGATACCCCCACATTTAATAGTCGTAAACGAAAAAACCACACAAAAGGGAGTTACGCACAGTTAGACACAAAAGATAGGATTTTTTTATAAAGTTTGTCGGGTAACTTAATAGCTTTACTTTAGTCTATCGGTCTAAATCAGGTGTTTTGATCATGTACCAGCAAGTTTCATGTGACAAGTTCTTTTTTTCTCGATCTATACTATGTAACAGAAGTGTAGCATTTCATCCTATAATTGAAAGTTTATGGATTTTTTTTCTTTTGAAATAATGGGTTGTTTTCCAACCCCTTTAGGCTTTGAAGAATAACGTCACATATATATCAGGGAACTTGATGCATTATTTATGACATTTTAAAGCTATAAGATAAGAGAAAGAAATATTCTGAATATATCTTTGCTGTCATGATGAACCCTCCTCAATAAAGTTATCTTGTAGACTTTACCTTCCGCATTTTTAAAATCTTTTCATTGTATATACTTTAAGACCGAAATCTAGAAATTAATTTTGGGGATACATATTGCCATTACCATAAATAAAACAAATTCTTTAGTTTAGAATAAACACTTGGTTAAAAACTAAAGAACAAGTTCCATCAATCTTATTTCTACTATTTAAAACTGTTAAAGGATTGATATAATTTTTTTCAAGTTATGAAATTTACAAAAATAAACATCATTTAAGAAAAATCATAAAGATACCATGAGATTAAAAAATTCCTACTTATTTGATAGAATAAAAAATCCTTCTAAAATTGATTAAAATCATTTAATGATTGGAAAACCGGCACATCTTAAAAGAAAATCGTTATAAAGTTACGATACAAATTTCTATACAAGTTATATTTATTCTCGACATTTATTTGAGGAAAACATTTAGGACTTCTTCACTTATAGATATAATTTTTTAATGTATAATTCATTTAAATGCATTTTTGATGTGCTGTCTATTAAGTAGTTTTTCAAATATTCCATTGTTGAAAATTATCTTTCATTTTTTCTCTTAATAATAATAATAATAATAATAATAATAATAAAAAGAAATTAAATAGAAGCTGGAGAGAAAAAATGTTCATTAAAAAAAGTTTAGAACACATATAACAGTATAATAAAGGAATTACCCTGAAATATTTCAGTTTTGAGAAACTATATTTCGGGGATACATATTTTCCTTTTCATCGCCCTTGGGGACACCATTGCTTTAAGAAATCTTGTTTTAACAATCATTAGAGTACTAGAATAAAAGCTCCATCACTAAATACCTTTTGGCACAAACAATTTGCTCGGCATTCTCTCCAATTAAATCTTATTTTTTTCATTAAACTTTTTTTTTTAAATTTTCACTTCGGTTTGAGTATGAATGCAATCTCATTTTTGATACATGCATAACGAATGCCGTAAAGAAGATACCAGAGCAAACTTCACAACTTTCAGCAAGGCACTTTTAGAGTTGCAGGATAGGTATTTAGATTGGATGAATTTTCGGAATCGGTTTTAAAACAATAGAAAAGTTTTATCTCAGTGTCTTTCTTGCAGTTAGTTGATCACTCTTTCTCATCTTTCTCTTTCTCTCCGTATATATATCTATATGTATGTGTGTCTAATATATCAAAATTATTTCAGTTTAATATGTATTGAAAATTCTCCCTTTCCCGTCATATTCCTTCAAATCTATTTTTCCTGCCCCAAAATATCGTAATTAAAGGAGTGTCCTAGACTTAAAATTCTTCCAACCCTTTTATTTTGCAAAGCTTTATCTGCAATAGACGCAAATTTTCTGCCCACTCTCCATATTTTCCAGCTGTTCCCAGTTCACTTTTCAATAATCTTATATACCTTTACTTGTTAATAACGCAGATTAAGCTACTTTCTCAGGGTAAGATTTCGTCTCAGTCTCGCTCTGGGATCCAACCCTGTCCCAGCACTTGTTTCGATGCTCATTTTATCTTCTGCTTTTGACTGCGAAACACATGACTTTCTCTTAACTAAAATAAAATTTAAGTTCGACTCGGACTTGTGTGTCGTTCTCTTCAACGTGCCCCGACTGCAACATCTTCAATTAGTCTAGTTATCTAGATTAGTTAGGTCTCTCCTTGCCCAATAGCCCGGACAAGTAAATACAGTAGGAGCTACAACTTAATACCGGCAGATTCATTTTCGCCGTGGTTACATATTGTAACGATCCGTTACATGACCCCAAAAGAACGAGGAGCCGAAGGTGACCTTTCGCCGTGGACTCACGATTAGCCTCTAATAGAACCAGGTGGTCTAAGCACCCTAATTGAAAACTGTTCGTTGCAGGCTCCTCACCGTCTGGCCATTGTAAACCTGCTGAATGGAACGACTTTGTGAACGAGTGTAAATAATTAAAGTGCACCTTGCCGCCCATTAGCGGTTACAAAAAAGGCCATTAGGTTGATTAAGTCGATGGATCTGAGGAAATGCCGTCGACACATCTGGAAACAGTACAGCTGATCCAAGGCTTGGGAGTGACCACAAGATTACGTCACCCGGGTTCTGGAAGTTTCTCGAAGGACCGAGAAAGGAAGCGAGTGCCGCGATATAAAAGGAGGGACAGGACTAGAACGGAGGCTTTTTGTTCTTCTCGAGGCTTCTACCTGATAGAGCCTGGTCGCTCAAGGACCGCTCGTATCTCCGTGTCTGGAGTTGTTTTTTTTAGAGACCGCCAGCGTCTCTGTTGCTAGAAAGTTGACCTGCGACTTGGGAATTTCTTCCCCGTTATTTGCTTATTATTAGTTAACTTCTTGCATAGAAGTAGACAGCCGAGAGTGACTTTGCACTCTAATTTTGGATCGTCTTGCATCCTGAGTTTTTCTTCACGAATCCCAACGTGATACGCACTCGGAACCTCCGAATTTGCTGCGAAAGCCAACTGTGCTACTCGACAGACGGAGTGATCGTGTCAACATTAGTTACGGCACTAATTAGTTTCCAACTCTTGTGATTGGAAGCCCTAGCCATACTGTTCCGGTATCCCACGCATCCTTGTGTGTGAATATTATCTCTGTACGAGATCCCTGAATGTTATCATCTACTGAATTTGTACATAACTGTACATAATTTATTCTACTGAATAAAATATTTAATCCAGAATACCTAAATTTCTAGCCTGTTCATTGACGGCCTCGTCTACTTTATTCCCAGTACGTTACAATATATACATACATACACATACGTACACACACACACATGTGTTATTCGTTTTATATATTTGTGTTTATTGTATTCGAAATAGGGTTTATGGCTGGGAGCAATAGACTATAAAGCTTTTATAATTTAAAAAAATGAATCTAAAATTTTGGGGTGACAAGGCTCACAGTGGTTAATATATATAATCTTGTAGAATAAAGCAGTCGAATATCAAATTAACAGACGTAATCAAATATATATATATGTACAAATTTACTTATTAAACTTTTGAGTTAATATTTTTATTTTTTAAGCTGAAAGCAGTGGATGATACTTTAATAATCTATAATTATTCGATATAGCGATATACACTCAAAAGCCAAAACATTATGACCACCCCTACATTTTGCAATGAACACGCCTGGATGACGTGGAAGGCACGTGATCAGCTGGAAGTGGTATTTAACTGCTGTTGGAGAGTCTGAAGAATCATTTTTCACTTACTTCTGTGTGTGATGGGAAAGACTGCGGATCTAAGCGATTTTAATAGAGGGCAGATTGTAATGGCTCAAAGGCTCTGAACAAGTATTTCCGAAACTGCACGACGCGTGGGTTGTTCGTTGTTCGTGGGATCTACTGTTGTTAGTACTTATGCAAAGTGGATGAATGACGGTTAAACCAGCAGTAGACGACATGGTCCACATGTCGTCTAATTCTGGTCGTCGTCCACACGACGACCACAAGCTATGAAACAAAAAGGTCGTCGGAGACTATCTCGCAGGGTGAAGCAAAACCGGAGCCATACAGTGGCTCGGCTGACAACCAAATACAATTCAGGACCAAGTAGAATAGTATCGGAGAACACTGTTCAGCGGACACTGTTGGATATGGGACTACGCAGCAAACGTCCCACTAGTGTGTCTTTGCTGACCAAACGTCATCACCAAATGCGCCTACGCTGGACCCGGGAACATCGCGACTGGTCCATGGATCAGTGGGAGAGAGTTGCCTGGTCAGATGAATCACGGTTTGTCATTCATCAGGCCGATGGCCTTGTCAGGATATGTCATCTTTCAGGCGAACTGTTGCTCCCTCAATGTACAGTAGGTCATACACAGGTTAGTGGTGGCGGTATTATGCTTTGGGGGAATGTTCTCTTGGGTGTCTCTGGGACCCGTGTCTGTGGTAGAGCAGACCACGAATGCTACAGGGTATCTGAACATCATTGCGGACCAGTTGCACCCTTACATGTCCTCTATTTTTCCAGCTGGAAATGGGATGTTCCAACAGGACAACGCCCCGTGTCACAAGACTAAAATTGTGTTAGAGTGGTTCCAGGTACATGATGCTGAATTCCAGTTAATGTCCTGGCCGCCTAACTCTCCGGATCTCAATCCGATAGAACACATTTGGGATGTCATGGGACGGCAGCTCAGTGTTCAAAGACAACCAATTCGCAATATTTCGGATTTGCGTAACCGTTACTTAAACATCTGGTACAATTTGTCTCCGGCCATCTACCAAGGACTTGTAGCATCCATGCCAAGGCGGGTTGAAGCTGTGTTGCGAGCCAAAGGTGGGATAACTCTTTATTGACAGGTGGTCATAATGTTTTGGCTTTTTAGTCTATTTTGAAGAAAATTTAGCAATAAAGTCCTATTTGCTTTTTGGAGTAAAACCAGAAACAAAGTGCTCTAAACGTAAATTTAAGATGTATGAAAGTTTTAAATGCATAAATATCTTCTTATATGTGTGAGTGAGCATGTTTATGGACTATATGGTGCTTAAACGAATAAATGAAGTTGTAACATCCTCTATATAATAATAGCCTAAGTTATCTGACCGACTGTCCTCGAATTTATGAAGCTATTGGACATGGAATGGATAGAGAAATCCATATTGGATTATTGAGGAGTTAGGGTTAGAAAAATTCAAAGCAAGTAAAGTTTATCTTCTCCTAAACTATCGATCCGATTCTAAAATAAAGTGGTATAAATATACTTCTTATCACAACGAAAAAAACTGTCTTTTTTAAACGTTTGAAGTCTACCCCTTTCCTCCCTTTTCGAGCGTTTAATGCCATTATATCAAGCCTCATTTTAGAGCAGGGGATTAAATTTATCAATTTATCACATAATAAATAGGTAAAAATAACATTTTTTCTAGTATTATAACGTCATCCCTTTAACCATCTCATTTAATCATTTCTTATTTTAAATTATTTAAATATCGTCTGCATATTTTCATACATTTTATCACTGAACTTAGGTATTACGTAAAATGGTTAGGGTGCTGGCCTTCGGAATCGGAGTTCGTGGGTTCGAATCCCACTATGGCATGGATGTTCGTAGCCGTTCGGAATCGGCTTTAAGCAGTAGGTCCCGGTCTCATTAGCCCTCGTGTTTCAAAGAGTAGACCGTAGCGCTCCAAACAAACAAAATGAAATAGATATTACGTAAACAATTTTCTTTTATATTTGGCTGAAATAATAGATTAGGTACATATGTGATAATTTTAAATTTAATCCTCGATTATTTTTTGTTGAAAGATAATTCTCTGCCAAAAAACAAACCATTTTTTACCTGCCTCATATGGTACTTTACAATTCTTTAAAATTCAAAATTTTAGTGATCCCGTCATATGAAGAATTATATGCTAGTATTTGATAACGTCTAAACCTAGTTTAATTTACAATAAAGTCAAGGCTATATTCTGTCATAACTTTTTATGGCAAATTTTATTTCGAAAGTTATTTAAATTAATAATCCATTATATAATAATAGACTAAGCTATTTGTTCACCTCTCCTCGAATTTATGAAGTGGTTGGACCTGGAATGGATAGAGGCATCCATATTGGATTTTGATAAATTAGGGTTAGCAACGTTCGAAATTTAGACCTTCCCCCTTTTTCTAGCATTTAATGCCTTTATTTCAATCCCTATTTTACCCAGTTAAGATCAGGCGATTAAATTTATCAATTTGTCACATAATAATAGGTAAAAATAACATTAATTTTTCTAGCATTATGACGTCATTCCTTTAACCATCTCATTTAATCATTTCTTATTTTAAATTATTTAAATATCGTCTACATTATTTTCATACTTTTTATCACTGAACTTAGATATTACGTAAATAATTTTCTTTTGTATTTGGCTTAAATAATAGATCAGGTACTAATGTCATAGTTTTAAATTTAATCATCGATTATTTTTTGCTGCAATGAACATTTTATCACCGGTATTGGCAACAAACTCTATCTACCTCCAGGATGTAGTGAAAATGATAGATTCATTCCTTTACTTTCATTAATAATTGTGTCCAAAAAATTGGGAAGAACTCAATAATAATTTTGAAGTAGCTAAGAAAACTTTGAATTATCTTTCTAAATGAATTCAACGGGGTTCTAAACTGCATTCACAGTATCGAGAGACTTTAGAGGAGTATGAAGATAAACAAATTATTGTACCAGATAATCCTCAGTAAAAAAAAAAAATTACCTGCCTCATAGGGTTTTTTACAATTCTTTAAAGTTAAAAATGTTACTGATCCCGCTATATGCTAGTACTTACATAGTACTTTTTCTTTAAATAGGACTGTATCAAAGAATCTAAAATCAGTTGGTTTCAATATCTGTTACAGTTACAATAAATCTCATCTGTCCATTAAGGATATATAACAATATGGATGGCATTTTTCTTAAATACTCTTCGTAAAGAAAAATAAAATAGAGGGCTTTACCGATTTCCACAATGAAACCAACTACTTCCTGGCATCGCCCTTGCTAACAAGAATATCCGTTGTAAAATGAAGTATTGAATAATACATATTTTCCTTCATCGATTAGTGAAGTCAGCATCAATTTTCCACTTTAAAATCATTGTATCTTACCGGAAAGAGTTTTTATCTCTAAAGAGTTCTATACACATGAAAAGCGTTACGAGAAGCGCAGACAAAAGATGCAATCGGAAAAACTCGGAAATCAGGATTCGAAATAACATTACGTTTGATATCCTTTCGAGATATGTTTGTTGCCGAAATCAAGGATTGGATCATAGGGTCAGTAAGGCATCAATGAATTCTACCCGCCATTTCCTTTAAGTTTGAAGGAACGACAAAGTATGTTAAACGCCTTTATTACGAAACATGTAAATGGGTATGTGAAATCCTTCTCAGTATTAATAATTTTCTGTATTTTGAATTGCTCTGGATATAAAGATTAAGGACTATTTGGATGTAATATAAACTAGAATTCTATCCGCCATTTCCTTAAGTCTGAAAAAACGACAAAGTATGTTAAAAGCTTTTATTACGAAACATGTAAAGCCATGTGTGAAATCCTTCTCAGTTTTAATATTTTTCTGTATTTTAAATTGCTCAGAATATAAAGATTAAGGACTAATTGGATGTAATATAAACTCGAATTCTATCCGCCATTTCCTTAAGTCTGAAAGAACGACAAAGTATGTTAAAAGCTTTTATTACGAAACATGTAAAGCCATGTGTGAAATCCTTCTCAGTATTAATATATTTCTGTATTTTGAATTGTTCTAAATATAAAGATTAAGGACTATTTGGATGTAATATAAACATAAGCTTTATTCTCGAATATATATATATCGTCGGACCTATATTTAACGAAGTCGCACCCCCTCCCCCAAACAAAAATATATACTCTATATAGAAAATTCGTTAAATAAAGATTCAACTTTTAAAGTACATAAAACAGATTTTAAACTCATAATCACATAAATATTATTAAGAAAATAATTAATATCTGCTTGTATTATTTATTTTATCCACCAAAAAGAAAATCAAGGAGATATTAATACAAATTAGCAGATATTAATGCATATTAATATCTGCTTGTTTTATTTTACCCATTCAAAAAAAAGTAAGGAAAACAAGAATAAAGGAAAATATTGTTCGAGAATACACTATATCTTGTTAGAAACTACAAATCTGAAATGCATTTGACAATAATTAAAAAACATCTGAGAGAAGCAACTAGAGTTTATTGGTGTAGCAAGATCTAAAACTCATATATATTGGTTTCAGAGATAGTTCTGAATATTATAAACAATTTACCTGTACCAAAAAACTTAATTCTCCTATTTCGAATTTGCACTTTAATTATAGTGGGATGATAGTCAAATGAGTAGTGCGCTTCTTAAAGTATTGAAGTCTGTGATTTCGTATACTATGCCAGTCATGAATGATCGAATCCATTTAGAATTGACTTTAAATAGTAGGTCCGGGTTAGTCCTCGTGTTTCAAAAAATTGATCGTAGATCTAAATTAAACCAAACCTTCTCTTATGTTGATTTGCAGTACCGATGAATCAACTTGCAAGTTTTGCAATATGAAATTTAGGAAGATAAGATTCTACAACTGAAAATCCATTCTCATTGACCACAAACACTACTTTATCATTCTATATTTACTAGTTAATCTATGAAATATTTTTATTCCCATTGGTCAATGCTTAGCGAAGAAGAAAGTTTTGTTCCTCCCTTTTTTTGGATTCCTGGTCATATTTCTGTTTGCAGTTCTTGTCAAGTTTTGAAACATGAAGACTAGAAATATTTGGAACAACAACTTAAAATCTGTTTTAATTGGACACAGATATCAGTTTATCACTTTTTATGATTGATCTCTAAAATATCTTTAGTTTGGAGGTTGTATCCCCCGCATACTAATTTCTTCTATAGTGACTGATTTTGGATTGATGCTTACTGAAGAAATGTATTTAGTTCCTTCATCCTGCAGTTGAGCAGCATCCTTTTCAAACTTACTACCATCTGCTTGGAAAAGATATCAATGTCATTCCTTCGAGTTTTAAAGACAGCATCTTTCATTTTAATCTTTAAGGGTAGTGGGAATTTTATCAAGCAAATACCATTTCTTATTTAGCTTATTCTTTGTTAAATTAAACGAATTACTTCATAACAAATGCCGCAATAATTATAATGAGAACTGCGTACAATACAGTCGAACCTCTATTTAGCTAATAACTATTTTGTGAATTTCTTCGCATAACTCCCAAACAGCATTCTCTATTTAATGAACTTTTTGAATGTGATTCCTTTTTTTCTCCCTGTTTCTCAAAATATTTATGGATATTTAAAACTTATTCCTTTTTTAATGCATTTTATGATAACCAATCAGCTTGAACTGGTTTTAAAATAAAATTCTAATATAAAATTTTTTGACTGAAAATCCTGTGTATTCCCAGACTACGTTTTGCTTTATTTTTTATTTTTCTCCCAAATTTCTTATTGATGGATAATAACGAATAAATGTTAATTTATACGTATGATTAATTAGTTTTTTAATAATATCTGGTATTTTAAGAATTTAAAAAGGTTTTATGTACTTTTAAAAAGTGAATCTCTATTTATCGAATTTTTCATGTAACGAACTTTTTTAGGTACTTGGTGACATCGTTAAATAGAGGCCCAGTTGTATGTCATTGGTTTAAGCTTATTGATAAAGAAATGATAGAAATATATAATTATTAAATTTGTGAACAGAAAAGGGATGGGGTCATAAAAAATATTCTTATAAAAAGAAAAAAAATCACTATTTAAGTCCATAGTATATCATTCTTTTACACATATAAGATAAATTAATATGATAAATATTAGATCATTAAATAACTAAGGAGAAAAGTTATGAGATCCTGAAAATTATATTTCAAAAACCAAAGAAAGCAAAATTATCATTTGAATGGATAGAATAGCGTTACGCGGGTAACTTTGCTGTTCTTCTGAGCATATGAAAAATAAGAATGCATATTTGAGTTTATGGAAGCATATGGAAGATACTAAGAGTGGGGGGGGGCAATCTGCCCCTTCATGGGACTTGAAAAGGTGAGAGGGTTGCTTTTAAATCTTTGAAAAAGTAATAATGTTTTCCTTTTTACCATTTTGCACCCACTTGCCAAAATTCTTGCACACGGCCAGGATGGATCCTGGCCGTATGCAAGGGGGCCGTGAAAAGGGGGCAACTGCCCTTCTTATGTAGCTATTAATGGAGCCCTGCTCGAACCCAATCAAACCAGTTGGATTTGTGGGTCTCTCCCTAAGTGATTTACTCGTATTTGCTCATTTCTATAGAAAATTTTGTATAAGGGAAAAATTAAACTGAGATGACCTATTGTTGAGTTTGATAACAAAAGTTTCACCATGAGCACAAAAAACTTTGAACTCAAGGATTTTCTTTCATTGCTTAATTTTCTACTAATATTTTCATTTAAATCTTAAAATGTTATAAATACAGAAATCTTAAACAGATAAAAATGTGAAGATGCAGTATGTATGAGTAATGCAGTAAAAACTCTTAAGCGTTTATATGCACTGTTATCTAAGAGAGAAAGGTTCCGTCAGAGAGATATTAAGACGTACGCTTCTATTCAACACACAGGAACTCTAAGATGATAATGATTATTCACAAAGAGAATACTCATAGCAAGGTAGAGGGACTCCTCATCATCTAAAAATTCCTACGTCATATATAATCCAGATCAGTAATAATTTCTACACATTTACCCCCAGTTACATAAATTTATAACTAACAAAAGGCATAATGAAAGCCCTTACTATAGATCAGGAATAATTGCGACTCTTGCATATGAGGAATTTGTAATTTTCAAAAGGTATTACGAACCCACATAGAGGATAATTAAAACGTTAATATTATATCGTGAGTATAAGGTGATTGAGTAATGAAATTGTATTTTTTAATAAGGGTGACTCACTACACACCACTAAGAAATAGGTCATATTTCTTTTAAGAACAAAATTAGAAATTAAAGCCTTTAATTTTATTTATATGTGCCATCATATGAAAGCTTATGTCACTGATACAAACTGCCTGTGGGAGTGCATCCTTCATATTTTTTCGTTTTCCTCGAAAGTTAGAGAGATAAGAAGCAGATGTTTGCATACTCGTTTTGTAGAGTGTTTACCCTACTTTTTTTGTTCAATACAGTGACTAGTTAGGCAATAGAGAAAGTGCATGTTTGTAAACAAATACGAGTGCTGACTACAACTCAAATTTTCGTTGGCAAAACATTGCTTGTTTTCATTATACCTTATGAGCTTCGATATGGATCACGTGTACAATAAAACTAAATTTTTTTAAGGGAAGGGGAAAGAAACATCAGAAACTGGCCAAGTAATTCAAAATAGATTTTTTTTTAGTACTTACAAAATTATATTTAAAAAAAAATTTAACACTTTACACATACTATTAAGTATCATAATCAAAGGATAACTACTTTGATTATATTAAAAGGAACAATAAACTATTACATAAATAAGAATCTAATAAACATGTGCAAAACCTGATCATTTTAAGGACAAAAAATAATCACATTTATAGGTGCATTACTTTTCACAAAAGCCTAGAAAATACATTAGAAATATGAAAAAAACAATTGAGTAATAAAAAAAAAATTCTTAGAGCATAATAATTTTATATAATCTATTACATTACAGTAAGGTTACATTTTATTACCATTCTGAAAATGTTTGCCGCAAATTCTCGAATAACTACTTGGAGTCCAGTCTTGCCTTTTCAAAGCTTTTATCCAAAGCATTCGCAATGTAGGATCTTTAGAAATGCGGTAAAATCCAATATTTTTACCTCTTTTGAAACGTACAGCCATACGTAAAACAACGTGTTACCATTTTCAGACAATTGAAAAAATTAAAACCCCAATAACAAGCACAATCCGTAGGAAATTCAATATATTGCCAACGAGGAAGTTGAGTTGCATTTTTTTGCTGCACCTGACGTCATGCGCACATTCTCTATAAGGATCTATCATCAGAGAACTGGATTACCATCTACTGCATTTTCATTCTCCTGACGTTTTTTAACTACCAACAAAATGGAGATTATTTTATTAATCAATTCCTAGTATCAAGAAATAATGAGGCAGTGAAATGAAAATTTTAAGAACCCTAATTTATTTATTTATTTTACATAATGTATTTTAATTCAATATAATGGAGAAGATGCTTTCTTTCTAAATTTAATCTTATGAGAACGGAAGTATCATATATACACTCTCAGATTCGGCGTTTCACATATATAGTTAATTTATGCTGTTGCTTCTCTAGAATTGACAATCTCCAAGATAAAAAAAAAACATAGGTCTACTTTTAGGGGTAATAACAAATACTAACTAAATATAAAAATATTAACTCTATTTAAATATCATTTATGATACACCTCATAAAGAAATTTCAAAGGCCTTGCATATATGGTATGCCGATTATAAAAAGGTTAAAAGAGTCAATGAGGGAGTAAACACTACTTCTTATAAAAGCATAGCCCATGAATAGTTATCTAGTTCTAACTTTTCAATACGTTGCGAATCTTTGTGATGCCAGTTATGACAAAAGCCATACGTAAAATTGGATAAATATTAAAAATTCTTCGTAATGTATA
>CM063503.1:40481807-40499307 GCA_032207245.1 Pardosa pseudoannulata
AATTTGACCTGACCCTAGACACTTATTTTACTTGTCTATGCGATGGTCTGGACATTCATATCATAAAAGTATTTATATGATTCAAACTTAATCGTGAGTGAAGGCTTTGATAAACGTCCAACAGTTTCTCAAGAGGAGAATTAACATTGTACTCAGCGAGGTACAGTTTTCCGAAAAGTTATATACTTATAAATTCCTTTAGGGATTATATTCAAATACTCTAATAAGAGGTTCAAGATAGACTGTCAAGTTTCTTGTTAAGCCCATCTTTATTCTTGATGAGGAGCGGATAAAGCACTAATTGAAAGACCATTGATGCAAAGGCAGTCGGCCCTTGTTCACCGTTATAAATTGAAAAGACCTTTCCCGTCTTAGGAAAGTTCATTTGAAAGTGCACACTTCTCTCTTTGAGTATAAACCTACGTACAATTGAATCATTATCTTGTAGGCACAGCAGATGAGGAGTAGAAATATCTCTTTTTATAAAACTATCAGTCAACTAATAACGAAACAGAGATTATTTTATTTTCTTTGAATATTAATCCACAGAATTAATCATTATATATATATATATATATATATATATATATATATATATATATATATATATATATATATATATATATATATGTGTGTGTGTGTGTGTGTGTGTGTGTGTGTAATATATCAAAATTATTTAACTTTAATATTTCTTCAAAAGCCTCCTCTCTCCAATTTTAATTCACTTAAATATCTTTACCAGCCTCTAAATGGTTTAATCAACGGAGTATTTTCCACTTAACATTCCTTTCTGTCCTAAAACTGTAAACTTTCTGTCTATGCAGCAGTTTCCTAGGTGTTGGCGGAACATGTTTTCGCGTTTTGCTGATATTGCATTTAATTCGCTTATTAAGCTGTTTTTGTTGTGGGATAATTCTTGTTGTCAGCGCTCTTGGGTGTACTTGTGTCAGAGCAGAGTGAACTCTGTGGCTTTTGGTTGTCTGTTGTTAAATAGAAAGGATGTCCGGTGTTGCCGCTCTGAAATAAAGTTTTAAAATTAGACTTCTGAGTTCTCTTAAATATGAAGACCGACTGCATTCTCATTACTTATAGCTGTTGAGCTTTCTCCTTGTGCAGGAGTGTTATAAAAAATGGATTACATATATATGTGTGTGTGTGTGTATGTATGTATAATATATATACGTGATGTATGTGTGTGTTTATAGGGACTTTTCTAGGCTATCAGCTGCCTGCATACAAGATACAGATTAACAGTAAACACATAACTTTAGCCAATACATAGAAACTTACAGTTAAGTTTATATGATTGCTCTATATAATTTACTAATTGACATGGGAGGATAAAAGTGATAAAAGTTTTAAAAAATTACAGACGATATTTCTCCAAAGTTTATTAAAATATATATCCTAGCACGAAAAAGTAACACGAAAACTGCACACATAAACTGCATTCTTTCTGCTTTCTTATTTGTCAATTTTAGAAATATGTTATTTTAATTAATTTGCCTAGTTTCAATTTCTTATAATCCTACCTAAATAAAAATAAAAACAGTACAGTTTTGTATCAAAATTATACATAACTTACATTTTACATATTATTACATATTTGCTAGGGATTTTTTTAATTGTTCTGAAAATTTTTAAAGTAACAATTCTTTCAAAATGGTCTTAATATATTGCAAATTAACCTCTTTTTAAATATCCAAATTTGAAAGAGAAGAAAAGAAGTGTTAATTAAATCTAATAAGCGTATTAATTTTTACCTATACAGATTCAGGACAACAGTTATTCCTTGACACTAAAAGGCAGGGAGAAAAAAGTTGTAGTTTTATCATAAAAAATTTTCAGTAAATTACTCTTTTTCTGAAAAAAAAAATTTAAAAAAAAAAGGTCCAGTGAGAGTATTTTAACGTTATTTATTTTATCGGTTACCATAGAAATTTGTCCATATACGGGACACACGCAATGCACTAAACCTAGCGAACTTTAACGTCTCTTTTAATTTACGGTTTAAGTTTTTTACCAGGTTAATTTCCCTGTTACAATACTAGAACATGAATTTAAACTAATTTTATTAATAACTAGGAAAATAAAAAAAATATGATTTGGTTTACTTTAGAGCGCTACGGTCTACTGTTTTGTACACGAGGGCTAATGAGACCGGGACCTACAGCATAAAGTCGATTCTGAACGGCTACAAACATCCATGCCCGCAACGGGATTCGAACCCACGAACTCCAGTTCCAAAGAGCAGAACTCTACCATTCGGACATCGTTCGGAAAAAAAAAATTAATTACGACTTATCGTTTTATTTTACTTTTACATACCTTGTATAACAATAAAACTCGAAAACAGTATATCATAATCTGTAATTTATAAACTACCGTTTTATTATAACAAATTAGTTCTTCTAGCTTTTAAGACCAGCTTATTCAAACCTTCACCTGCATTTAGAGTCATGTACCGAAAGTAATGCTAGATATGTCAACCTTCTGTGACCAATTCCAATGCGAAGAAATGTTTTTATATTTTTTTTTCCGCATTGAAAACTTTCAGTACTTTCAGTGGAAACTAGTAATGTAGAAGGATTTTAATAAGTTTTTAAAAAATCTTGTAATGCATACATTGAAATTAATATGGAGGGTCCAGACTTCCGGGATTTTCCCATATAATTACGTCCTTGTTCTTAAGTAAATATTTCCCGAAAAATGTTGGATAGATTAAAAGTTTGCCATCAGAAAGTAAGTAGATTAAAAGTTTGCCAACAGAAAGTGAGTAAATGGGTGTACTATACTTCACAACGTTTAACGTAAAAAATTCTTTGAAAGATTTTAATAATAAAGCTGTGAAGTGAATCTAATTTTCTTTTGAAAATTCAGTTTTGTTTTTAATCATTAGTTTGATAACCTCATTCCAGACGATAGCCGTACAGCTTCGGAGCTCTGTTTCAGATCTGCAAATGGGTATGAATTCCAATGCTAACATGGATGTTTGTAATCATCATTTATTATAAATGATGATTGATGATAATTGATGATAATTGATGATTATCATCAATTATCATCGGCTTTAAGAAGTAGTTCCGGATATCATAAACTTCTTATACTATAAAAAAGACTTCGTTTAAGACTTCGTAAGCGTTTCCAAATAATAAACTTACAGATAACTTTATATCTCGTAATTTATTATCTAGTAAAATGTGTGATGAAACGTGCATAATGATATGTACGCTCTAATTATAAAATTGTTGGGGTAAACAAATACAAAAAATTCTTTCTTTATCATCTTTCCAGTGAAATCTGTTGATGATAAATGTCGCTTTTAACTCGTTAATGGCGACCGTGATTTTTGAGGGTCAGCTAAATAATAGTTTGAAGAATTGTATTTTTACGTCGAGTTTTTCTTTTCAGCGTTGAAGATCCTATAAACAATTTTCCAATATTTTGAGTACTTGTTACTATCTTATAATTTGTCATTTGAATCGGCATTTTATTCTTTTTTTTATCCTCGCAGAGAAACTAACTTACGACTCTTATTACGAAGATTTTGTTTTATATATATATATATATATATATATATATATGTATATATATATATGTATATATATATATATATATATATATATATATATATATATATATATATATGTGTGTGTGTGTGTGTGTGTGTGTGTGTGTGTGTGTGTGTGTCAGGTCTAAAATAGGGGTAGTTGGAAAATATGTAAGTTAAAAACGATTTTAAAAAGAGAACTCTTTTATAATAATAAAATAAATGAAAAAGACCCACGCTCGCGTAAGCTTTCAGGATAATCCGGTCAGGCGGAAGCATTTTTGAGCTATTTGATGAGCTTGCAAACAGATAAGTTAGAATTTGGCGAGGGGACGTGGAGAGGTCAACACCTTCATGCATAGCTCCGCCACGAACAATGAAAATGGCGCATGTTGCTTTCCTTAAGAACGATGAGTTAATAAAACTTATTATTATCAAGAAGACTGTTTTCCATTCGCCTTAACTCTGGATCACGACTTGTCATATATATATATATATATATATATATATATATATATATATATGTAATCCATTTTTTATAAAACTCCTTCACAAGGAGAAAGTTCAACAGCTAGCATTCATAAAGTACAAAGATGCAGTCGGGTCTCATATTCAAGAGAACTCAGAAGTCTAATTTTAAATTTTATTTCAGAGCGGCAACACCACACATGTATCCTTCTCGACAAAATACAATCAAAAGCCACAGAGTTCACTCTGCTCTCACACAAGTACACTCAAGAGCGTTGACAACAAGAATTTTCCCACAACAAAACAGCTTAATAAGCGAATTGACTGCAATATCAGCAAAACGCGAAAACATGTTCCACCAACACCTGGGAAATTGCTGTATAGACAGAAAGTTTATAGTTTTAGGACAAAAAGGAATGTTAAGTGGAAAATACTCCGTTGAACACACCATGTTGAGACTGGTAAAGATATTTAGATGAATTAAAATGGAAGAGAGGAGTTTTTTGAAGAAATATTAAAGTTAAATAATTTGATATATTACATTTATATATATATATATATATATATATATAGATATATATATATATGTTGTTGTGTGTGTGTGTGTGTGTGTGTGTGTGTGTGTGTGTGTGTGTGTGTGTGTGTGTGTTTGTGTGTGTGTGTGTTGGAATCTGTGATGTTTATTTCTGTACTCCTATTTCTCTTCCCGGATGGAAGCCGAGCGATTGCAGGTATTATAAGTAGGGCGTTGCTCTTCGGTACCAGATTTCGTGGGTTTGAATGCCATTGCTGGTATGGATGCTCGTAGTCGTTCGAAATCCGCTTTAAGCAGTGGGTTATCGTCTCATTAACCTTAGTGTAGCAAAACAGTAGACAGTAGCACTCTAAACTAACCAATCTCCTCGGTTGTCTAAAAGGTGAATCACTCCTTTGTCTACTTGTCCACAGACGTTTTCATGGAAGATTCTAGAAAATTGCCTTTTCCTATATGTATGTAATATATAAAAATTATTATTCTTAAATTATCTCTTAAAAATTCTCATTTTTCCTTTCTTAATCCTTTAAACCTATTTTCCCAGCCACAAAATATCTTATTTAAAAGCGTGTCCGCGACTTGAATTATTAAAACACATTTCCCAAAGCTTTCTCTGAAAATAAATGCAAATTTTCTGTCCAGTCGCCATATATTCCAGCTGTCCCCGGCTCATTTGTTCTACTAATCTAAGTTCCCTGTAGCTGTTAATAGCGCTACTTTCTCTGGAAAAAAATTGGTCTCCGCGTCTTGCTTTGGGGTCCAATCCTGTAATCGCCGTATTTCCTGATAATTTTATCTTCGGTCTCTGAGGGAGAAAAATGTCACTTTCATAGCTTTAAAATAAAGTTTACGGACTCGCCGTTCTCTTCAATGTGTTAGGACTGTTTATGTCAGTAGTCTAGTTGCTTAGGATTCTCCATTCCAGTAGCTCGGTCAAGTAAAAACAATAGAAGCTAGAATTTCATGTAATCAGCTAATTAAATTGCTTTGACTTACATATATATATATATATGCTGCCCGAGATATTTTTTACGAAGATTTTTTAAGAAGTTTACGAAGATTTAGTTTTCTTTTTTTTTTATAAACTATGGACTCATTCATCGTTTCAATGTCTCTCCCCTTTTTGTCTTAAAAAAAAGAAGAAGAAAAAGAAGTTGGAATTTGAATTCAGTTTTGATTTTTTATCAAAAAAAAAAAAAAAAAAAAAAAAAAAAAAAAAATCTCAAATTTTAAACCTAAATATGTCAATTTTCGTGACGGAGATGTGGATACTTTTTGTATATTGTGAGAAGTGGAACATTTTTAGAACGGCTTTCAATTTTTACTGAATATATTGATAGGGAACGGGGAAGAGCATAAAAATTTACATTTTGTATCATTTTCATAACTATATACACCTCTGTTTATATATATCATTTTATGTATCATCTCCATCTGCCAATATACCTGTAGATATTTTACGTTATATTTAGCCAGAAAGGATTTTTGATTATTGTTAACTTTAATACAGATTAGAGATGACCAATTAGTTTCTGATTTGATCCTGATTAGAAATATAGTCAGTTAACAGCTAAAAGCTAACTAACTATTATACTTTCTCAAGCCACATATTTCTTACTGTAATCAGGAAGGCAAAGGATAGCGATATACCAAGGAGGGTACACATTTTATATTGCAAAATGCATAAACTTTTTGAGGAGATATATTTTAGTAAAATCCTCCATATTAATACCACTTATGAAACACCTAGGTTAATACTTTGAAATTTAGGGGAAAAAGAGATACCATTTATCGTATATTTTTGGCTTGGAGTGGTACAGTAAATTATTTTACTTGTCCAGTTCTAAGTCAGGATCTAGTGCTTCCGTAATCAACTGAGGATCTAGCTGGTAACTAGCTGATTCTGCAAGGCTCCAGGTACTACATGATTCGAACACGTGGACTCCTATACTGAACTACTGTACTCTACTGTTTTGTGACAGGATATAGTTCATATTATAAACTTAATACCATAGACTCCATTGAACGATCTTCAAATGAGATTTTGTAATTCAACAGTATGCTTAATGGAAGATGTGTTTTTCTAGGGATCGCATCTACACTCATTTTATCTTTAGAATAAAATGTTCAAAGAGTGGTAAAAATTATTTTTTACTGTTGTATAAGTTGTGTGGATAATTTACAATGATTCAGGTCTAATATTATATGAATAAATTAAATTTACAGTGAAGTATACTTTCCGTCTTGCTACACTGAACCATTAATTATATACTTTTCTAAGTTGTTGATTTTTCAAAATAAATGAATAAATAATAAAAAAAACTAGAAATAATAATAATTATTCAAAATTAATGAATTATTTAGTAAAGTATTAGAGAAAAGAAAAAGTCTTAAATCATTGAATGAAAAACTATAATGCATATTATCACAAAGCATCAACTATTAAAATTTTGCTTTAGAGCAAATTATCCCATTTTTAAGAGCAAATTTTAAATTACATATCGAAAATTTTTTAACTCTTCAATAATTACAATAATTGCATTACAGATGAATTAAAACTACCATAAATTCCAGTCTGATTACAATGTATAACTTATTAATTAAAAAAAAATTACATAAATGGATACAGGAAGCTTACAAATTCTCCTATTTTAAGATAGCTAGCAGTGTACACTGTTTTTTTATCTCCTCGGAAAAACGTTATATTAATAGACCCAAGAATGCTTGTAAATTTTAACGTTGAGTGTTTTAATGAAACTATGAGTCTGAGCCAACTTACAGATTCTTTGTCTTCAAACATTTTATGATACTCTCTTCTACGTCTTCAGTTATACGGTTTTGATCAAGTTCTTCCCAGTTTGTAAGACGTATTATCTATTTAAAAAGCTGAGATTTTTATGATTTTTCGTAATTGTTTCTTACGGAAAATTTTATATTAATTAAAATAAGAAGGATTGAAAATTTCCCGTTTTAGCTAAAGTACAAGCTAGAGTCAACTTACAGATTCTATATCTTCAAACATTCTATCATACTCTCTTCTCTTCGGCTTCAGTTACATGATTTTGATCGTGTTCAGTCCAGTTTATGAGATGTGTTATCTATTTTAAACGCTGAGATTTTTATGCATTTCTTTTCCCTCCATTTTTCTCGCTCTAAGTTGTGCGCACGGTTGTATCAACACTATCGCAGTTAACCAAATAAACGCCCAACCCCCAATTCCCCATCCATTGTACAATTACGTAATTCTTTTTCCAAAGAGGAGAATAAGCTCTACCCAAAATCAATTGCCGGAAAAATGAAGCTAGGAGAACTCTCGCATCCCCTAGGGTATTCGAATTTGAGAAGATCCCAGGAATTCGTCTAGTTCACCTTTGGCCCACCCATGCCTTGTTGGGAGAAGAATGTGAGAGGATCGCGCCGTATGCAGCCCGCCTTTTACTCCGCCTACCCTAAATGATTGACGGTGAATGCACCAATAGGAAATTGTGAATGAATCTCCTTAGAAGTAAGGTATTACGGCCCGCACAGAGTTATGGCAGTTGGGAACGAGTATTTGCGGATAATCGCACCTTAGCACGTTATGCTTACAGGCAGGGCGCTGACTGAGAATGACCAAGTGGCCGTGCGAATCATGAAGGTAAGCCAGTTTCATTTTTCCATTGCTTGTATGCAGTCAATAATACCTAATGGCAAAAGTGTTGTTAAAATGCTCACAACCCTGGATATCACTTCAGAGCAGATATGACGGGAGCCAGCTTGAGGTTCTCCTCTTGATTGAGTTGTTTTAGTACTTAGACATTAAATATTTTTCTTGTGTTTTGACTAAATTGAGATGAGAAGGCAGGTTTCATTAATCGTTTTCATAAGCGACCTCAAGAAAATTTTGGTTTACGACGAAGATTTTGAGGGCACGCAAGGGGGTCGACATATTTAGCTTGAATGGGGAAAGTTTATATAACTAACATGCAAAGTGGATGTATAGTTGCTCGTTAAGCCAAGAAATTCCTACTACTTGTATCATAAAATTTCAGTGACTTCAAGTTTAAAAATATCTATAAATGGAACAATATTTAGAATACCGGGAGAAAAAAACCTCGTGTGCAATTTAAAAACAATTAAAATGCAACCTTAAAAAATATATTCTACTGATTTGCAAAAAACACTTATAAACATAAGCCTATAATATTTATATATGCACGTTTAAGTGTTTGTAAACTTATATCTTAATTTAACTCCTATAAATAAAAGACCACCAAAGCTTGTATCTTAATTGAATTTGTATTTAGTCTATGTTAATTAGTTGTAATTAATTAAGAGTTTTTGTATTTATTATCATCCGAAAAAAGGGTAAATATTTTCATTTTTGCAAAAATATAATACGGCTTATTTTATAAGTATTTGTATCATTTTTAAGTTAAACCTTCAGTTTTATTTATGATTCAAAGCTGTTTTATTTAAATTTTAAATTTTTATATTTTCTAATTACGCTTCAGAATGTCTAGTATTACATAAAAATATTTATTCATTTTACTGATTGTGCAATATTATCTTTATGGTCTTAAAGAGTTTTCCATGATGCTCTTAAAATATCAAAATAAACAGAAATAAGGTACTGATTTCAAAGAAATTTAAATTTAAACGTTCTACATCTTTTTTATTTTTATTTATTTTCTTTTTTACTTTGCTTAATTTCTTTAATTTTTAGAACAAAAAATAATTTATTAGATTAAAAAATATATTGAAAAACCTGTTTGAGGTGGTCAATTAGAATTATAACAAAATCCACTTTACCGCCTTTGTTGTACTCACATTGTGACTCTTTATTGAACAAAAAAGTAGTAAAAAAACATTTATTAAATTAAAAAATCTACATTTATATTTATTTATTTATTTTTACTCTATTTAATGCCTTTAATTTTTAGAAAAAAAAAAAGAATAGCAGGAAAAATAATTTTTTTTTAAATATACTTGAGATGTCAGCAATAATAATTAATAATTATAATAATTAGACCCACTTTGCCGCCATTGCCGTATTCATACTGAGGACCCTAATTAAACAATGAAATTGTAAAGAAATATTCTTTAAATTCAAAAGATCTACACTTATTTTTATTTATTTAGTAAATTTTACCCTGTTAGAGGCCTTAAATTTTTAAAACGGAAAGTAATTTATTGCACCAAGAAATAAACTGAAAAATCAGTTTGACATGTCAGCAATAATTAAACCAACTTTTCCGTTTTTACTGTATTCATACTGATATTATCAATCAAATAGTATAATAAAGTATAATAGTATTATTAACTATTATACTGTACTATAATAGTATTAATATAATAATAGTATAAATATAGTATACTATTGTTGCAATTACTATTGTTTACTATTATTACTAATATAATATTATTACTAACTATATTATACTATTAATAATAATATAATATTAGTATAACTATAGTATAATAGTATTGACTATTATTGTGAATTAATTAGTAGTATAATTGTAAATTAACTATAAAATAGTAAGGAAGTGATTGCGTTCGAACTAAATTGTAAAGATATATTCGTTAAATTCAAAAGCTCTACAATTATTAATATTATTATTATTATTACTTAATTTTCATTCTGTTTAATGCTTTAAATTTTTAGTACACAAAATAATTCATTATATCAAAAAAAAAATTTGAAAAGTCAGTTAACGGAACCCACTTTACCGTCTTTCCAGTATTCATACTGGGACTTCTAATTTAATAACGAAGTAGTAAAGAAATATTCACTGTAAAAGGAATTAATTCTATCATGATTACGTTATAATTACCATTTTATTTTTCTGATCGCGTAACATCCTATTTATAATCTAAACCTTCTTATAAATTGTCCCTTTAAAAATTCAAAGTGAAAAGATATAAGGAATCGAGTTCAAAGAGGTTTAAATTTAAGTTCCTGCAACTTTTTTTTCCCTATATTTTTTATTCTGTTCAATGCCTAAAATTTTTGAAACAGGAAAGAAGTTATTGCATTAAAAGGTAATTTCACAAATGTATTTGAAATGTCAGCCATTATAATAATAATAATAACAATAATAATATTATTAATAATAATAATACCCACTTTACAGCCGTTGCTGTAATCCTAATGGAGTTTTTAATTTAACAATGAAATGATAAACAAATATTATCCGTAAAAAGAATGAATTCGTTCCACCACTAAAATATGCGTACCAGTAAATACCACTAAAACTACTATGTCACTACTATCACGTCCGGGTCACCAAAAATATCGCGTACTGGTACGATATTAAATTAATTATAAGCTTAGTTTGAACTATATTTATATTCTTATTCATTAATCAGGCATAATAATTCAATTAAAAGAAACGAAACATTTTCCAGTCTACTTAGAACAACAACTTTTATTCCATCATAATTTTTTATAAAAACTTAACAGCAAAACCAAAACTTGCAAACGATAAACTTGTTACAAACTGCAAACGATTTTTAAACGAAAAACAAATCATTGAGTCTGTGCTACTACACTACCATACCATTTTTTTCCGATTATTAAATATCGTATTTATAGTCTGAATATTTTCATAACGGTTCTTTAAAAATTCGATGTGATAAGAAATAAGGGTGCCTTAATTTCAGGTAGATTTCGGGGCTTGTATGCGATCAAAGGTAGAAATATAACGTCTGTGGAGTATCTTGGGGGAAAAAACAACCTTTTTATTTATTGTCATCAGTCGAAATATATTTTTTTAGCTGAATGTTTTTCATGTACCTCTATCATGTACGTACTCTTACGTACATACATGATTTATTTCCTTCTTTTTCGATATTGCGCTGTACAGTATCTACTCCAATTTTTATTTTGCTCTGCCGGTAGAAGTCTCAACCAAAAGAATCAGTTTATTTTGGTTTGGGGCGCAACGGAAAGTTTTAAGTTAACTAATAAGACCACAATTTTCTTTATAAAGCAGATTCCGAATAGCTACGAACTTCCATGCCAGCAAGGGGCTCAAACTCATGACCTCCGGTTATGCCCTACCTATTCTGTCATTGTCGGGCTCTAAAAAGAATTAGAGAAATTACCCAAGAATAAAAGATGTCATTGAACTGTCCTGTTTCGGAAGCTAATTCAGAGAAATGAACAATAGAGTAGAGAGAAAAGGAATTAACAGTGTCAGCAGTTAAATTTCGACTTCAAGCAAAAGTGGTTGTTAAACAAATGATATTTAAAAACTTTATTGGTAGACCAATAATCCGAAGAAATTTTTTATTCGTTTAGGTCAATTATCACGTGTGCGGCGTATACACCGCTGTGGCTTATGGGAAAAACTTTCATTTCTTTTAGGTCAATTATCACGTGTGCGGTGTATAAGTCCAGGTGGCTTATCAAACCGAAATAACGATACTGAGTACAAAGGATTTTAAATTTAAAAGCTCTTTACATTTGTTTGTTTAAATTTTTGCTCTGTTTAATATCTTAAACTTTTGAAGCTTGTATTGCTTTAAAATATAAATTTATAAATTTGTTTGAAATGTCAGCAATAGTAATAATAGTAATAAAACACACTTTTCCCCTTTGCACTATTCATTCTGGGCACTTAATTTAAATCCTTAATTGAAAAGGAAAAACAATACTTTATTTGAAAGAAATAACAAAAAAAAAATTTTACTTAAATTCAAAAGTTCTAGTCATGTTTTCTCCACTAAGTTAAATGCTTTAACAATAATAAAACTGTTAATATTTGTCCCGTCAGCGTTTTTTATTTTGTATAGCACAGATCGCAAGAAAGTAAAGATATCTGCTTGCTGGAATATCAATATAGTACGGCACCGCGCTTTAAATCTATGAAAAAAGCGATGAACCATACTTGACTGATGAGGATATTTACAGCTAAAAGAAGGATTTCCAGTCTTCCTACCAACTATGTGTGTGAGTTCAATCTTTGGATATGAAGAATTTAATATTTACACGTCATATATATAAGTATATGTATATATGTATGGATATATATATATATATATATATATATACTGGGTCGGTCATGGGATATAAACCGCAAGAGTGCAAGATAGTATTTGGATTGTCCCTACCAATATGGATTCCCAGTAGATTCATAACATAGTCTAACGCACAGAAATTTATTATTATGTTTATATGTCTGCTCCATACAATAGACTAGGGGTTTAAAAAGATAAAAAACAAATAATAATAAAAGATTATGCTTCTAATACACACACACACACACACACACACACACACACACACACATATATATATATATATATATATATATATATATATATATATATATATATATATATATATATATATATATATATATATATATATATATATATATATATATATATATATATATATATATATATATAATTTATTAAAATAGATATCCCAGCAAAATAAATAAACAAAAATAAATAAAAAATTTTAAAAATTAAAAAAAAACTTTCACATATAAACTGCTTTTTTTTCCTTTATTTTTTTATAAATGATACCTGATATTTCTAAATATTTACATGATTTTTTTTCAGTTGCTAATAATGTTATCTATAGATATAAAGAGACTGTCCAACTTGGAATCAAAATAATACACCTCACTATAGTTACCTCCGATTTTTTTCAGAAATATGTTGAGTATAAATCCCTTTTAAAAGGATTTTACATTGCAAGCCAATCAATCTTTTAAAAAAATTACTAAATATGTCAAGACGTATTTCTTAAACATAAACCTAAGTTTATAATAACGGTTATTCTTAGACGAGAAAAGTAAGACTAAAAAAAATTGAGTTTCTTAATATTTCCATGAAAATCCTCTTCTTTTTTAAAAAAAAAAAAAAGTGCTGTCGTTAACAATTTTAATATTATATTTTCTATCAGCAGCCATAAAAATTTGCCGCATGCGTGCATTCACAGCATTTAACTCCGGCCATATATATACATATAACTCAGTTTTTAAACAAGGTATAATAAGATATTCAAATAATTAAATGTCAGTTTGCCTACAGTTCCCCTTAATAACAAATTTACAAATTGTTTTGAGGTGAGATAAAACTGCACTGTAAATTTTTTACGAGATTAGAAAGAAAAGATTATAAAAACAGAATAGGCCTTTTTTTGTCCTTGGCCTTGAGCTTTCTAATATTAGAGAACAAAGGAAATTTCTACGCTAACTTTTTAAGTGGAATCATTCTAAGTCTGAATGAGTGAGAAATGACTCAGAGAGTCTGACTGTAAAAGAGTGAAAGTGGCGCAACTCTGTAAAAAGTAGATAGTTACCGTTTAGTAAAATTCAAGTATTCCCTTTTTTCAAGTTTATTCCTTTCATGACAAAACCATCTAACAATATCTGGCCATTTATTTTTGACTTTTTCAAACCAGGTTTAATAACTTGGTCTTGTTAAATACACTCTTTTTTACCTTCGGTTTATTCGAACAGTATCCGAAACAGCAGAGCACTGAATTTCGGAGACGGAAGCCGTTTGTGGATTTTAACAATCCGTGACATAGGTTTTAATATACTTAATTCAGAAACTAAATTTTTGCATGAAATTGAAGTTGAATAACTCTAAAGTTTTAAGATTTATAAAGGTGAAAAATCCACAAGAAATCAAATTTAGTAATCTTTTAGTATTTATGATAGCATAAAATAAATCATACAACACGTATTACTTTAAATAGGGTTTACATAATAAAAAAGAAATTTAGCTTCAATTTGATATAAAAATTTATTTTTTATATGTACACATAAAAAGTTACCCTCAATGAATTTTATTTTGTTATTTGAGGATTATATTTTAGGTTTTTTTTTATATTATATGTTATTCGAAATGCCAAAAGAATTTTTTTTAATTAAATCTTCCTAAGGGGGCAATGATGTTACAAATCACTTTTAGAAATCATTCGAGTTGTGAAAATTTGTATATTTATAAATCAAATATAATTTAATCAAGCACATAAATTAAACTTTAAAAAATCAGATGATTTTTCTAAATTTTTTTTTAAATTTTTTGTTAATATTTACAAAGTTTCATGCGCTTTAATTGTCAGTATTTTTATTCTTTATTTCCCTTATTATAAAATAAAAATATTTTTGAGCACATTTGGATATAATTTTGTCGACTGATTATATATTTAACATGTTCTTCAATAGTTTTTATTTATATTAAACGAAAGGCAAATTTCTAACCAATAACCTCTCTCTTTCGTACATTGCTTATCTTAACCGAAGGCCGCTTTTTACATTTCGAACGTCAAATTAGGATATAGTTTTTACTGTAAGCATTTTCAGACTTCAATTCGATGAATTATTCGTGTCTGTTGGTTTAGATTTACAGGTTCGTAGAGGAGTACTAAATACTGTGAAAACTATACGAGGTGTACCGGAAAGTTACAATAATTACTAAAAAGTAATCAACATAGGAACTTAATTTTTAAATGTTATCCTTAAGACTTCTTTACGCAGTTATCATCCAAGCATATATATTTCTCCCAGAGTTTCTTGACCTTCCGAAAAGCCGCTATTGTATAATAACGCCAATAGCCTTCTTTACTGCGGGTTACTTTAATTTTTGGCTTGATGAATCCAAACAAATCAGTATTAATAACTGTAGTGTACACGCTTATATTCATAAAGATTAATTAACATGCAGAATAAATGTTATCGAAATATTTAGATTATTTCTTAGTAATAAATAATTAAAATTTTACGACAATTATCCTGAAATTTTTTTCATGCTTCGAGTTACTTTGATTTACGGCTTCCTGGACCCAAACAAATCAGTATTAATAGCCGTAATTTACACCCTTACTTTCATAAACATTAATCAACATACATAACAAATTATATTCAAATATATATATATATATATATATATATATATATATATATATTATTGATAATTGATTAAAAGTTTACGATAATCACTCTGCAAGCATCCTCTCCCTTCTGAGGGTTACTTCAATCTACGGCACTAATTAAAAAGCTGAAATAAATAAATCTACATTGATAGGTTGGATGGCTCGGAGAGCGCTGGCGTAATGTTTTTCAACTTCTTAGCTATAATTCACAATATTATGTACATGAGGATTAATTAACAAGTTGAATAAATTTTATCCAAATATCTAGGTTATTTCTTGTAATAATTAAAACTTTACGATACCTAACATATTTTATCTGCAAGTTTGGGAAGCTTCCGTGAACTGCAACGAAAAAATATGACAAAATACGTCAAGGAAATGATAAAATAAATTAACAGGCTCTGAATAATTGTAAGCAATATATGGGACGAAAATACGTGAAAATAATGTCATTACATGATCATATTATAATAAAAGGATCGCTGGAAAATATCTCTAAGAGAGTTAGAAAAATTGATTCGGACGAAAACAATACTTAGATTTTAATAGAAAAATTGAATAAGTATGTCGGTATAGTAATTATACATAAAGTTGACGTTGAAAGTAGAAACTTAGTCACTTTAAACAGGCATATATAGATAACACTATACAAGTAATGAACGAAGGTGTTTCAGGTGAATTGAAATTCATAATATGCAGTAAAAATCACACACACACAAAATTAAATTTCCCTTAAAGAAGACGGAACATATCATATTTCTAAGCAAAGTAGGAAATTTCATCCTTTTGTTTTAAAAATAGAAATTTTTTCAATGCACGGCATTTCCCCCCCCCCTTTAACTCTCTTTATCAGAGATCCATTAAAGAACTATTGAAATTAATCTTTTGAAATTTAAATTTTTTAATAATTTTAACTGTTAAAATGCAGAAATCTTTATTTAAGACATAAAAAATCAAGTTCAATCACAAAAAAAAAAAAAAAAAAAAAAAAAAAATAAAAAATAAAAAATTTGTTGCTATTGATAAATGATTTATAACTGAGGATATTAGCACCCTGAATTATAATTCAGACTAATGAGGCTTTATTAGAGATAGATTTTCCTCCCAAAAGGAAAGAATTAATGGATAATTTTCAAATCAATCACTCTCTATCAAATAGGGTTTCATTATAAACCGCATAATCATCAGAATCAGATGTTCAAATAAAAGAATGATTGAAATAAATCTTTTTGAAATTAAAAATTTTTAATCATGGTAACTGTTAAAATGCTGAATCCTTTATTTAAGAGATAAAAAATCAATGTCAGTCGGAAAAAAAATTGTTGCTATTGATCAATGATTTAAAACTGAGGATATTAGCACCCCGAATTATAATTCAGACTACTGAGGCTAGAGACATATTTTCCTCCAAAAAGTAAAGAATTAATTTGTAAGTGTCAAATCAATCACTCGTTATCAAATAGGGTTTCATTATAAACCGCATAATCATCAGAATCAGATGTTCAAATTAAAGAATGATGAAAATTAATCTTTCGAAAATTTAACTATTTTTATAAACATTGTAACTGTAAAATTCCAGAACCCTTTTTTTAAACATAAAAAATAAAAGTTCAGTCAAAAAAGTATGTCATAACTTTAATTCATTATGCTTATTTTTGCAATAGAATTTTTTTAATTATAAAAATCTATAAATTTTTCTTCAATGTCGGAATCAATTTACCACTTACATAAAACACCTCGTTGCTATTGGTCAGTGATTTATAGCTAAGGATTTAAGCCTCCTGAATTATATCCAGACTAATGAAGCTTTATTAGAGACAGATTTTCCTCTAAAAAGAAAAGAACTGATGGATAATTTTCAAATCAATCACTCATGTTACCAAATAGGGGATCATTATAAACCGTTTAACAAGAGGCTGATTGATTGAGCAGCATGCATTAACTTTCTATCTAAGGGAGTAGAACCAATGAAGAATAGACTCTATGATTGAGGTTTTCAAACGTAGAAGATTTCAAAAATTAAAATTAAAACTAGTTTCTTGCATATTCAAATAATATCAGACTA
>CM063503.1:40504307-40524307 GCA_032207245.1 Pardosa pseudoannulata
AATACTAAGCATAAATCACTTACTGCCAAGTTTGAGTCACCTCTCTTCAGTGGATCCATTAATTATCTAAACATCATTAATCATATCTTTACCTTCCTGTCTCTCCAGTTTTCAAATCTGAAAATGCTTATATTTTGATACATAATGTTAAAAAAAGTTAGATTACTGTTACTTTGCTACAAAATATCGCCCTTTAAAAAAAAAACATTTAACAGATTAGTTTTGTAGTTTTGGAATTTAGTATCAGCAATTAAATAATATGATACACCTTTAATAATCGCTTTACATTTTTGTCTCTCTGTTTTTGAAAATGAAAATACTTATACCTTTATACACATTATTATTATTTTTTTTATTATGCTGCAAAATATTGTTATTTTAATAAAACAGTTAATGAAATGGTTTTGTAGTTTTCGGAATATACGATCAACAATAAAATAACATGTTTTATACCTTTAAACGTTGCTTTAATATCTGTCTCACCTATTTCCAAACATGAAAATACTTATATTTTTATACATAATGTTAAAATCATTTTATATTACTCCTAGTTTGTTATAAAATATTACTGTTTTAATAAAATATTTTATGAAATAGTTTAGAAGTTTTCGGAATGTAGGCATTAGCAATAAAATTACACCTTATAAATCGAAATTAAATGTTAAATTATTCTTACTTCGTTACAAAATATCGCTCTTTTAACAAAACTTTCCAAACTAATTTTGTAGTTTTGGAAATATAGCATCCAGAAAAAATAGCATATATTGCACCTTTACACATAGCTTTTTTTTAACCTTTATATCTAACCTGTTTTTTAACATGAAACCACAATTATATTTTTATGCATAATGTTAATTACTTTTAATTTGTTACAAAATATTGCTATTTTAAAATATTTAGTAAAATAGTTTTGTAGTTTTCCGTATATAGCATAACCAGTAAAATAACATAGTATAAACTGAAATTAAATGTTAAGTTTTTACGGCAGGAGAAAAAAAATCATGAAATCGATTTTTAAAACGGATTTTAAGATTTTCTTCCTTTTTTTCCTGTAAAAGTAGTTTTACTGCATTTCACGAAATTTACATTTAGTCTCTTTTGGAAACACACACCAAAAAATTAAAATCTACATTTTAAAACAAAATCTTGTTTAAAATGCAATGAAATCTCAAGTTATTCGAAGTAAATTTAAAATATTTGAACTAAAAAAAATTACAGTCAAAAATTATTTTTAAAAATATATTCGAAACATAACCCCTTGCTTTCTTCTATGAAAATAGTTTCTCTGCACCTCAAAGAATTATTATTTACTTTTTAATAAAGATGTATGAGTGTCCAGTCTTCAAATTTTTTATTCTGAGTTAAAATTTGACTTAAATTGACTTTTAAAAATCTTTTTCAAGATTTATTCTTATATTAGTTTAAAAATTCAATATTTCTGTACTTTTTAAGCAAGCTTTTTATCTCAGAATAAAAATTTTGAGCCTTGATCGTATGCATGTCTATATTACAAGGATAAATATTAATTTCCTGAATTACAGTGAAACTATGATCATAGAGAAAAAAAAATTTGAAAGGAAATTTGAAAATCAAAGAAAGCTTAAATTGTAGAACTAATTTAATAATAAATTTTGGCACAGATTTTCAAAATCGAATTTCAGAAATTCTCGAAATATTTCAATCATAGAAATTACTTGATTTTCTTTAGGAAAAAAAATTTTCATTCTACTTCTATGTATAATTATCTAGGTTCTTCTGAATACACATATAGTAAAAATCTACAATTTAAAATTATATACTTTGCATTTAAAATACGTTAAATTACTTTTACAAAAGTATTTCACCAGAGTGTTTTATTAAATGTTCGTTTTAAAAACAATTTATCGTTTTGGTTGCTTCAAACAGGGCTTTCCTTTTGCAAAGAGCATGGAATTCAGTTACTGGACTGTTCATTCTCTCATCCTGTAAGGTTTTCTGTATACACATGCACTATATATCTCAGTTTAAAATTAATATGCTTAGTATTTAAAATATGTTAAATTACTGTTACATAATTATATCCAAAATATTTCACCACATGTTTTGTTATAAAAGCCACTTATCCTTTTGTTTGTTTGAAACGAGACTTTTCTTTCTAAAAAAGCTTGTAGTAGTTCAGTTGACTGCTTGTTCTCATCACATAAGGTTTTCTGTATACAGGTGTCCTACAAATCCGCATTTTAAAATAATGTAGCAAAAATATATCCAAAACAAAAATCCCTGTTACAAAAATATATCCAAAGTGTTTTACCATATGTTTTGTTATAAAAGCCACTTATCCTTTTGTTTGTTTGAAACGAGACTTTTCTTTCTAAAAAAGCTTGTAGTAGTTCAGTTGACTGCTTGTTCTCATCACATAAGGTTTTCTGTATACAGGTGTCCTACAAATCCGCATTTTAAAATAATGTACTCCGCATTTAAAGTAGTTTGAATTACTACAACAAAAGAATTTCACTAGAGTGTTTCACTAAATATTTGTTTTAACAGTTATTTATCGTTACGGTTGTTTGACAAGGCTTTCCTTTCGCAACGGGCTTGTAGTAGTTCAGTTGACGGCTTGTTCTTCTATCGTAAAAGGTGGCATCGCACTCCGTCCCCCAAGCTTTCATCGCGTTTTCCCCACCGTTGAAACGAGGTGGGAAAACCGCAGTTTACCGGCGAGTGTCGGTAAATGTTTTCGTGTGATGGGACCGGCTCGTCGACCTTTCCCGGATAGCAGCCGGAATCGAAAATAGAAAAACCTCTTCCAAAGAAAGCGTCGTAAACACCGCTGGGTAGCTATAGCTGGAGGGAGAACACGTACGCTGGCGATTCCAGTATTAATAATGAATTGCGTATTTTTTCTTTAATGCTGCATTTGTCATAAAAAATCTGTTTAATAAAATACATGAGGTTAGATTGAAATAAATTGCGATTCAAAATGTTATGAACATGTAAGTGTTCTAAGAAACTATGTTTAAGTTTTTCATGAATTATTTTTTTTTTAATTCTATCTTGGTAAATCTGTAACAGATATTTTTATTTCTAAGATGAATTTTTTTCACCACGAGGACTGAGTTTATTTTAGGCTAAAATACAAAAAATATTTTTTCTTTTATACTGGATTTGCCATTAAAAGAACTGTTTCATAAAATACAATTTAAAATGTTATCGAGATATTATTGTCTTATGGAACGATGTTTAAAATTTTTCCTGGTTATTTACTAGAATATATTTTAGCAAATCCAAAACAGCATTATTTAATTTATTTATTATAATTTTCTTCTCCTTGAGGACTGGTTATATTTTGGGCAAAACCTAAGAGTAACAATTTTTTTTTCTTTGATACTGTTTATGTACAATAAAGTTATTTCATAAAATGCAAAAGGTTGGATTAAATAAATTACAAAATATAATGTTATCAATATGTAAACGTCTTAAGAAACTATGTTTCAGTTTTTCATTGGCTAGTTTTTTCAATTCATTTTGAAAACTTTGCAACAGCATTTTTGTTTATTTATTTATGTACTGCATCTATTAATTTTCTTCTCCGTGGTAAATCAATGTATTTTTGGCAAAATTGAAGAACAACAAATAAAGCATTGTTAACAACGATTGTAATATCTAATCAAATAAATAGCAATTAAAACTGTTATGAACATCTATCAAATAAAACTATGTTTAAATTTTTCATTAATTATATTCTTAAGTTCTGTTTTAGCATTTCTGTAACAGCGGTATTTATTTCGTCGACAAATTTTCTTTTTTACGACGACTGAGTGTACTTTAGACAAATCCTAAGAACAAAAAATATTTTTTAATACTGGATATATCATAAATAAAACTGTTTGATAAAATGAAATTTAAAATATTATCAACATGTTAGTATCTTAAGAAACCATGTTTAAAATTCTCACTAATTATTTATTAGATCATGTTTTAGTAAATCTAAAACAGCATTTTTTTCGTAGACACTAATTTTCTTCTCCGTGATGACTAAGGATATTTTAGGCAAAACGTAAGAACAACAAATATTTTTTTTTACTGTTTATGTAGAAAAAAAAAGTTGTTTGACAAAATGCAAGAGGTTGGATGTTATTTAATTGTAATTAAATTGCTTCAACATGTTTTAAGAAACCGTGTTTAAATTTTTCATTACCTAGTTTCTTAAATCTATTTTAGGAAATCTGAAACTGCATTTTTATTTATTTTATTATTGTGGACTGTAATTTTCTTCTCCTTGATTAATCAGTGTGTTTTAGGCAAAAACAAAGAACAATACATTCATCTTTAACTCATCTTTAACTCATCGTTTTTGTAATATGTAGTCTGATAAAAAAGTACTTATAAACGTTATTACCAGACCAGGAAACTGTACACCTTAACAATTTTTAATTTATATTTATAATCAAAATTGTATTTATCCTAATTTCAGAGTTTATTTGTTTATATTATATAATTTATCGCCTTCTTTCTCTTTTTTAAAGATATAGGCGCCATTAAGTGATGACTTAATATGAGGATTTATTATTTGAGGACAGGGAAAACTAAATAAGTTTACTAACCAAAACGAAATATTTTTATTATTTGCTAAACCGTTGTATATATATTATATGTATATGTATATATATTATATGTATATGTATATGTGTATATATATATATATATATATATATATATGTAGGAGGAAATATTGAAGCAGAACAAACTAATCTTCACCATGAGCTTTTATCAAAACGTTTATTAAAATACTAATAAGTAAATAAATAGTAAAATGGTAAAGTATAACATCAGTGCGTTGATAACAGCTTGCGACTTGCAAGTGATTAACAGGCGAAAAGTTGCTTTACACAAGCCCGATGATTCCAAAGCCGAGAGTGATTTCCCCTCTCGACTGAACTGTGCCTCTCACTTTATATACCGCGATGTTCGCGCGCGCAGCATCCAGGGAAATCTGACTGAACTTGCAATGAGGTTCAACTTGCGGTAACCCAATACTTTAGAAATTTTGTAATTTACATATTTAACCCCTTAACGTGCACGTTCGAGTTAACTCGAGCTCTCCAAGCTGGCTAAACTGTGCCCACTCGAGATAATTCGAGCGGCGTTGTACTTTATATTGCTATAATTTTTCACACTCGAGTGCAATCGAGAATTGAAAATAACAATGTGGAAAAAAACGATCGTTTTATTGATATTTATAATTTACGTGGGATTCTAAGCTATAATACTTACTTATTCAAGTATCAAATATATATTTTATTTCTACTTATCACTTACAACTTATCTCTTCCTTGCGAGCCGCTTTCCGACAGAGCATTCATATTCAGATTCTGGTTCGCTCTTTTCAATATATATTTTACTAAAATATAATGTAAAATAGAATATAATTGTTAACTATTTTATTACTAGGCTCTGGCTGTAAAGACATCCTTGACTCGAGGCGTAACTTTATATACTTTATTATTCAGATATGAAACATAAGGGTTTCATATTCGATACCTGCGCATCAAGGGATGACACACCATACTGCCAATTGGTAGATTGCCTACCAATTGAACAATATACTCTTTCGACTATAATAATAATATTCTAAAAATTAGAAATCATACCAATTGTATAAATATCCAATATATTCAAATTTTGATTATTTTTGTATTTTTGTAATTTTTTTTTTTGGCAAGACAACGTTTTAAATTGTGTTTTTAACATTAAAAAATTGTACTTTTTTTGCCGACATTTTTTAAAAAAACTGTGCATTAAGGGGTTAAATGAGCTATTAAAAAGGGTAAACTGGACACATATAGTCATGTTTATTTTTAAGTAAAAATTACCATGTGAAAAAATAACACTTTTCTAGTATTTTTCTACCATTTAAAAGCTTGAGGTAATTCCTATATATTATAAATAATGCCAGATTTTGAGGTTCGTTATCAAGATTCTATCGAAATTGGGATACACGAAACATTTCAATTATAGGAAACGTCAATAAGTAGTTAATTATTAGTGTTGAATAATTAAAACTACTTATTTTCATTCCACTCTTAAACCTATGTTTAATCTGTTATAAAATTCAAGATACTTCTTAACAATTTTAAGAATTCAGTATAAGTGTTTTACACACTGTCTAATTTATAAAACTAATCTACTCTAAAAACTTTTTAGTTATAGGAAAACATCCAAAATTATATAGCTATGTTTTGTAGTTATAGAAACTTTTATAGTTGCATGATTATAATTGGCCTTTCATATTAATCCTTTTTTAACACCTTCCGGTAAAATGACGAGTCTAGCTCGTCATTAGTTTTTCATTCCATACCGCACAATGACGAGCTACACTCGTCATGCGATTAAAGTTACTGTTAAATATGATAATTAATTTAGTTTAAAATTTCTAGTGTACTGAATTTGGCAACACTTTTATCACTTGTGAAAATCACAAGTCACTATTGCATATTGTTTACTTAGAATTTCTTGGTACAAGTCATTGCCTAATTAATGAGTCAGAATAAAAGAAAACCTACTAAGAAATGCCGTGTGTGTTACAAGAATCAAATTAAAAGTGAGACTACTTGGCGGTGTAAACAATTAAGAATTCCTTTGCACTTTGTTTGGAAAAGTACCACTAGCTTGAAGACTATTATCTGTATACCTTATTAATGTTTTGCTTTGATATTTTCTTAATTTTACTGTTTCTGATATTATTTAACACTATGTAAAAAGTGGATTTTAATTAAGAATATGTAAGAATTGTAAAATGAAACAAGTTTTTTAAATAAGAATTAAATGGTTATTTCATGCACAGTTTTTCATTATTAAATCATACCGGAAGGGGTTAAATAACAGTTTCTTGTAAGCGATAGGAAAATGCGTTGACACATTGCAAGGTGGACTAAAATTATAAATGCAGTTATATAGCAAGTATTAGAATACAAATTATGACTTTAAAGATCCACTGAAATTTTTAAACTGTTAATCAAGTACTATAGAGATATTTAATATGCCTTTTCCCATTTAATAAAGTGTATATTGTGTAATAGATTTCCTTTTCAAAACTTCTCTTTCTAACTACTGTGTATAACACTTTAAATATTTTGAGCTACTTTGAGGATTATTATTGCAGCAAATAAATGAGAGAGGGAAATGACATTTCATTCCTAATAGTTAAAAATAATTCCTATTATAATATTGTCGTACGTGAGATGATATATTGATCGCACGCTTGCTGTGGGTATTGTATTAGAAGAATATTGATATTTATGATATTTTTGACATAAAAAGGTATGTTATTATATAACCCCACTTTTTAATTTAAACCATCTCCTAGTAATCGTTAAATCTGAAAGATATAGCAGATTGTTTTTCCAGTAGTTTTGTCAGACATTAAACTAGCAATGTTTACCTCAACAATTTACATAGAAGTGTATTGCTATGAAGGTTATAAGTTTCTCATTGTCATTCACAAGCAAAAAATTTCTTTTTAGAGGAAGTAACTGTATTTGTTTTCCTTCATTTAGTTCTATTAGTTTGTTTTCCTTATTCGTTTTTTCAAACTTGAATAGGAAATTTGCTTAGCAGTTTATTTTTCGTCATTGAAAAGTTATTAAAAATTACATAATTTGTTGGTGTTACATTGGCATTTAACCCATTCAAATTTCAAAATTACAAAGCGAGACAATATCCATTCTCAAATTTTTTATCATCTATTACACATATAGGTAAATTATGGGGGAAAATATGTTTCGAAGATTTAATATAAGCTGAATTTTCCCCAGTGAGGGGGAGAAAAGCCGCCTATTAAGGCTTGACAGACGGCACGTGCTTTCCTTTGACCTTCCTGTTCACACCTCAAATGAAATTACAACGCCAGCCATATTGGCGGAAAAATAATTGCATCACGTAAAATAACCCGGACGTTGGTTTTGGGGGCTTCGTGAAAGAAGTACGCTTAATAGAAGGTATAAACAGAAGCCTAATTTAGTAAATCAACACTTATAATTAAGTGAATTATATACATAAACATAAATGCATGCATACATACACACGCATAGAGAAAGATATGTGTATGCACATATCAGAAAACATATAAGAAGTAGTTGTTTTATAATCTCATCTATCTATTCATTATTTTGAAAATTAGGTAATTAGATTGCTAAAAATGCTGATGAGTTTAATCTTTTATGACTCCAAAGTATAGCGTTTACTGTTTGTCTTGCGTTTAAAACTTTATTAAATAGCTAAATATTTTATGCTACTGAATAATTCAATATTATATGCTATTGAATAGTTAATTAATTTATACCAGGGCTTCGAACCGTAATTTTTTTTCGTTCCGGTTCAACTATATGTATTTATATATATATATATATATATATGTATATATATATGTATATATATGTATATGTATATGTATATATATGTATATTTATATATATGTATATGTATATATATGTATATGTATATATATGTATATGTATATATATATATATATATATATATATATGTATATGTATATATATATATATATTTATATATGTATATGTATATGTATATATATATGTATATGTATATATATATGTATATGCATATATACATATATATATGTGTGTATATATATATGTATATGCATATATACATATTATATATATGTGTGTATATATATATATATATATATATATATATATATATATATATATATATATATATATGTGTGTGTGTGTGTTCAGTTCCGGTTTTTGTTCCGCCAAAAATAACGGTTTTTGGTTCAGTTCCGAATGAATAATTTTATTTTATTTATATTCTTATTTGTAATAAAAGTACAGTTTTTATCAAAAATAAAGAAATTAATTGTATCAAAATTTAGAAGATTTTATTCTTTTTTTTTTAATTGGTACACTGTGTGAATTAATACAGTTAACTAGCATGCACGATAAGAGTAGTGAGCAGAGAACGTCAGTGTTATCTGCTTTCAATACCAAATAGTTATAAAAGAAAAGACTACTTCCCTAGTTGGATAATACAAGTACTAATTGATTGAGTAAACTTGTATATGTTCTTCAGTATGTATACACACGAATTTCTGATTGAGATTATTGTTTTCTAATTCATTAAAGTATTTATAATATTGAAAATGAGAAATTTAGATTTTTTTTAAACAGCTCAGTAACTGACAAAATTTTTGAACTGTAGTAATAGTACCGTAATAGTACCAACAAGGTTTTTGGATTTGAAATAAAAGTGATTGATAGCTCTCTATTTTAACTATTAGCATTATAATTGGTATTTTCAGGTCAGTTACTGACAATTACATGATGATTTCCAGACATTTAAAAAAAACATTTTTTGAATTCTGAAGGAATATCGCAATGTTAACGTGTTTCATAATCATTAATTATTTTTTATAAATATCCAATTTATATCGAAAAACCATAATAATTTTGAAAAAATAAAGTTTTGAGGAAATAAATTAACAATTTTATTTTGTATTCAGAATATTACTTGACAGCAATAGTGTAACTGAATTAAATTTAATGGTAATTGCAGCAGATAACATTTTACATATATTTTCTGAATATTTTAAGAGTTTTTGCGAAACTTTGTTTGTCTCTAATATTAACTTTTGTTTGTTCTTTGCTACTGACAAAATGATCTTGTGAACACATATCTAGTTCTTGTTGTGTGTAGCATTATATTTAGTCAAAAAACTGCGTAGGCAGATACCCATGAATCAAAACTTCTTCTGGGAGCTCCAAAGTAGCTTTTAACGTATTGAATTTGCGAACATTTTGTAACGGAAGTACATAACAGCATTATAACTCACTTTACAAATGTCAGGCTGAAGTATCTTATGGCTTTTAAGGAGTGGTAAAAAAACCATATATCAAGGGGTCACACTTTGCATTATTAATTACCGTTGCTTCAGGAGGTGAAACAGTGAGTATATTTTTTGCATCATACCAATATCTTGATTACATTTTTATGTAACATGAAGTGGCACTGTCCATTTCGACTTTTTATTTATTTATTTTTTTGCGAATACGCTTTTAGACTTACTAGTGTTAGCAATATTTTTAAAGTCATCTTCAGCACATGTGGTCGTGTTTATCTATAGCGATGAAAAGCGGTGTCTGTTTCCAAAGATAAGAGTGGGTTATTTCCACTTCTAATTTTTCTTCATGTTCTCTTCGCTTGTTGTTTGACTGTTTCCGCACAAGTGGACATAAAACATTCGTCCCCTACTGTTGCTTCGCTATGTTTCATATGAAGTCAGAGTTCAATTATACTACATCAGATGAAAATCCTGTCTGCGTTTAATTGTTATATGATAAGAGGGAAATTTGTAAAATGTGATTAGAAAAGTAATAAAGTTTATTTTACCATTTAACAAATGCAGAATCTAATCATGTTTATTAATGATTCTAACTAAATTGCTATGAATAACTACATTATTTTTCAATTTGTAGTAGCGGCTTCTCTATTTTCTCGCATGAGCACGTGAGCCACAAGAAAAACAATAAAGATATAAACAATTTAAATAAAAAATATATAGCTTCTACGCTCAGTGGCTTTGGGCTAGCGCTTTATGCTCTCATGACACAGGTCTGAGGTTCGATCCTCGGGCTCAGCAAGGATGACTCAGCCTTTCATTCCTTCAGTGGGTAGGCATATTGAGGACCAAGCATGCTTGGGAACTAAACACAGGGGATTCTGCGCAATGTTGACCACCTAACCGGGACATATGTCTTGCACACCATGGCCATTGATCTCAAAAATGGAGATTAGCAACTAAGGCCATGGCCCCATTTGAGCTGTAGCACAAATGAGTTTAGTTTAATATACAGCTACCGATTTTTTTCAGTTTTCATGATGAGTTTCTAACCGTTGTTTCTACCTCCTCAAACTTTCTTAAATGTTCAAATATGTAGCTAATATGTAGCTATATATGTATTTATAAGCTACAATATCCCAAAGCACTTGGTCTTTCTTCGATCGTCCGATTAAAGAAATATCTTTAAAATCTAATTTATGGGAATACAATCGGACAGGTATACGGGAGAGGAGAGACACCGCTGATATCATTCCATTCGCACACCTTCACTGTGCGGGAGCTGAGATTGTTTGCAGTTATCTCGTCCGAATTCTCCCTTGACTTACTATATTCGGTTAGGTACTTCCTTTTTCCATTTTCTTATTCTGTTTTTATTATTGCTCTCTCTCTGTATATATATATATATATATATATATATATATATATATATATATATATGTAATATTAAAATCCCTTATTTACGTATTTTAATATTAATTTAATAACTTTTGTTCATAAAGTGAGTTCGGGTTTTGCGCGGCAATTCTGATTTTTCCCTCCAGACACGCTATAGACTTAGTTCAGCCTCTGTCTGGACTACTTTAGCCAATAGTTAGCGAGTTCTCTTTAAACATGGGTATTTTTTTATCACGTGATCAATTGTGCTTAGGGATTATTCGTAGTCTTTTACCTTAGGAATCCCTACTTGAAAAGAGATGTGCGGGATCACATTGTCTGTTTGCACGAAGTTGTAAAGCTGTCTGCCTGTTGTACGGATTTCATGTTTATTACCAGAAATAAACTGTGTTGTGATTTTGAATGAGTCTCGCCATTGGGATTTTCCCGCGCAGGTTCGAATCCTGCCGACTTGTTATATTGGCGAGACTCATTCAAAATCACAACACAGTTTATTTCTGGTAATAAACATGAAATCCATACAACAAGCAGACAGCTTTACAATTTCGTGCAAACAGACAATGTGATCCCGCACATCTCTTTTCAAGTAGGGATTCCTAAGGTAAAAGACTGCGAATAATCCCTAAGAACAATTGATCACGTGATAAAAAATACCCATGTTTAAAGAGAACTCGCTAACTATTGGCTAAAGTATTCCAGACAGAGACTGAACTAAGTCTATAGCGTGTCTGGAGGGAAAAATCAGAATTACCGCGCAAAACCCGAACTCACTTTATGAACAAAAGTTATTAAATTAATATTAAAATACGTAAATAAGGGATTTTAATATTACACACACACACACACACACACACACACATATATATATATATATATATATATATATATATATATATGTGTGTGTGTGTGTGTGTGTGTATACATTTACATATACATATACATACATATATTACGAACATATACATACATATATTACAGAAACATTTATGAGAGCACTTAATAAATTCAGTGTTACGGAACAGAAGCAATGACATTTTTGACATTTTTCTACCTTGTCTTTGGAAAAAAAGATTGAAATGATTTCATTCAGATTGAAATGATAATGTGAATAGTGATATTAGTTTTTTAAATTTATCATAGGAAATAACTTACAGACTGCTTTTTCGAAGATTTACAAAATGTTGGTAATTATTTTCAGAATTCCAATCACCACTTCTGAAACTATGAGAAGCTCCTTAACTCTAAAATGAATTAAGATATTTTTAAAAACCACTAAGATCATGACATTTTAAGCTCTCTGCTATGTTCAAATTAAAAAAAAAATATATGAACTGAATAAGTGACACGTCTAAGTTCAATAAAAAACGGTCTATGATTTGTTAGCCTAATCTTTATATATATATACAATTCTTCTGTTCATGTGTTTGTAATAGAACTCCTCCTAAACGGCTGGACTGATTTTGATGAAATTTTGTGTATGTAATTAAGTTGATTAAAGAATGGTTTAGATTCACAATTTGATCCGATAGAAAATATTTTTTATTGAAAATCCAGAATTGCGCGCCTATTGAGATTATTATAATGCCGCTTGAAACCCTTCACTGCCAATGTATCTGCGTTGCAATGGTAAACGCAACGGACTTCAGTACGAGAAGTTCCAGGATTGGTTAGATGATGTGGAGATTTTAATTTAATCTAATTACGTCTGCGATGACTGTAAGCGTGGTGGCGTCAAGTATTTTTAATATATATATATATTTCCTTACTTTTCCATCAAAATGGTTCAATTTATAATTTATTTAAAAACCTTTTACAATTTTGGGATTACAGCATTAAAACAGAACAAGGTCTGTCTTGTCGTCTAGTATATATGTATATATAAAGATGAGTGACTTTAACTGTCAAAAATTATACTCGAATTAAACAGGAAATTTTCTGTGTGGAATACAACAGAAGCCGTACGCTTTCATCCCATAGCCTTAAGATCATGATGTTAGTCACACTGTCAAGCAGGGATAAACAATATTTTAAAATCTGATACTAACGATACATAAGTTATTTATGTGTTAATCTTGTAATGTTCCATATTGGTATTACTGACCCTAGTATGCATTTTATTCAAGTCCAACAATTTTTATTTCAGTTGCCGAATTATGTGCTATAGAACATCATATAAATATGTCATTTAAGTCATTTATGTCATTTAAGTCAAATATTATCCAGAAATATATTATCCCATATTGGACCGCTGTCCTATAAACAGGACAACAAATAGAATTCCATTTAACAATAAAGTTATAAATATTTTCTGAGTGGATTTTATTTTAACACCTTTAAAACAGACACACTTTTATCATAGTGAAAAAAAAAAAACTGAAAAATCAAAATATATTGTATTGTTAAATTCAGTTTTACCAACCCCTTAAAAATTGTCATTTTTAATCTTTAATTTTATATTTATTATTGTTATTTTTTAAACATAGTGGAGGTTACTTGTAGTACTCCAGACATTAGCACTACATTAGTGAGTAACGCTAGGTCCAGAAAACAGTATTATGACACCAAACACTTTATCCCTATTAACGATGATTCTTCAATAGATCCACAAGATCGTTATTATAAAATTCGACCTTTTTATGACAAAATCAGCATAACCTTGAAGAATTTTGGTATATTTTCTGAAAATCTCATCATCGATGAAAGAATGGTAAAATATTTTGGAAGGCACAGTTGCGAGACGTTCATGAAAAATAAACCTGCAAATTTTAGATATGAATTTTGGGTATTAGCATCCTATAACGGAAATCCTTTTTCTATTTCCCCTTACCAAAAATGCCAGTTCAAGTACTGCAAAAGAAAAGTAACAACAGTGTGTTTAAAATGTAATGTTGAATTTTGCTTTGAAGGTTTTCACAAATTTCACCTATGAATCAGCCTAATGCAATGTAAGTGATATTTGTTAAATTTTAGTAGTATAATGGATCGTTGTCCTAATTATAGGACAGCTAATTAATTAAAAAATTAAAATTTATTTTTAAAATTTTGGTTTTATATGCTTAGTTACACCATATTAATGTCATGGATAAAGTTTTAAAAATATTCAGAAATATTTAGTTGGTGTGGTCCAATATGGGTTATTCAGAAATCAGTGATTTGAAATTACTACACGGAAAACTTCCCACTGTTTAACCTATATAGTGAAAATATGAGATAAGAAAGATTAATACATTTCTTTAAATTTTATTTTAATATATACACTTATTTATCTGGAAGGTTTTGATCATCCACACAGTTTTTTTATCTAATAAATATATTATCATACAGGTGAATAACTTCTACTATCTGTACGGTTATAGTTTAAGGTCCTTCCGGGGTTTAGTTTAAATTCGCCTTATTGCCCATTTTGTTAAAAACCGCAACTTCAGAATCAAAGGAATTTAGCTTCACTATGGTGTTATTTCTGGTATTTTAATTTATGCTACTCATAAGAGAATACAACTACAGTGGATAACGCAATTTCACTATTACATCAATTGTTTGCTAATGCTAAGTTAAATAATGAATTCATACCAAATATTTGAAAATAATGGTTACTTTTTATTCGTTTACTTATTAGTGAGGTACCGCTTTTTAATATGCATAAATATTAAAAATCATTTCCCGAAAATAATTCAAATTAGGAAATAATTTCGTGTGTATATACCTTAAACTTGTATTCGATTACCTACACGCGTTAAGCAGCATAAAACATGCTTATGGATTTCGTTATAATTTTAGTCCACCATATAGATTACTCCATTTATATATATATATATATATATAATATATATATATATATATATATATATATATATATATATATATATTGTACGGAAAATTCTCAGGGATTTTCAAAACTTAAATCAAGGGTAAAAATTCCATCGTCTTTTTACATTCCCCTTTTTAACCCCTAACTTAAATTGACCACTGGGGCTACAGGTTACGCCCTCAGAGAAGGGGCCTGGCCAATTATAAACCTACATGGCCCTAGCGGACAATTTAAGAAATTTCCAAATAAAAAGGAGATACACGCTAGCGGAGACAGATTTTTCTAGAGATATTTTCCCACAGATGTTGACCCAGGTGTTACTTGTCTTGTACATAGAACTTCATGCTAGCTGACCATTCAGTTTGTCCCTATGATGAAGTGGGAACCCGTCCTTCAAAGTTGTCTTAATAAAGGTCTTTAGCTGAAACGGTATCATTTTTATGGCCATGACTGCAACACCCCATCGAGAAGTCAGTCTCATTACATATTATATATATACATATTTTATATATATATATATATATATTATTATTATATATATATATATATATATATATATATATATATATATATATATATATATATTTATATATATATATATATATATATATATATATATATTATTTTAAACTGTCAGAAAAGCTATAGATTTGTTATCGCAATTGAAGGCTGTACAATCTTCATCCCATATTCGAAAGTTTTCCACCACCCTGTCAAAAGCATCTATATTTTTTATTACTTTGTATTTTTAAATATTCAAAAGACTATTTCAACACGAGTGACAGGTTCGTTTTAAAACCGAAACGCCTGAAAGATGTTAATATTCTAACTGGCCTACTGCGTAAGTCTCGCCGCCTGCTTTCTATCATTTTGCAAGCGTGGGCGAGTGTTTATTTTCTATCTAACTTCGGCCACATTCTGGCCTTGCAGCAGGGACGAAAAAATAAATAAATAAATAATAAAAATTATGAAAACAGAAACGTTGACCCCTTCCCCCACCTTCCCTCCGAGTCGAAGCAAGAGATTAACACCGTCCCGTCGCGCCGATTTGATAAAGTGGAGGTTTTTGATTAAAGCGGCCTTTGCCTACGCTAGTTCGTGCCTACAAGTGTCATCCGCTTTCTGTCAGCGGATCCGGTCTTTTGGGAAAACGAGCTGGGCGGTCCCTCACCAAAGAGATAGTTTTTCTTGTTGCGGAATTGATTGACAGTAACCCCTTTTTTAACCACACACCTTGGAGCACGAAAACTGTGGATAAACTCACTGGTTAATTTGCGCCAATTTGCCTTCAGGATACTTTGTTTCAGCGCTTTCAGTCGTTAATCCGTTGTACTACCTTGTTGCAGATCTCCAACGTACACAACAATTGATGTCATATAGTGATTCACAGTGAGATTTTAAAGATGGTTAAATTGATTGTTGCTATTGTGCAAAACTATAATAGATATCAAAATCATTGTTTTTAAGATTTAAAATGTACAATTATACACACTTTGGTTTAATTGCCAGCATACACTGGTACCTCAGAATAGGTCATTTTGACACAAAACTATTTTTTGTCCCGTATTCTCAAAAAGTTCCTATCAAAATTGAAATAAATTTCTTGAATTTTATACCCATAAAAATCTATGAAAATAAAATATCAAAGAATATGTACATATGAAAAAAAAATTCATTACTTAGCTTCCATGTATGGAAACAAAATTGCAGATATTTGTTCAAACTCTAAAATACCGATATGAAGAACATGTACAAATTATATCTAAAAAAAAAAGTTGCCCCAACTGCGCCTGAATTACGTGAGAAACCATGGACAATTTTCTCTCAGAAATCACATCCAACGGCGATACTAAGGTTAATTTTCATATTACAGTTAAATTTTATCCAATGTACATGATTATGACAGCAATAAACTTTGTATTATTAAATTTACAGTAAATTGAAGCCACCAACAGTAGATTTCGTTCTTTTGAGAACACGAGATGGGCTATTCTTTACCAAATGCATAGTTTTTCTTGTTACTGAATTGATTGGCAGTAATATTTTTTTTTAACCACACACCTTGCAGCATGAAAACTGCGAATCAACTCTGGTTAATTAATGCTCATTTGCCTTGGGGATATTTTGTTTCAGCATGTTTTTTCGTTAACCCTTTGTACTACCGTGTTGGACATCTACATGCACAAAACTTGATGTCATTTTCAAAGATAGCTTTAAAAGATGGTATAATTGATTGTTGCTATCGTGCAACACTACAATTAATACAATTTGCTCTCAGAATTCCTATCGAACGTTGATATTAAGATTAATTTTCTTATCAAAGATTCCTTTATCATTTCATCAGATGTATGTGTATTTCTTGCCTCCACTGAACTCGTGAACCTCAGCTTATTATAACCTAATTTTTAACTTATACTCTTAACTAAACATCGACTTTTTAATCCTCAATATCGTTGCAATATATCTGCTATGTCTGATTCCATGCATCTACAGTAATCTGGCTTAGAGGACTTGGCCCAGGGAAGTCAGATCCGAGATCTCCAGTGCGATGTCCAGTGCGATGATTACGAATGAAATAAACTTAATTTTTTAAATTTAGAACAAAATGGAGACACCGACAGAAGATTTTTACAAAGGTAGTTGCAAATTCTTTGGTAAAGATAATTTTTGTGCAAAGTCACAGTATTTATAAGAAAAAAAATTTTTATATACGTAGAAAATACATTTTGCCCTTAAATTTTTATTTTTACGATCTAAATTCTTTTAGTTATTTTTTACTTGATAATAATAATGTATTCAAACATTTGAGGAAATATTTTTAATTCGGAATTTTTTAGATAGAAAGGGCTAAAGCACAGAAAACGCTATAAAAAGTTTTAATAAATTCACAAGCTTTACTTTGGAAGCATGAAAATAAACATTCTCTTTTATATATTCATTTAAAACCTTAGCAATTTGTTTAATAAGTAATTTGTTAAGTAATTGTTTATGAAAAATAACTACAAGAAATTTTAATGAAACTGTTTTTAAGAATGTAATAGTTTAACATAATTAATTAAAGAAATAAAAATTAAAAATTATTCATAAAATTAAAATTAAATATAATTATAGATATAGAATACTCACCTCTTCATCTAATGTTCAGCCATAAAAATTAACTGAGGATTAAATTTAATATTATTAGATATTATATATAAATATTTCAGATTTCCGGCATATACTTTAAGTAGCTAATTGCAAGATATCTGAAAGGAAAAGTAATAGACGATATTTGAGTAATATAGAGTAATTAATGAAGTTATTTTAATTTCAGCTAAATTATAAAGTCATAAATTGACATCGAGAAATTTATCACCAGTGATAGAATATGGAAATAACAATGGCATAAAAAAGTCTGCTTTTTCATATGAAAATTGCTTGCTCATTTCCGAATAAGAAAAGAGCCCCTAGATCGAAAAATGGAGCACTGAAAAGGTGTGAAAGAATGTTTATTGTTTTTCGAACAAAATAAAGAAAATAATGCTATGCTGATCTACAATTTTAAAACCTAATTATACCAAATTTCGCCCAAATTCTTAAAAGAAATGTGAATTTGTATAAAAGCAAAGAAAAAATATTTCACTTTTATGTATGATACATATATATATATATATATATATATATATATATATATATATATATATATATATATATATATATATGTATATATATATATATATATATGTATATATATATATATATATATGTATATATATATGTATATATATATGTATATATATATATATGTATATATATATATATATATATATATATATATGTATATATATATATATATATATATATATATGTATATATGTATATATATGTATATATATATATATATATATATATATATATATATATATATATATATATAATATGTATATATAATATATATATATATGTATATATATATGTATATATATGTATATATATATGTATATATATATATATATATATATATATATATATATATATATATATATATATATATATATATATATATATATATATATATATATATATATATATGTAATCAGTCACATCTAAAAACGATTTTAAATCAGATAATAGTCTTAAAAATTCTTAAGTTTTTAAAAAAATTTTACTAGTTTCTTAAATGCTTCCTGTACATTAATTTCCAATGTTGTAATCTTTTTTTATTATTATTATTACTTAAAGGCATCTTTTTAACATTTTTAGTCATAATTTTAAAAATGAGATATTACTTCATGAGGATCTTCTTTCTATTTAAAAAAAGGATTTTCTCCTGTAAAGACTGTTTATGCGTTATCACTGTTTTCTGGATTTTACTCCTGCCTGGATTACATTTCAGATATTAGTGTCGTTCCTACATTTGTGTACATTCATACATACATATGTGTATGTTTATAGTATTTTATTAATTTTATATCTTAGCTTAATTCTACTCCTATAACTTTTAATTTTTCTTTTAGATATCCTTAAATCTTGTTTCAGATTGCATTTTTAGATTTTTTCCTCAATTTTTCTCAATATTTATATAATATTGGAATATGAGCTTATTAAGTATATGAGTTTGCAATTTTAAAATTCTTGATGTCGTTTTCATTAATTCAAATCACTTCTTATTTTACTATTTATTAATTATTTATTATTGACGTCTGGTTGGTGCATGAGTAAAGTAATTTGCATTGTAAAACCTAGTAGCTAACTGTTCTGTATGTTTTGTATCTTTTAAAGCCTTGGCACTATTCAACCTGTACATGTTGAAAAAGCAACATATTTAGTTCAGAATTCTTTTTCCCGTAGAAGAAAACACGGATTTGTCGTATGAGAGAGAAAATGTTTCAACCAATTAAAGGCCTTATTACAAGTTCCAAAATAAATCGGTTCAATTTTTTTTTGTTGTAACACAAGAAATCAGCACAC
>CM063503.1:40529307-40589307 GCA_032207245.1 Pardosa pseudoannulata
TTCAAAGTTACCGTTTTATATTTTTTCTAAGTAATAACTTATCATATTGTATTTCCATTCATTTAAAACTTTACAGAATTTTGCTAAATAAACATCCCCAATTACTTCTATTTCTTACTTCCTGAAAAGTCAGCCAAAAGGGAAGGAAAAAATTTTTGTTCTTCAAAATATTTTACTGAACACACAAAATCGTTTCCGTTATGTGTGCATTATTAAGTTCTATTAAATCTATAAGCAATAAGAAACACACTTTTAAAAGTAATTTTATTTATCTAGAATGTAAAGGAAAACTTTAGAAGTCAGAGTAGTTTTCTTTATGCTCTTATACATTTGAAAATATTGCTTATGATATAGTCACTCAAAACATATTGAAAATCTGAGCTTTTATACACTTATTTAAGGATTAAATATTAATAAAAAAACACTTTGTGAATGCATTCTTGGGGAAATGAAATGGATTAATTTTAAATAGAAATTAATACTTTGGAGTAAAATAATATTTTGAAATATTATTTATCCAATAACGGAAGATACAATAAAACCACGATTTAACAACTTTCGTTTATAGTCATATTTATACTCATAATATTTTTTCTTTATTAACCAATAATTATTTACTTATTTGCATGCATTTAAACATTAAAGAATTATTTATTTTCTAACACCATTATTTAGTATTATATCTAGATTTATATCTATCTATCTATCTATACATATATATATATATATATACATATATATATATATATATATATATATATATATATATACATACATATATATATGTATATACAGATATATATATATATACATATATATACATATATATACATATATACATATACATATATATATATATATATATATATATATATATATATATATATATATATATATATATATATATATATATATATATATATATATATATATATATATATATATATATATATATATATATACGGTTAAATATTTATATTTTTCCATATGAATCGTTTTACTATTTTCATTCATTGAATTTACTGCATTTCCGTTTCACCGTCAGAATTGTGTTATCACTGGAAATAATGTTATCACTGGAAAGCTAATATACGAAGCAAATAGAAATACGCATTTAGCGTTTTACTTTTGTAGTCTTATTTAAGTCTCTTAATTTTCTAGATGATTATTTATATTTATGTAAATGCATAAACATTTGAGAATTATTTATTTTATGTATCAGTAACATTAAATGCATTTCATAGTTATAGAAAAATTGGGATTTCTAGCACCAACAATCATTGAAAAACATTTCTTTACTCTATATTATTAAACAGTAGGAAAAACTCTGAATGTAAAATATCCTCTATAAAGTAAATTAAAGAATAAATTATTTTGATTTACAAGGTTTTGTTAAATATACATATTGCTACTAAAATTATGCTTGGAATTTTCAAGAATTATTCAGAAACTATAATCAATTATAGGGCTTTTCTTAAAAGTTATTTAAAAACTGTAATTTAAAAAAAAAATACTTAGTTTTGTCATTTTAAATAGTAGCCTTTTTTAAAAAACCTTAAATCTGTACCAAAGAATAAAAGCTCAATTTTTTTACTCGCAAATTAAATTTGGATATACGTTTATTAGAAACTAAATTTTGTATCAAATTGAAATAAATTTCATATGTTATTGTTAGAAATTGCATGTGTTAGGTATGAGATGTTTTAATATCTAAAAAAAATAAAAAATTGTTACAAAATTGAAAATTTGGACCAAAAGCATTTATTATACTATAAAATTAAATAATAGTGTTCATAATAACGTTTTTTATTGCACAATTAAAAAATATAATTAATTTTTATTTGATGTAAAAATTTAGATTTCTACTTATATATTTAGTTAATTCTTTTGTGGGTAATGATATTTCTATTTCTATTCACTTCATATATATATATATATATATATATATATATATATATATATATATTATGAATTAAATATTACTTCATATGGCAAAAATAAATCATTTTTATCAAGTTAAACACCTATTAATGGTCTAAGAAACGTTTTGTTTAAAATAGAGCCGAACTTTTATTTTTGAAGTGAATCAAAAATCCGCTATTATAATGGAGACTTTGGATTTTGAAAGATACTACGTTCCCTTAACTTTAATGCAGATATACTGATTTTAAATTCAAGCATGTCTTTTCGTTTTTTAACTAAATATTTTTAACACTTAAAATTTACTTATATATGCAAACAAGTATTATTCTGAGGATGATGGGGTATTAATAACGTTGGTCATAAAAGCTTAACGCAAAATTACAATCCGAATAGAGTAGCAAAATGTACTCTATAATAAAATATAAAGAATTCATTTTATGTTACAAAATTTTGCTATATATATAGAGGCTAAAATACATTGAATACCAGAAAATACTAGAGATAGATTATTTATCCACGATATAGATTTTTCTTTTAAAGAAAAATGCAATTAATCCGCAAGATGCAGTAATAATGAACAGTCGGGGCCAAAAAATCTCGGAAACATAAATATAAAAATATTTTATGTATCAGTAACATATATAAGATACATACTTATATAAGATAAGTAACATATATAATATTAACTTTTATAATATGTAAAATATTTTATGTATCAGTAACATTAAAAGCATTTCATAGTTATAGAAAAAGTGGGATTAACTTTTCTAGCACCAACAATCATTGAAAAACATTTCTTTGCTCTGCATTATTAAAAAATCTCGGAAACATAAATATAAAAATATTTTATGTATCAGTAACATATATAAGATAAATACATATTATAAAAGTTATTTTAGTTTCAAACGCGTTAACCACGTCTCGTTTAAACCACAGCCCAAGTCAAAAAATGGAGTTTTTTCATGAACTCAGGTCTTAATATAGACAGAGAGAGCTGATATATTGTTATATACCTCAGCAATATAGACATAAGGACGCAAAGTCTAGTATTGCTTGTTATTTGTTTTTGACTTTATATATATATATATATATATATATATATATATATATATATTATATATATATATATATATATATATATATATATATATATATATATATATATATATATATATATATATATATATATATTTCTAATTAAATTAGGTTAATATGTATATAATGCTGTAGAATTATTCAATTATAATAAATACTACCAATATCTTACACTATTTATGCCCACTCTATATGAAGAAAAATAAGTATATAATGTTAAAACATTTGGGGTTTGTTATAGGTTAAAAAATTGTTATATACCAGTGATTAACAACCTTCTTAGCTCCAAGACCCCCCCTCTCCCTAAAAAATAATAAATATATATTAAGAAAATATTTTTTGAACCTCCTCCCAACCAAAGGAATAATAACAATAAGCTGTAACGTATTTAATCAAATTTTGATTGTAATTATAAATGTAAAAAAATACTTAATATAATATATATATATATATATATATATATATATATATATATATATATATATATATATATATATATATGCACATTGCAGTAATTTTTTGCATTAAGAAAACATCGCCGGTATAAAACATCTGTATGCAACATCTAATGCAACTTGTCACTGCGTTTAAAGTTTCAACTATAAACATGCATGCGTGACGTATACTTACATGAGCATTGACAACTTGATGTGTAAATTTGCTTTGTAGTTGGTTTCCTTCCGATATACTTGCTGAGAGAGCATATTTGATGATCTGTTAGACATCGTCTTTCATCACTCGTTGCTTTTGTGTGTTTCTATCGTAGATTTACTTATGGAGGTACTTTTAAATGAAAAACAAATGCAACCATCATATTAATTTAGTCTTTGGTTGTATACTTATAGTAAGACAAATTTTTATAAATACATGATTCTTTTTCTTATAAAATGATTTTGTTATTGTTAAGAATTTTTCTCGTTCCCCAGGTAGGAAAACTGTGTTATACACGGTTAAATAATTCTGTTTTGCTATATGCATATTTTTGTCATTTTAATTCATTGGATTTCCTGCATTTCCATTTCTCCTCTAGAATTGTATTACCACTGTAAAGACAATATACAAAGCAAATAAGATTACGTATTTAAAGTTTTTCCTTTGTTGTCTTTTTTATGACTTAGTATATTTTAGGCAATGATTTTTTGCTTTTTTGCATACATAAAGCATTGAAAAATTTCTTATTTTATAACAACATTACTTAATAACGTTTAATGTATATCACAGTTATAATAATGCTGGAGATAACGTTTTACACATTTCATAAACAACATTTCTTCTTTTCGTATTATTAAACTGTAATAAAAATTTCTGATTGTAAAGTCTCGTCTATAAAATAAATTAATAGATACATTTCACTTTATAAAACTTTGCTTTATATATACATATTTATATATGAAGCATTTATGTACAATTATGTAGATAACATGGAAAAATTATTAAAAAATTATATTATTACTGCCATTTTGTTACAACAGTTATGCAATGCATATACAGAGGTAAATAGAAAAAAATATTGAATTATTTGGCTAGATTTATAAGTAAATTTATATATATATATATATATATATATATATATATATGTGTGTGTGTGTGTGTGTGTGTGTATGTATGTATGTATGTATGTATATTGACAAATGCATATTTTTCTAATTTAATTCACTGAATTTAGTGTATTTCCGTTTCTTTCCTAGAACAGTGTTATCACTAGACGGCTAATAAGTGAAACAAATAAGATTACATATTTAATGCCTTTTTTTTTTGTAGTCTTATTTATGATCCATGATTTTTTTTATTTAATACTTATTTACTTATATTTATTTACTGATAATTATTTACTATATTGAAACGTTTATTTTACAAAAGAATTATTCAATGACATTGAAAAAATTCGCAGTCGTTCAAATTTTTGAGATAAAGCTTTCCAACATTCAACGTAGACAACATTTTTACCTTTTGTGTTACTAAGCACTAAGAAAACCTTCTGGGCATAAAATATCCTCTATAAAACATTTGAAGAATACATTTACTTTAAAATATTTTGCCACGTATGCATATTGCTACTAAAATTATGCTTATAAAATTGAAAACTTATCGTAATTTCTGAGATTCTCTTACGACAGTTATGCAATTTATATACTTAAAAAATAGAAAATAACGTTTAATATCTTTACTAGACTTCTTATACACCACACACACACACACACACACACACACACACACACACATATATATATATATATATATATATATATATATATATATATATATATATATATATATATATATATATATATATATATATATATATATATATTTTCCATTTTTTCTACAGAATGGTGTTATCAGTGGAAAGCCAATAAACGAAAAAATAAATAAGTAAAATCACGTATTCAAGGCTTTTCATTTATAGTGCTATCTGACTTATGATTTACAGCTGATAATTATTAACTTATATGCATGTATAAAAATCACTGAAGAATGTTTAACTCTATAACTGCATTAGTCAGTACGTTTATTAGATATCACAGTTAAACTAACTTATTAGTGGAAAGGCAATAAACGAAAAAAATAAATAAAATAACGTATTCAAGGTTTTTATTTATAGTGTTGTCTGACTCATGATTTATAGCTGATAATTATTTATTTATATACATGTATAGATGACTGAAGAATTTTTAACTCTATAACTGCATTAGTCAGTACGTTTATTAGATTTCACAGTTATACTAACTTTTTTAGAATAAAATTTTCCAACACTTACAATCAACAACAATATTTCTTCATTTTATAATATAAAGAGCCAAGAAAACTTCTAGTCGTAAAAAAAAATTATAGAATAAATTTAAGAAAACATTTATTTTGCGCTATACATATACATATTGCTACTAAACTTATATTTATAAATATTAAAAAATTATAGTAACTACTGCCCTTTCCTTACAAGTTATGCAATTTATGTTTTGAAAAATAAGAAAATTATATTCATTTACTGTACCAAACTTGTTATGATCTTAAAAATGTATATACGGATATATAATCACTATACTAACATGCGCATATTTTTTTATTTTCATTCAGTGAATTTATTGAATTTCCATTTCTGCCTAGAACTGTTTTATCAGTGGAAACCTATTAAAGGAAAAAATAAAATTACGTATTTAACGTTTTTCATTTATGGTTTAATTTAGGACTTATTTTTTAGCCGATGATTATTTACTTATTTACATGCAGAAAACACTGTAGAGTTATTTATCTTATTACAACATTATTTAGAAACATTAAATGCCTTTCGCTTTTATACAAACATTTGGGATTAATTTTTTTCAACACTTATAATCACAGACAAACATTTCTTCCTGTTTCGTTATAAGAAAGAAGGTAAGAATTTGCAAAATTTTTTGTTATTCCAAGTTTTATTTGAAAAAAAAAATATGTTCAGTGCGGAATTAGTGAAACAGCATTTGAGAAAGACTTTATTGCAAAGCGGAAAAGCTGATTTTAATTGAACGCTTGTCTCTCCATGTTTGAATTAAATATTCATTATAACTTAAAACTTACTTTGATCTTAAAAACTCAATACAAAATTACGATCCACTTCAGACTGTAAAAATATTCTACAAAATGAATAAAGATTCATTATTTTAAATATTTTATTTTTCTATATACATTTATTGCTACTAAAATTATGCTGAAAAAAAACATAATAATGACTGTCATTATGTTAAAGTACTTTATCCAATATGCTGGAAAACAAAAGAAAAAGTTTCAATACTTTTACTGACCTTGCAATAAAAAATATTAAAAGTATACATATGGGTAAATAATTCTATTTTGCCATATATATACTTTTGCCATTTTCATTCATTTCAGTTACTGCATTTTCGTTTCTCCTCAAGAAGTGCATTATTACTGGAAAGCTAACATACGTTAGCATCTACAAAGTAAGTGCTAACGTATCATGCTTTTTATGGCAAGGCACTACAGTAATATTTGACCATCCAAGCGGGAAATGAAGTTTATATCTGTTTTAAAAAAAAGTTAATCAGTAATTTTTTAACTATTCACTAGTTTATAAAGTCATATGTGCTATTGTAAAGTTTCCCCTATTTTTCGTAACAGAAATGGAAATTACTTACTAAAATAAATTAGGCCAATTAGGCAATTTTTTATTTGTTTTCCCTTTTAACACTAATCATTTTCATCTTGGATTAACTCTCAAGAAGAAATTGATCCTAAGAAGTGCGTTATTAGAGGAAAGCTAATATACCTTAGCGCTTACAAAATAAGTGCTAACGTATCATGATTTGTATGGCAAAGCACTAATATTTGACCTCCCAAGTGGGAATAGAAGTTTATATCTCTATTAAAAAAAAAGAGTTAATCAGTAATTTTTTTAATTATTCACTAGTACCTAAAGTCATATATGCTGTTGAAACGTTTACGATATTTTTAATAACAGAAATGGAAATTACTTACTAAAACAAAAGAGTCCAATTAAGCAATTTTTTATTCATTTTCCCTTTTAACACTAATTATTTTCATCTTGGGTCAACTATCAATTATTCTTATAAGCCTCTTTCTACTTTAATTATCAGAGTACTGTTAAAAGATAATATTTTGGGTTTTCATGCAACATTTCTTATATTTAATTTAAAATTCAACTACTGTAGACCAATTTTGTGAGATAAAACTATGTACCAATAGTACCAATTGTAGATAACCATGTGTTCATTTCAATTAGTTTTTAACTGGCTTTCCTCTTGCTGGGGGATCTTGGTAACATGCTTCTGGAAGATACTTAAAAAGATCCGATTCAATTATGTTATATAGGGATGAAAAAATTTAAAGAGTAAATCAGTGAAACCGCACAACAGCTAAAAGTCAAAACAGTTCCCCAGTAGACTATGCAGTCTTAAAAGGTAGTTATGTAAATATTTAATGTGCATGGAGTGTATTGACCATCTCCTTACTAAGCAATAAAATAAAAAACGAAATATTATAAAGACCTGCCAACTTGCAAATAGAATAGCCCGAATGGGGCTTTGGTCTTATATTAAAAGGGTAACGGTGTGCTACTTTAAAATTCTCATCATAGGCAATATTTAATTTCAGTTCAATTCTATTTTGCTTGAAACTTGGTAACTGATCTTGACAGCATGCTGCTGAAAGGTAAAGAAAAGATCACAAATCAATTATGCTGTAGAGGGATGAAAAAAATGTTTAGGGGAGAAACATGTGAAATCGCACAACAGTTAAAAGTCAAAACTGTTCTCCAGTAGTAAAATATGCAGTCTTAAAAGAAAGTTATGTAAATATTTCATGTGCAAAGAGTTTATCGACCATCTCCTTACTGAGTATACTGAGCAATAAAATTAAAAAAAAAAGAAAAATTATGAAGTCCTGCAACCTGCAAATTGAACAGCCCGAATGGAGCTTTGAACGTTTATTAAAAGGGTAACGGTGTGCTATTTGAAAGGCTCATCATAGACAATATTCAATTTCAATTAAATTCTATTTTGCTTGAAACTTGGTAACTGATCTTGACAGCATGCTGCTGAAAGGTAAAGAAAAGATCACAAATCAATTATGCTGTAGAGGGATGAAAAAAATGTTTAGGGGAGAAACATGTGAAATCGCACAACAGTTAAAAGTCAAAACTGTTCTCCAGTAGTAAAATATGCAGTCTTAAAAGAAAGTTATGTAAATATTTCATGTGCATGGAGTTTATTGACCATCTTCTTACTGAGTATACTGAGCAATAAAATAAAAAACGAAAATTATGAAGAACTGCAACCTGCAAATAGAATTGCCCGAATGGAGCTTTGATCATATATTAAAAGGGTAACGGTGTGCCATTTGAATGGCTCATCATAGGCAATATTTCATTTCAATTAAATTTCATTTTGCTTAAAACTTGGTAACTCATCTTGACAATATGCTGTTGAAAAGTAACGAAAAGGGCCCAAATCAAGTATGCTTTAGAAGGATGAAAAAAATTCATAGAGGCGAAATATGTGAAATCGCACAACAACAGTTAAAAGTCAAAACTGTTCTCCAGCAGTAACATATGCAGTCTTAAAAGGTAGTTATGCGAATAATTAATGTGCGTGGAGTATATTGACCATCTCTTTACTGAACATACTGATCAATAAAATAAAAAACGAAAAATTATGAAAACCTGCTAACCTGCAAATTGAATTGCCGAATGGAGCTTTGGTCGTATATTAAAAGGGTAACGGTGTGCTATTTTAGAGGTTCATCACAGACAATATTTCATTACAATGAAAATTTTATTTTGCTTGAAACTTGGTAACTGATCTTGACAGCATGCTGCTGAAAGGTAACGAAAAGATCACGAATCAATTATGCTTTAGAGGGAAGAAAATATGCTTAGGGGTGAAATATGTGAAATCGCACAACAATTAAAAGTCATGTCTGTTCTCTAGCTGTAAACTATGTAGCCATAAAAGGTAGCTGTGCAAATATTCAAAGTGCATGTACTTTATCAACCATCTCTTTGTGATACTGAGGACTAAAATAAAAAGAACGGAAAAGTATGAAGGCCTGCCAACCAAAGAGAATCAGCCGAATGAGACTTTTACCTGATATTAAAAGAGTAAGTGCTATTTAAAAGGCTCATAATAGACAATATTTCATTTCAATTCAATTTTATTTTGCTTCAAACTTGGTAACTGATCTTGACAGCATGCTGCTGAAAGGTAACGAAAAGATCATGAATCAATTACGCTTTAGAGGGATGAAAAAATGCCTATGGGTGAAATATGTGGAATCGCGCTACAACAGTTAAAACTCATATCTGTTCTCTAGCTGCAAACTAGGTAGCCTTAAAAGGTAGCTATGCAAATATTCAAAGTGCATGTACTTTATCGACCATCTCTTTGTGATACTGAGCACTAAAATAAAAAGAACGGAAAAGTATGAAGTCCTTCCAACCAAAGAGAATCGGCCGAATGAGGCTTTTGCCTTATATTAAAAGGGAGACGGTGTGCTATTTGAACGGCTCATCAGAGAGCGAGTGTCGCGGAAGATTCGGCGATCCGGGGGAGACCTAACCCAATTGTTTCCCTCTCTGCTCAGTATTCCTCGGCCAAACCTCCCATCCGCATCGCACCGTCTGTGACGCCGAACGTGTGCCGCATCGGTTTGAGAAAGGCGGACAAGGAACGCCTTGTTAGGGACGATCCACGTGACTCGACTGCAGAGGGTGGTTAAACACGCAATTAAAACATCGCTTGAGTTAATGACGTCAGAGACGGTTACCATATCCAGTTGGGAATGTGAGGGAATTCAAATTTCCGCCTACAAGGAGTTATTGGAGAGGAAATCCAAAGTATACATCTGACGTGAGAGGATTATTCCTTCTCATAACTCGAAAAGGGCACAGGGTAGAGGAACTACTGCGGGTTTGGGACTTTCGCTCCTGTTTTTCGACAAATATTCATTATTCTACAATGTCAGTTCTTGGTATGCCTTGAAAAGTAAATGCAGTTTCGAAATAGGGAGGATGAAATCATAGTAGTTTGAAGTATTGATTTATGTATTAAGTTTGTATACTGCATATAAATGACGTGTGTCCGCACAAAATATTGACCATAATGATATTTCAATCTATTTATCAAAGTGCATACATTTCACAGTTCATTTTGCAATTGAAACTATATGTGAATATTAATAGACTTTAAAAAAATGATCATTTTTTCTTCCGAAAAATGATTCCTTTGAAATTTAAGCATTTGATTTAAGTGACATTCGAATTCTGTAAAACGCTGAAAACTGATAAACCTTTTATGGAGAATGGTTGGAATAAAAATTGTTTTGATTTTTTTTATATATTAACATAACCCATTTAAATTCGAATTTCATATAGAGAGTAATTGCTAAAGAATCATCGATCGAGGTTATAGTAAGTTATATTGTTTGACCTTAGTTTCTAGGAGAAGAAAAATAAATAAAATCAGAGAATTAGGACAAAGGAAAGGCAAAAATGTTTGATAAATTTAGTCATCTGTAATACGTTGTTATATGATGATTTAAATTCTTATTGATTTTCGTCAACGATAACACGAAAATGTTTATCTTGATTTGATACTGAATAGTAGTATATAATCTTAGAAATTCATTTCAGCATTTTCTTTATTTTCCTTTTACTAAGTAAAAATAAAAATATCAAAAACAAACAAAAACTTATTAGGAAGGATTTAAATAAATTGAATTTCATTATATATTTTCTTGTGATACAAGTAAATCACATTTTGTATTTCTTTTTATTACTGCTTTCGGCAGTTGCTACGATATTATGTTGATACTGAAGCTCAACTCAAGAGTTATACTAGTTATATGTTAGTACTAATAATCTTCTGGTGATATCAGAAATATTCAAGCTACGGTTATCTTCTCAAAAAGTAGAAAATAGTATTATCATTCCCAAGTTAATTAAGACAGGTTATAAAATATAAGCAAAATGTTTATAGCTGTATGTTACCTTTTCACTTTTATGTATATTTATACATACATTAAGCATTAAGTAATACTCATATAATCAGCTCTAGCTTTTGATGACTACCAACGTGCCATAAACCTAAGTCAAAACATTTTTTTTTTTTTTATGTATCTGTGAATATGTTTGCTTATGTCTGTGATACTAACATGCAACTAGTTAAATGGATGAAATTTGGTATGTGGTTTTTATATCAAACGAATATATTTGCATCAAACAATGTACCAAATTTATCAAATGAAAAGGGTACTTTTTCTTACCATATACTTAATTTTATATGTCACTATGTAGTCCTAGCATTTTTGTCAATTCATGCTCTATGTCAGCGGTTCTTAACCTATGGGTCGCGACCCAAAATTGGGTCGAGAAGCATATTTCTTGGGTCGCGCTGAGTCGAACCAAAAAAGTTAGTAATACACCAAATAATAAGTAATACCAACACCTCCTAGAACAAGTTAAATCCTGAAATAGATATAAGGTGCTCCTTGACAAGCATTCAACCGAGGTTTGAAGATCTTTCAAAATGTATTCAAGCATAAGGTTCTCATTAAAACTGTATGACTTGCATTTAAAATTTAAAAAACTTAACATATGTATTGATATTTCTTTTTTTTTTTTTTAGGAATAAGTTAAAATGTCAATTATTTTCAAAAAGTTATAAATATATTTTAATTTGGTCAATAAAAATTATTAAAAACACTTGATTATTAATTAAATTTTCCTTGGATCGAAAAGTACTTTTGTTTATCTTTATTATTAAAAAAATAAATAAAAAATTTGAAAGTTAAAAAAAATCATCATCGTAGGATTGAAGATTTTTTAAAAATACGCTCTAAAATAAAGCAATGAAAAAGTTTTGACTTTTTTTGGGTCGCGACATGAACATATTTCTCAAATTTGGGTCGCGGCTTAAAAAGGTTAAGAACCACTGCTCTATGTTATCTAGTATGCATTAGGGGAGTATACACAAATATTTAGTATACACAAATATTTTATTTTTTTATTTTCTACGCATCGAAACACATTAAAAGCTGCTGTCTCATCCAAAGTTACACGAATACAAATGTATATGCAAAATAATTTAACGTCTCAAATGTCCATCCACTAGAGTGCATAAACCAGTGGTGGGCAACCTACAGCCCACAGGACAGAAGTGGCCCACCTAGAGGTTCTATCTCGGTCCACCACAAATTTTAAAATAAATATTGAAATAAATATTGAGAAATAAATATTTTCAGGATCACTGTTAGAAAAATAAATAAAATAGGAAAAATATTAAATTAAACTAAAAGAGATAATTTAAAGGCCTGTTCAATTTTTGGATATGCAAAACTACCTTAGCAATTAAACTATTTTATTTATTTTTGCACATGTAAACATATGGTACCTTTTTCAATTGATAAATTTGGTTCATATAAATAAGTATCAGAGTTTTCACAGCATATTATTTCTTGAGTCTTTATTGAGTTTTATAGTAATTTTACAAAGCAAAATTTTACTTTTTCTTTTTCTGGTCCACTTTTAAAATAGTTTGCCCACCACTAGTTTGAACTATACTGGAGTTTTTTCCACGCATTATTTGTAATTATCAACGGAATAGATTTCATTACATAGTTAAGGAATCGGATACTGTACTATACAAGAGTTACTTCCATGAATTTTAAATTTCACACATTATCTGCAATTCTCAACAGAAATAGACTCCTTTACTTGTTTGAGAGACCAGGTATTCTCAACAACACCAAGAGATTATACTTCGGATTAACTCAAAATCCCAGACAGTTCAAAACTGCCTCAGATATTATTCTGCATCTGACAGTCTGGGTGTTAACTCGACTATTTTGCTCTTTGTCCTCATGCGGGATCCACGAGTTGGATTAGGACAATGCCAGCCCCTCCCTTGAAGAAACGACAGAATGGGATTATCTATGAAGTTACAGTATGAAGTTGAAATAATGCATAATGAAGTAATAGAAAGAAATATGTATTTCTTATAAAAATATTCTTTTGCTAACATTTTCGGTGTTCAAGTAATAATTTTAATTGGACTTTCTCTTTTATTTAATTATTATTGTAATCATTATTAACTACTTTTACTTATATATATATATATATATATATATATATATATCTATATATATATATATACATACATATTATGTAGTTCCTGGGTCAACAATCCTTCCGTATTTAATAATCAATAATGTGTAATACAACATTCCTTACGTATCTAAAACATACATACAGTAATCCTCAGGAAGTTACAACCCACATTCCCCTCTTCTCAATGCTACTACATGCACGCATACTCATATATACATATGTGTGTAATGATAGTTTAACCTAAAACTAACTTAATTATAACTGTATTCCAAAATAAATTTCTGGTGATTCTATTCCCAAAAGGACATTTGGCAAGAAAGCTTTATTTTTCTTCTGAATGTAGCAACTTGTGGTAACGTCACATACACCAAAATTAATTCTATCTTAGCTCAACTATTCTCATATAACTCTTCTACGTAATTTAATTTCGCTTTTTACCCGTTATCGTGTGACTAATTAACATTCTCATTGGCTGACCCACTAGTGCCCCACACCACTATAAAAGCCAGTATTACACGCTTTAGTGACAGAAGAGCCATAGACGAGTTGTCTCAATAAACTGTATTATTTTAGTTCAAATTTTGATATTTCCTTTCTAAGACATGACTGCAACAATCCACATGGATACCATTTTTCATTTGTGGTGGGTCTAAAACACCCATTAAGTATGTATGTATGTATATATATGTGTGTGTGTGTGTATACATACATACTTCATTGACGCTTCAGTGTACTAAAGCTTAGACAGTCTGCTCGATTAAAATGACACCGACTGTTGTAAACTTAAGTTACACCCATCTATACCGGCCTCCCCGCCAAAACAATTGTCTGACATGGAATCGAACACAAGCTACCAAATTGTAAGCTGAGTATTAATTCTACCACTAAATCTCCAGCTTATATAAAAAGGGGGAAAATGTGGATAACAATAGTAAGACAATCGACATTTATTAAGCAGAATTAATTTAACTATAATGGTGTTATTTTAAAACTGATTATTATTGAAGATGCATTAGTTTACAAAATGTCAACTCAATTGGAGATCGGGAAGTTTGTGAAATATTGATTACAAACTTACAGTGCGCGTTACATAGAAGCGTGTCAAAAAGAAAAAGAAAACAAAAATATCGGTTAAAACAAAGTCTTGAGCTAACATTTGTCCTTGCCGGCGACATTGATTATAGTTGATATTCAAAGCAATTCCAATTTGTTGGTCGCACGTGGCTACTGCATTTTCAGCGTGCTCACTCGTCTGCTCGATTTGCTGAAATAAGAAACTCGGGGGTTCCAAAACTCCGCGCCGGGGGGATAACGCATAAGATACCCTTCAGGTCAACGGGGGTCAACAGAAACCACACAATGGCGCCTCTGTAGCACGTGCCACCCGCTGACGTCAGTCAATCCGTCTTCTTCATGCTAGATCCCACTTTCTGACAGAGGTCAGATTCGAGCCGTGAGATAACCCGCGTGATTAATTAGACCTAGAACCTGGTTTCGAACTCGGAGCAGTGTCGCTGTTTTGTCCTTTCACTTCCATTTTGATTTCGGATTTCTGATAAGCATCTCGATGGAGAGGCTTGCTCCCACACTTACTCCAATTCCGTTAAACGGTTCTACGCTCTCCCAAATGCTCATTTATTTTCTTGCCATCCCGTTAAAGCAAGTCGTAAGAAAGTCTTCCAGATTTTGCAGAGAGATTAAGGTGGTGTTCTATCACTTCTCAGAGTGCATTTGAATGCGTTTACAAACGAAAGGCCTGTTTTCGTTTTGTTCGCTTATCGCTCTTGCTAGCTTATTCTTTATAGGTTGACATTGTAGATTTCGTGTTTCTGACTAGGGAGAGCTTTTAAACTCTAAAGGTGGATGGCTCTTTATTTTTTATATTTTCTTTTTTTCTTTTTTTTTTCTTTTTTCTTTTTTTTCTATAGAGTTCTCTGACATTTGATACTACTTTTCAAAAGGTACGGGGCAAATATTCTGTACAATGTAAACTCAGTGATTCATAATTACCTCTCGTTCACCTGAACGTTACATGAGACTCCTAATCTAAATAATATAAAAATAGTTTACCCCTTAAAACACGATTTTTTTTTCGGAAAAACTGGTAGTGATTGACATTTCTTTTTATTTTTATTTATTTTTTTTTTTAACAAAAAGGAATATATAGGTATATTGTAAGTTATTTTTTGCAAGCGTAGGAGGTGACTAGGGAGTGAGAAAGGGGATAAAAGTTACAGAAAATTGGCATACAAACAAAGTGTAAACAATTTGATTGCATGTTTATTTTGAATTTCGCCCGTGTCAGACACGGGCAAATGCTTTAAAGGGGTGACAACTCTTATACATCTAGGCTTCATGTGTAGCTTCAAGTTTGATTTAGTTCTCCATAACAGTTGGTAGCACAAAATCGAAAAGTTGATGTCTCAAATTTTTAGAATACAGAAATGAATATAAAAAAAAAACCAATGTGCTTTACATTTATCTCTTTACTCATATCAATTTTATAAATACCATTTTTAATTAATCAAAATATTGATAGGAAACTTATTTACTTATTATTTTATTGTGCTATTTTGTTTAATTTTTCTACATGTATATGTGTTTATAGCCCTCCCTTATATCCAGTGATTTAAATGCTAGAATTTTACTTAATAGGATCATGCTAAACGAATTATTTTTATGTACATAATCTAGAACACTATTTTAACTATAAAAATTTAAAAAAAATATTTGTTTCTTTGATTTTTATGCAGTAAAGGAGTGAAGTTAATATCGAGTGAATAAAACACAATGATAAAGTGTTGATTTTAACGGAATGTATCATTTAAAATTTTCTCAACAAATTCTTTAATTATAATTCCTAGTTTTATAAAGTATTATTTTTTTAAAACGATGAGTTTTAAGAAGTTCTATATTTAGAAAAGGATCAGAAACTATAAATAAATCTCAGACTTAATGGTTTAATATTTTAATATCTCTTTCCTTAAAGATTATGAGGCCATATACCTCAGTTATTTTATCTATGTTAAAGTATTTTATATACTTCGGTATCTGTGACAGAATCTAGGCCAAGGACATGTTTATAGGGGGGGGGGGGTCTGGAGGGCTTGGGCCCTTTCCGAAATGTTTTCAAAATATGCATTACAAGATTTTTTTTTAATTTATTACAGTTTGTGCAGATCGATAGGCAAGTGTTAAAAGATCGTTTTCAATAATGAAAAGAGTAAAAACATTTCTTCGCAATAGAACTGGTCACAAGAAATTGACTATTTTAGTATTATTTTCGGTGCATAGAGGATTTGCTTGGTTTGGAGTGCTACAGTGTACTGTTTTGCTCACGAGGGCTAATGAGACGATGACCTAAGGCTTAGAGTCGATTTTGAAAGGCTACGAATATCCATGCCAGCAGCGGGACTCAAACCCGCAAGCTCCGAAGAGCAACTCTCTATCATTCGGCCATTGTTCGACTATATAGGTGATACTATAAATGCGGATGAAGATTTGAACAAGCTGGCCTTAAAAGCTAAAAGAATTAATTTACTACTCTAGAACGTTAGTTTATAAATAACTGATTATACCATACATTTTCGAACTGTCTTGTCCACTAGAGTTAAATAAAAGGATATTTCATAGTTCCTTTCTCAATTTTTTTATTGTCCTAATTATTCATGAAAGTACTTTAGTTTAAATTCGTCTGTTAAATACTGGAGCATAATTTAAATATGCTCCAGTATTTACCAGGAAAATTTAATCCTGGTAAAAAAAATTGGAGCGTAAGTTAAAGGACATAATGTAGCTGCAAATATATTTTGCAAAATACAACGAAATTGTGCACAGCGTTGGTGATCCGTTTTATGACTAATTTATGTATGCATACAAAACTATGCATGTGTGTATAAGATTTATGTATATATATACGTATGAATTTTGTGTGTATGTGTACTACGAAATTTATGAGATTGAAAGTTCAATGTACAGTTTTACTTGTACTGATTCAGACTTTGTACTGGTTACTTTACTGATTAACACTTTAAAACCTCTTCTCCAAAAAGGCGAAAAGAAAGAAGAAAAAAAGACTTTCGCACCATCATAGATCTAAGTTAGTCTAAGACTTCTATAGACTATATAAATGTGTTCATAAATATAAATTTCCAGTGATACTAAGAAAAAGAAATTTATATAATTTTATAGATTAATAAAAGCATTTGTAAAAAACACTCACGGTCTGACGTCAGAACAATAAGGATGGAGTCAGCATTTGTGAAGTGGGTTATTTCTTACTGAGACTTTACTCTTCATATGATAGAGCATTCGTTCTCAACGGGGGTGATACTGCCCCCCAAAGGGCGGTGGGACAATGCTGATGGGCAGTGAATTTGTTTTGGGCGTTAGTGGGATCATGTTTTGACTTTCAAACTTAATTTTTCAAAATCCGAATAAATTTTATTATCTAAAACATTTATTGTCTAATTTACACGATTTTTACCAGTAATTAAAAAAACTTAATACGCGACGGTACCAGAACCAATAATTTTCATCCCCTATGTTCTCACCTGTGAAATTGAATCGACATTCAGAAAAATATATTTCATCGTTACTTGAGCGTGTCTCAGTGACAAAAATTTGGTGTGTAACTTTTTGTTCTAATCTTTATCTTCCCCCTCGCTCTTGATTCTCCTTTACAACGTCTGTTATACTGCTTTACAGCAGTCAAGAAAATTTCCCTACGTAATCACTACAACCCTCAACTTTGACTCGAATGCAAAGAATGAAGGGGTTAAACAACCGGAATGGTTATTGCTGACTTCCTCACTTTACAAAAGTTTCTTCCATTGACTTATAGTTTCATGTGCGGTATGTAAATGCAGTATGTATGAGGGCAGCTTTATTTTTTAGATATGTTCTGCTCCAATCACTTAAGCTTTTCGAGTTTTTTCTTTCTATCTGTATGTGTTACTGTATGTGTACCGTAATCAAAAAATAAAAAAAAATTAACAAATTGTGCATCGGTAACATATTTTTCGTAGTTTTTGTATTAACACTTGCATCTGCAAAAACTAAAAAATAGGGAGCGTCAAACCTACATACAGTTTAGTTAATAGCAAATTATAGGCAAATAATTTGCAAGCTCATTTAAAATAAGTAAGTCTAAAACTTGTATTAATTTTGTAATGGGATTAATTTAGTTATACTTCATTGTATATGTCTTTAAAGTTTCACAATTATTTCATAGAATGACACTATTTAGAAATACAATCTGATTTAAAAGTTTTTAAAATAAGCCCTCAAATTGGGCTCAGTTTCTGGTATATATATATATATATATATATATATATATATATATATATATATATATATATATATATATATATATATATATATATATATATATGTATGTGTGTGTGTATGTATGTAATAAGACAGACTTCACGATGGGTGGTTGCAGTCATAGCCCATAAAAATGACACCGTTTTAGCTAAAGACCTTTATTAAGATAACGTTGGAGGACGGGTTCCCACTTCATCATAGGGACAGGACAAACTGAGGGGTCAGTTAGTATGAAGTTATATGTAGAAGACCCTTAACACCTTCGTCAACATCTCAGTCAAAATCTGTGGGAAAAATCGTTGAGCTTCATTCCAACAAAATCTCCGAATATTATATTTTTTTTCAAATTGGAAGTATTCAATGAATATTTTCTTTATATCATCCCATTTTTCAATTTCTAAACAGTTGTTAATGGAAAACGCTGTCTTTTTTGCTCCCAAAAAGTTGGAAAAAAGTCGAAGTTTGTCGTTTTCCTCAAGTTCTTTTTCGTTACTCACACACACACACACACACACACACACACATATATATATATATATATATATATGTATATATGTATGTATATATATATATATACACATATCTACATATATGTGTGTATGTATATACATATGTATAAATAATTTATATACACACATGTGTATATATATGTGTATATATATATACATGTGTATATATATATATATATATATATATATATATATATATATATATATATATATATATATATATATATATATATATATATATATATATATAAGTTAAATTTGAGAAGAAAGGTGGAAGATTAAACACTAAACATAGAAAAATTAATGAATGGCATTTTTTTAAAATTTCTGATATGTATCAGAAGCTTTTAACCCCTTCCGGTAAAATGACGACTCTAGCTCGTCATTAGTTTTTCATTCCATACCGCACAATGACGAGCTACACTCGTCATGCGATTAAAGTTACTGTTAAATATGATAATTAATTTAGTTTAAAATTTCTAGTGTACTGAATTTGGCAACACTTTTATCACTTGTGAAAATCACAAGTCACTATTGCATATTGTTTACTTAGAATTTCTTGGTACAAGTCATTGCCAAATTAATGAGTCAGAATAAAAGAAAACCTACTAAGAAATGCCGTGTGTGTTACAAGAATCCAATTAAAAGTGAGACTACTTGGCGGTGTAAACAATTAAGAATTCCTTTGCACTTTGTTTTGAAAAGTACCACTAGCTTGAAGACTATTATCTGTATACCTTATTAATGTTTTGCTTTGATATTTTCTTAATTTTACTGTTTCTGATATTATTTAACACAATGTAAAAAGTGGATTTTAATGAAGAATATGTAAGAATTGTAAAATGAAACAAGTTTTTTAAATAAAAATTAAATGGTTATTCATGCACAGTTTTTCATTATTAAATCATACCAGTAGGGGTTAATAAACATTCCTTTCTCTTACGCGTATACTGAAAATTTTATTCACTGAGAAATACATTAAGACTTACTTTTAGAACATTGACGAATCTAATTGTAACTAGGAAATGTTTTTTTCTCTAATAACAATAAGAATTTTCTATTTCCAATTTGATTTTTAATGAAATTACAACTTGTATGAGAGTAAGAAATGAATTTATTTCTGATTTTTGTTCACTTCTGAGTTGTTACGTGTTTTTAAGATATTAAAATATAAACGTATAATGTTGTGAATTAGTAACTTAAAATATATTAAAAATTTGAGTTCTATATAGTTCTAAAAAGTCCTTCTGTAATATTTTTAATATTAATTATGCAGTTATCATTTTTCCCTTACTTGTAATAATTTCTATGTAAGGGCTATACCTCTGACCATTTTATTTGTAAAATAATCTATCTGAATTATTAATAAATAAGCGTGAATTTTCCTTCTTGACTAAAATAAAAAATAATTTTAAATAGTGTTTTAATTTTATGAAAAATAGAGCTGTTTAAAGCCGGATATCATTCTAATAATTTCTTTAATGTTTCGTATTACACTTTCTTAATTGTGTTATGTATTATGTAACATGAATTTATGATCGTTTACTCGACCATAAAGGGTAAACACACACATCAACTTGAAAAGAGGAATTGTTTAATGTATATATCAGGGCTTCGAACCGTAATTTTTTTTGTTCCGGTTTTCGTTCCGGTTCAACTAAAAAATTAATATCGGTTCAGTTCCGGTTTTTGCTCCGCCAAAAATAACGGTTTTCGGTTCAGTTCCGGTTTTTGCTCCGCCAAAAATAACTGTTTTCGTTTCAGTTCCAAATGAATAATTTCATTTTATGTATATTCTTATTTGTACTAAAAATATAATTCTATCATAAACAAAAAATGTAATTCTAAATTTAGAAGATTTTATTCTTTTTTTAATTGGTACACTATGTGAATTGATACAAACAGCAGGTACGATAAGAGCGGCGAGCATTGGCATTGTTATCCATTATCAAAATCGCATTTGACAACTAGGTTCATGATTACCCACATTCGTCGTTTGACTCTCACATCGTGCACTTGGCCTTGAAATAATTATGTAAAAAATATATTATTTATTTAACATATGAAAATTGCCTCTAATTATTAATATATCTTCTAACGTGGTTTCACTGAGATTACTTCTGTTGTCTCGGAGAATAAATTTCAAACCTGAAAACGCTCTTTCAACAAATATCAAAATAGGAAATCGAGAAGCATTATACATGTAATGATAATTATAAAGTTGACGTTAAATTAGAAAATATTGATAAGTTGGTAACAGTAACAAAATGACTGAAAGATATATCGAACCGAAATAAACCGATATTTTTTTCGGTTCAGTTCCGGTTTTCGTTCCGACCAAAATAACGGTTTTTTCCGGTTTTCGGTTTTCGGTTCAGTTCCGGTTCGAAGCCCTGGTATATATTATCATTCTAATATTTTCTTTAATTTTTTTATCATACATCCCCAATTGTGTCTCAAAATTTAAAAGAATCTTATACCTAAAAAATAATTTTTAAGTTTTTTTTTTCAGGTTTACTTTATAGAACAAACATGAACTTTATGATCATACACTCTATCATTGAGGGGAAAACAGCCATCAACGAGATAAACTAATGTGTGCAATGTATAAACAAATCCCTCGAAAATCCTCCCACCCATTTTGATGGATTGTCATAATGTGAGATAATACCGTCTTCTCACCCCAATAGTCCATCGAGTACTTCCTGCTTGTTTCATGGAGCCTATGTATCACGAGATAAAATAACAAGGCTAATCTGTGAAGGGCACCGTCGTTTGAACTGTTGTATTATGTAGAGTGTAAAAACATCGTGTTTTCACTCAGTGGATCTGTGATGAATGAGAGCGACTAGCGAAAGGAGGGCGGGGTAAAAACTATGAATAAAAGTCAAGTGACGGGCTTTGAATAGAGGAATATTTTTATTGGGTGCATCTGATTCAGTTAAGAGAGAGATAGAAAAAATGACTTCCATCTCGGAATAAGTTTTAACCTTTTACACCCCAGAAAATTTTGACAAAATTTATTAAAAAAATTATCAAATTTTTTATTGATTTTTTAAAAAAAATATTTATAAAATTTTAAATCTACCAATAAAAAACATCGTATTTTCTTTAAATTTTACGGTACTTTAAAAATATAAAATTATCCATTAATTAAAGATAAAGAGAAAAAATAGTCATTAGCATATGGACAGAGAATAAAAAGAAATGGATATTTCTGAAGAATTGAATGAAATTTTAAAACTATCAATGTTAAAATACTACATTTTTCTTTAAATTTTACGGTAGTTTATAAAGATGTGAAATTGCTCTTTTACTTACTTTATGTTATTGTATATTTGTCTTTCCTTCCACATAAGAAGTCAAAAAGTTTCAATGCAGGCGTTTAATAAATATATGTATTTTCGGGGCAGAGGAAAATTAAGTATGCTTCTATCAATGCATACTGTTATCTGTAAACGATGTTTTTACTCTAAATTTTTGTAACACATCAGAAAAAAATGTTGGGTTACATATATATATATATATATATATATATATATATATATATATATATATATATATATATATATATATATATATATATATATATATATATATATATATATATATATATATATATATATATATATATATGTATATATATATATATATATATGTATATATATATATATATATATATATATATATATATATATATATATATATATATATATATATATATATATATATATATAATGTATAAGTATATAATATGTGTATGTGTAGGAATTGGACTCAAAATGTAACAGTGTCATTTGATTACACCTTTAAATGATATATGCATTACAAAAAATAATAAACTGTTATTTTAAATTTAAAGATATTTATTTTTATATTATAAAAGGAGGGGGAAAAGTTTAGCATAAAGCAATTTACATAATAAATAATGATCAAAAATAATGTATATAATTATTATATTAACAATTAAAATTGAAGCAACCAGTTATGTGTTTGATAAGACTAACAGGGTAATTAATTACATAAGTACTACTATAAAATCATTTAAATGCTCATTGCTATTATTTCTTGAATATATATATATATATATATATATATATATATATATATATATATATATTGCCAATAGTAAAAAGAAAAAAAAAACCTCTTAGAAATAATATGTTTTTATACAGCCACTGTTGAAAAGATAAATGTAAACATTATTAAAATGATTTCTTCCCAAAGTTTCCAAAATTCCGGGTTTATTCCCCAAAAATTCCCGGGTTTATTCCCACCTCTTCAAAATTCGGGGTTTTTTACATCTCTATATAGAGTCAAAGAATGGAACACACAGGCGTTATTTGAACAGTTATTTGGATCTCAATCTCTTTCTCCTTCTCTTGTTTTAACAGAACCCTTTTTCCCTTTTTTGATAACATTGTTTTATTACTTACAATCCAAGCATAAATAATATCATGTCAATATATCAAAATCACACATTACATTAGCAGCAATTAAAAATATTTTCATAGTTTAAAACACAACTTATAATTTCAATAATTTGATTTTAAATATCAAAGCATTATATTTTATTTTTTTCCCTCATCATAATTTACATGTCAACCTAGGGTGGACCAAAGGGTTTTTTAGGAGACTATTCCATGACAGCCTACTATTTGTCCTTATCTACCAGTTTATTACTCCAATTGCTTTAAATTCTGATACAATTGAATCAGTCCAACGAAGTTTAGTCCTCTCCCTCTCACGAGACAATGTAATGTAAAGACCATTACAATGCCAATGTACAGGACTTGGCAATAAAAACGTTATTCCCCAGATTATTTCCCTTGTCCATCCTTGTGATATGAGCAGCCCAGTTCATTCTTTCAATGTTAATGTGTTTATATATATATATATATATATATATATATATATATATATATATATATATATATATATATATATATATATATATATATATATATATAATATATATATTATATATATATATATATATATATATATATATATGTGTGTGTGTGTGTGTGTGTGTGTGTGTGTGTGTGAGGCTCTCTAAAGGTTCTATAAATTTCTGAGTTCATACTTCGTCGCCATATACCATTTTCTCTCACACTAGCAAGGGCCGAACGATGGCCGATTGGTTAGAGTGCTGGCCTTCGGAACCAGAGTTCGTGGGTTCGAATCCCACAGTGGCATGGATGTTCGTAGCCGTTCGGAATCGGCTTTAAGCTGTAGGTCCCGGTCTCATTAGCCCTCGTGTTGCAAAAAGTAGACCGTAGCACTCCAAACCAAACCACACTAGCAAGGATGCTTCTCAAGATCTTCCTTTCGAAAACTGCGATTTTGTATTCTCCATTCTTAGGCACTAAGCTTCCGGTTCATACATTAGAACAAGACTAATGTGAGTTTTATAGACAAGTAACTTCGTTTTGTTTTTCAGAAAAAAAAAGATTAAAAAAAAAACCTGAAGTCCAAAGAATGCTTTGCTAGCCAATGAGATTCTGGATTCCAAACTAATGTCATTTCTTGCGTTAACAAAAGATCCAAAATAATTAAACCAGTTTACAGTTTCAAATGCACGAGGGCTATTTCTAGATGACTGAGTGCATCACTTGATGGTGTTTTCAGTACAGACATATACATGGTTTTGTAGTCATTTGTCGTCAATCCCGTCAATCATTTGCAGCCACTTCCAAAGACAAAGAGGCTTCTCTTAAGACTGGGACACATCTAGCAATAATGCGGATGTCATCAGCATAAGCCAGGAGCTGAATTGTTTTGTAACAGCTGGTTTCTCGAGTACTAATATTGGAATATCGAATAGTCTTTTCCAGCTCAATATTGTAGATATTTTATTTTTGCATTACTATTAAAAATAAAGTTTATATATATATATATATATATATATATATATATATATATATATATATATATATATATATATATATATATATATATATATCCGTTACAATACCAACAAATATTTTCTGGTCTGAAATAGTATTCGTAAAATTTTTTTTCAAATTTTGCTCATACTTTTTTTAACTGCTCACTTCTATTTTCTAGCATCCATATTCGTATATGCACAGATAATAAAGCCAAATTTATCAATTTCCTGAGACCAATTCTCATGAAAAGAAATGTTTTTACTTTTTTCATGCTTAAAACTACCTTTATACTTCCAGTGGAAACTAGTAATGCAAACGAATTTTAATAAGTCTAGAAATCTTGTAATACATATGTTGAAAATATTTCAGGGATAGTACAGATTCTCTGATCCCTCCCCTATATATATATATATATATATATATATATATATATATATATATATATATATATATATATATATATATATATATATATATATATACTTATATATGTTATAGAAATATGTACATGCGTATTGCCATAGCTAAATATACCTTTAATTCCCGACAAATATTAGTTACAGTAACTTAAACTTGCCCCACATATATGTCAAACATTAGCAACAAATTAATAAACTAGCTTTATATACCTCCTAAAAGATCACGCACTCGATGTATTTATTTTTATGAGACTGAATGCTCTGGTAAAGCCGACAGCACTGATATCCTGTACCACTTTCTTCCCATTTCAAGTTTATACCCAGCAGTAAATAATGAAAGCACCATCTATAAAACTGCCGCTCAAGCCAGACCTATCACAACGGAAAGCAAAAGATGATGAATAACATAGTAAAAGGCAGCACAAAAAGCAAAGCTTTCTTTTTGTAAAGCACAACCCTCCCGCGTGCATTTCCCGTATTCCTTGAGTCTGTTTTGAGTCACCTGGCCTGTCTAGAGGTAATTCGTCAAGCTGCTGCAGTGCCAAAGAACTGGTTTAACATCCATTTCTGACAGAACTGACATCGTTGCAGACAATTGAATGAATCCCTTCCGATAACAGTTACGAAACTATCTTGCGACAGAAATTTCTCTGACTAGGATTAAAAAAATGTACCATGATCATGTATTGATTCAAATACCGTTCAGTTTTATGATCATATACGTCAATATACTAAAAGTCTAGTTAAAATCATTTAAATTTTTTTTTGCAATCAACATGAAAATATGTTATGAAATTTCTCGAATTTCCTCACATACTTTAACAAGCACAAACTATTTTTTGAATAAATGAATTTTCAGTCAGTACTCTACTTCTAATGTTTTTTCAATTGAATAAATGCCTTCCAATATCTTTTACAAAATTATTCTGGTATTTCTCTATCTATGGAAAAAAAAAGTTCTCTAACCACGTATAATTGCTTTAAATACTGTTCAGTATTTCAATAGTATAATAATTTTCAATATACAATATGTCTGTTTAAAATAACTTTGAATTTTTTTTTCAATCAGTTTGTAATGGTTTTTTAGAGTTTTTGCATTTCTATACTTATTATAACAAGGACAAAATTAATTTTTAATGCATTTTGAGCCAGTTTTTTACTTTTAATTGAATGAATCCTTTCCAATAGCAGTTACAAAATCGTTATCTTTTTACGTTATCTTTTGACAAATATTCCTCTATCTTGAAAGTAAAAAAGTTCCATGATCAAGAATAATTGTTTCAAATACCTTCGTATAATTACCTTAGAATATCGGATAATTATAACCAATAAGGCTACTTAAAACCATTTCGAATTTTCTGCAATCAGTTTGAAAATGTTTTATTAAATTCCTTGAATTTCTACTCATATTATAATAAACTCAAAATTTAAAAAAAAAAAAAAAAATCATCCCGTGTTCTACTTTTAATGTTTTCCAATTGAATAGCTTTCTTCCAATAACATTTACGAAACTTTCTTGTGACAGAAATTTCTCTGCCTAGGAAATAAATATCCTAAGTGCTAGTATAATTAATTTAAATATCCTTCAGTATTTCACCAAGATGTCTACTTAAAATCACTTTGAATTTTCTGCAATTAGTTTGAAAATATTTTTTTTAATTTCTTGAACATCCTTGCATATTATAACAAACAGAGAATGAATTTTAATAAAGTACTTCCAGCCAGTTTACTACTTTTAATTTTTTCCCATCTCTATCCACCTTTCACTTTGTTGGCGTTTTAATGCCAAACCTACATCTAATGAAGACGTTATGGGTCACCTATTACTCAGATCTTTATTATTTTATGTAATATCTACGCATTAGAACATTGCTTTTTGTCAGCAGCGTACATATTCTACTGGGCATTTACACGACATACTACTGAACGTCGACTGGGCGATTTAGATATCGAATGGATATCCAGGAAAATCTGTACAATGTTCGAGTGGTCAAATTATATAATATATTAAATATTTTATACTTTGCCTTAAAACAGCCAGGCAATATATAGAATGTCTGCCTTTCCTACTTTGCCGGGGACATATATATATATATATATATATATATATATATATATATATATATATATATATATATATATATATATATATATATATATATATATATATATAAAGTCACAGAGATAAGTAAAACTAAAATAAAAAACATAAATAAAAAAAGGGACCAGATTAAAAATTTATAATAATTTGCAAATAAAATTACTTTAATTACTTATTGTTAATATAATATTTTATTTATAAACTCTTCTTAATTCTAAAAATTAAATAACCAATTCATTCTAACTTTAGGATATCTGATCTTATATGAATAACTTAAAATACAGGATAACAGAATACTATAAAGTATATATTTCACGCAAGTAATACATTTTGTTAAATCATAGATCTAAATAATGTAATTAATCAATGTAAATTATTTTATGCTTGGGTTTTAGAATAGTAGTTTAGTATCATAATACTTATGTATAAGTATTTGTCCTATTAATGTCGTTCCTCGTATTTTAACTCACTGGTTTCAGTTTTCCAATCCACTGATAGTACTAGCGGTTAGCTTCACTAACTGTTAGCTTCTCTAGAGCATCTTTACTTAGTGTAGTATGAGATATTGCTGTTTTTTGTTCTTCGTAAAAAGTTTTTTACTATTGTACAGTACTACGATGTGTGTATTGAATACATTACATCTTTCAGGAAAAATCCTTACATATATTTATGTATGTATGTATATAGATGGATAGATAGATAGATATACATATATATATATATATATATATATATATATATATATATATATATATATATATATATATATAATCCATTTTTTATAAAACTCCTTCACAAGGAGAAAGTTCAACAGCTAGCATTCATAAAGTACAAAGATGCAGTCGGGTCTCATATTCAAGAGAACTCAGAAGTCTAATTTAAAACTTTATTTCAGAGCGGCAACACGGCACATCTGTCCTTCTGGACAATATACAATCAAAAGCCACAGAGTTCACTCTGCTCTCACACAAGTACACCCAAGAGCGCTGACAACAAGAATTTTTCCCACAACAAAAACAGCTTAATAAGCGAATTGACTGCAATATCAGCAAAACGCGAAAACATGTTCCGCCAACACCTGGGAAACTGCTGTATAGACAGAAAGTTTACAGTTTTATGACAGAAAGGAATGTTAAGTGGAAAATACTCCGTTGAACACACCATGTTGAGACTGGTAAAGATATTTAGATGAATTAAAATGGAAGAGGAGTTTTTTGAAGAAATATTAAAGTTAAATAATTTTGATATATTACATATATATATATATATACATATACATATACATATATATATGTATATATATGTATATATATGTATATATATATATATATGTATATATATATGTATATATATATATATATATATATATATATATATATATATATATATATGTATATATATATATATATATATATATATATATATATATATATATATATATATATATATATATATATAGTAATGATAATGAAAAATGAAAAAAAAAAGAAAAACATAGAACTAAAAAGCAAAATTTAATGATATTGTGTCTCATCAGCAGTACTCATAAACATCATTAAGCAATTTCATTGTTCCTGAAAGATCTGATCTATGCAATAAACACATATTGATAGTGTAAAATTCTGATAAGGAGAAGAAAATATAACAGCAACATCTCATGCTACCATGCTAAGTAAAGATGCACTAGACAAGATAATAATTAGGGAAGTTAACCGCTAGTACTATCAGTGGATTGGAAAAATAAAACTATAGAGTTAAAATATGATGTACAACACCAATAGTCCAAATAATAAAACATGAGTATTATACTATGACACTAAGCCGCTGTTCTATAATGCAAGCATAAAATAAGTTACATTGATTACATTATTAACCTATTATGATAACATTATTATTTAGTAAAATTTTCTTTGACCACGACTAACTGAGTTTATCAGTTACTATGCCTCTTGGATTAATTATGCACGGCGGCCAACCCGACCTTGGTTGAACAAATGTCAATGTCGAAGTTCTGTATTTCGGAATAACATCGTTTACCATAGAACGTACCACTTTAATCATAAATGAAATTTCACAGGTTTTTCTAAACTAAAGCAACTAATTTCTTTTCCAATTTCAAACCCTTGCACCTTACGCTTTCGTCTCATTATCACTTTTTAAGTTTTGCTATGATGCTTTAGGATGGGTTTACATACTTTAAATTCGCTTTGGTGACCTGGGATAATGAATTAATCTACTATTTTCTGTGGTATAGTGCAGGATGCTGTGTCCCACAGAGTTCAACACAACATACCTTTCGGACCAATAAACCCTTCTACTAGCGAAACAAAAAAGTTGATAGACTCAAAGTGAATGATAACGATCATATAGAAATTTTGATATATCGTTAACAGCCAATATATATTCAATTATCAAGAGAACAGAGATAGACGTCTGTTTTATACAATAGCAAAAGTTGCTATCCTATCCTTGACACTTAGCCAGGTAAAGTGTTTTCAGAATTGGAGCTCCATATTCAAACACCCCTCTAGCATCTGGATCTTTTATGAACTCTCATTGCGCAACATTCCGAAAAGCAAGAATAGATTTGGTTAAAAGTTACCAAGATCTCCTTTAATAATAAAAAAAAAGCAAAGGAAATAAGGAAATTTGAGAGAAATATTCTTACACATATGTACTTATGTATGTATTAAGCATTTTTTCTGAAGATAGTATGAACTATGGTCTATTAGGTGTTTGCTGACTTTTGGTACCTGAGCGCATAGGTTCAAATTCCATATCTGTGTAATTCGAACATCTAGAGTTCCTGTAGATTTCCATTTAGTTTTCGGGGTGTTTGTATGGATGTTTGTAACTGCTCAAAACCGGCAGGCAGCTCTCTTATTAGTCCTCGTGATGCAAAAGACAGCATGTATTGCTTCAGACCAAACCAAAACTAACATTATAAGAACACTTTTAGAATGAAAAGAAACATTAAAATGTATAGGGTAAGGGATAAAAATAAAGATATAATAGAAATCTACATGCGTATTCCTGTAGTGTACCATATTCGCATGTTTTCTCCCTCCAGCAATATTAGAGGGGAGGATATCTCGATCCTGTACTGCATAAAAAATAGTTCAATTGTTACGAGGAGAAAGTAGAAAATTTCTACAAAATTACTGCTTGATTTTTTGATATTATATAGGATTGCTACATAATTCTTGACACATTCGGCATACTAATCAGCTGCTGATTGTTTTCTTTGCATGTTTACTGGAGACGAAATCGATACTCTCCACCTTTTTTCTTACTAAGTAAATGCAATCCAAACTGGGATATAAGATGTTTATTCCGTTATCGATATCCATTATTCAAAGAGTAGTCTGGTCACGTTTAATTTTAAACGTAAAAAAAATTAATTCTTGTAGTTTTTAATGTTTTTTAACATCCATTTGATAAAAATGGAAAACTAGCATAGATAAAGATATCCAATTTAAAATTAAAATGAAATAAAAGTAGCCAAAATGAGAGTGAGTCAATAAAGCAATCTCCTTAGGATTTCATGGTGCTAATTCTGCATAATCCATTATGCAGTATCTGTCTAGCTTTTTGTTCTTTCAGTATAGTGATAAGTAGTTAACAGTTCTTTTATTTAAAGTTCCAATAAATTATTTTTTGCTTGAACAGAATATAATAGAGAATCTACCTGTAATGAAAACTACAATAAACTAACAAAAAAAAAAAATCTATGAAATTTACAATGCATAATTCTGTATCAACTTAAGTTGGTTTGAATCATAATAGTCAAAATTTAAACACTTTCGGGAAAAGTTCACTGGTCCTCAGATATGTAAATATATATATATATATATATATATATATATATATATATATATATATATATAATACATACATATATACCTGTGTTCAAGGCTTCTCTCTTGTGTTTATGACAAACACAAATTAATACTTTCCCTATAAGCTATTAAAATTAAGACTTTTATTAAATTTCCAAGACTTTAAATAAGATCCAAGAAATTCATTCGTTACAATGACTAGAAAATGGCTAACCTATTACCCACTCAATGAGAGATTTCTATCCTATTTTAAATTAACAACCACAATAAAGATTCCTTGTGTAAGCCTGATAGGAAAATAATTATAGGTACTATTTCCTCATCGGAAAGTTCAGCTTGGATAATTTAGGAATTTTAGAGTCTTTCATAAAAAGAAGTATTAGCATCCTCTCTGGTAAAAAAGCAGCTATGCAAATCAATAGTGTACATATACTTTATAATAACATACCTCTTCTTTTTTATTTAAAAAGGGTCTTTGGTCTGCAATTTAGTGCTTTTTGAATCATGTTTAGCTCTTTCTTAGAGCGCTTTTATTTAAACCAGTACTTGAAATTGAACCTTCATCCATTGATAATAATGCCTGAGACATGTAATGTAATATTGTTAACAAATATTGTCCTACTTAACCCCAGAATGAATAAAATCTTGAATTTCAGCATTGCGGTCTTCTCAACTGTTAAAGTGGGGACAAACTGATACTTTACAAAAGATAAAAACTTTTCAGTCTACCTGTTTTCTTAATAACTGGAAATCAGTTTTTCACCAGCGTTTTCAGACTACAAAGAACATCCCTTTCTAGACTTGTTTGCTAAAGCATAAGAGTTATGTTAAATATTTTGCATATTTATTGTCAAAATGTCCTATTATTTAGTTTGCAAATGATTTTTTAACTATTTATGATTTTAAGGTATCATGAACTGGTTCAGAGTTTCACAGAATTCCAATCTAAATATTACCAAAGGACAATATCTAAAGGCTTATAATAACTTAAAGCAAAGCAAAAAAAAAAAAAAAAAAAAAAAAAATCTATTGACTGATAATATTATCTGTGTATTTGTGTAAACATAACCTTCAATAAATAAATAAAATAATCTTTGGGCTTTTCTAAGAAACCTATAGCTCAGAAAGATAAATGTAAGGGAAATTTTTAGCGACCTATGCTAGATTTGAATGAAGTATGTGCTTAAGAACACATAACATCAAAATTGTTTTACCCAATCCTATTACATATTCATTCAATGACGGATATCCCCTGGTTTAAGCCTGATTTATAATGTATTTCTTAAATATTAGTAATTAATAAGATGCGACAGTGCCAACACTGTGCACCCGATAGAAATATGGGTGTGTATGACAGATATATTTAACAAAAGACAATAAAAGTTCAAACCGTGCTGCATTGATATTCAGCCCAGCATCCTCCAGCTATCCAATAGGCGCCACCTCAGGGAAGTGGCGACATAAATTCATAGAGCTGAATCAGTGGGACTCATCTTAAATAGCTCAGTCCAAGACGAAGAACGGCTTTCGCATGTCTTCAGAAACCGTACGGGGGATTACAACACCCTTGGGTAGCGTTGCGCCTACGAGGTGCCCATTAAGAGTGGGACTACCTCCTGAGTCAAACACACAAATAAAGCTTTTGTGCTCACCTGTTTATTCGCGACGTATAAAGTTGTCTAGAGATTTCGTATATCAATTTATAAGTCTTAATAAATTATTCTCAGACCTGGTGGTGAATGTTAGCATCAGGTCATTTATTTTTATGGCCTGTGGTTAGAGAAAAAACTTTGCATGACCCGATTTGCATAGCAAACCGGATACGGTAACGTTTGGGGTAAAATGATGCTTTAGGAAGAGGAAGAAGGATTTATGGAAATAAAATTACCAAAGAGAGAAATATACTTCGGGATTAACTTTTCAGGTAACCAACTCTCGTTTTACTCTAAATTTTTGCTTTTGTTTTGACAGTTTTCTAAATATTTCTGTAGTACAGGTCAAAACTTTGTTAAAACATTCACAAGATATATATTCGGTATATAGCATATGCGTATATCTTGTATACAGTTTAAGATCAGTTTTATTTAAAGAAGTCGGATTAAATAATAGATTACCAACACTTTTTTAACAAAAGTATTTCTCTAACTAATATTTGCTGTTGGGTAAATATTAAAAATTAATGCAAACGCGCGAAAAATGTATTCCCCTTCGTTTATTAGAATTAAAAGAAACATTAAAATGTATGGTATAAGGGATAAACATGAAGATGTAATAAAAATCTACATACGCATTCCTCCAATGTACCCTATTCACTTGTTTTCTCCCTCCAGCAATATTAGGGGGGGGAGATATCTCGATCCTGTACTGCATAAAAAATAGTTCAATTGTTACGGGAGAGATTAGAAAATTTCTACAAAATTACTGCTTGATTTTTTAAATTTTATATAGGATTACCGTAATTTTAGATAGATAAGTCAAACACTATCAACTTTTAGTAGTAAGTCCCGGTCTGATTAGCTTTAGTATTGCAAAAATTTGGCCATTTCGCTACAAACCAAAAGAAACTAGTTCTTCTTGATCGAGCTTCAAACGCTGGATGAATCTCTCTTCCACTTTAAAATTTCTTAACAAAAGACAGTGACCTCAGCCTAAGGCACACCCTCACAAGTCAACTCTGTCGTATTTGCATATCAATAGTTCATCCTCTGATACCTTACGCCACGGTATATCGGGTTCATACTGCATAGCACAGTATGAAAAAAGTAAATAAATCGTGTAAAAGAAGCAGGTGATAAACGTTTAGTTTAAAGCGAAAAACAAATTTGCACTGGTAACAGGAAAAATAAAATTTCTTCAAATGTGCCGCCCTGACAGATACGTCGCAAACATAAAAAGTCAACATTTAAACACGTGTAAGCCGTGTCTTTTCTTCCTGAAATTACGGTAATAAAATTTATTGTTTATTGCTGTTTTAAGTGGCTGTACGCCATCGTCAAAAGAGAAGCGGAAAGGGTGGGGAGACTATCATACTCAATTCCAGGGAAAAAAGACGCATTTCATTCTCTGGTAGCATATTGTGGTGAAGTATAGCTCTCAGTTATCTACGATCTTTGATGCCCATAGAAAGTCACACCATTCCCCCATCTACATTTTTCGATGGTGTTGGGGTTTTGTCATTGGAGTGTTACTTTTCCATCCTGGAGTGGTGTCATGTTACATTTGACAAGCATGTTGAATGGCCGGATATCGGGTTTTTAACCGTACAAATATTATGGATTAGAATTATCTTTGTTCGGTTTAACAATAACATTGACCGCAAATGTGAAATATTGCACAAGGTCACGTGACAAGATTTGGTCTAGATATTACGTTTTTGTGCTATACAAGATATGTATATTATAAAACAACCATTAATCTAAAATTTTCTGTGCTTTTTATGATCCTCTTTGAGCAGTTTTAAGCACTTTGTCGATTTATCTAAGTGAAAGATAGTGTTAAGTAAATTTTCAAGAATTTTAAAAGGTTTCGTAGCCACATTCCTTATCGTATCAGAGCCCAGTCACTAGAATAAGGAATAACAAAACCAGAATCTGCAGGTGGGAGACCATTTGTTGGCATGAGTGTTTGTAGTCGTTTGTAGTCGTCTTAAGTAGTGCGCTCTGTTATAATTAGCCTTCAAGTTGCAAAATTTTAGTATTAAAGCTCTCAATCAATCACCACGACATTTGATATCATAGTGAGTCATATATGAAGATCACAATACGTGTGTGTGTGTGTGTGTGCGCGAGCGCGTAGGTGCGCTCTCTGATACTGAGAACTCTGATACTTTCAGTTTTAAGGATTAAATTCTGGTTTTACCAGTCCTCAGGTAGCAAAGTTTCATGCTGGATCTGTCAATTAAGCTACCAGTCTGACATTTGTTATTATGAATAATGTATCTCTGCTATTATTGCAAAATTCATATTTAAAAATTTTCGATATTTTATTTTATTTGTGCTAAATGTAGCATTTTGTAGTTCACAACTGTTGCAAAAATGTCATACGTTATATACTAGTTACTGGCGAACTAGTAAAAGAAAAAAAAATATGAATATTATAAAAACATAAGGAAATATAATTTTACGTTATCCTGAAAAGTACACAATTTGTAAATACGATCTTTTGCACTAACATTAGAGATGTATAGATAAAGTATCCACTCTTTTGATAGAAGCCAATTTGTGCACATGCATTTGGAATTTTTTACTATATAAAACAATATTTTAAGTACATAAACAACATAACAGATCTTTCTAGGATTTTTACCCTCTTAAATAAACAAAATTAGTGTAATATATTTTTTTCATACACTATATAATAATAGCCTAAGTCATCTGTCCATCTGTCCTGGAATTTATGAAGCCGTTGGACCTGGAATGGATAGAGACATCCATATTGGATTCTTGATCCGTTAGGCTTAGCAAAATTCAAAGCGAGTAAAGTTTATCTTCTAATAAACTATAGATCAGATTCTAAAAGAAATTGGTATAAATATACTTTATCACAGCAAAAAAATATTGTCGTCTTTAAAACATTCGAAATTCACCCTCCCCCTCCCTTTTCGTGCGTTTAATGCCATTATTTCCCCGGTTAAAAACAGAAGGTTAAATTTATCGATTTATCATAATAAATAAGTAAAAATAACATTTTTTCTAGCTTTATGACGTCATTCCTTTAATCATCTTATTTAATCATTTCTTATTTTAAATTATTTGAATATCGTCTGCATTATATTCATATGTTTTATCTATGAACTTAGATATTAAGTAAATAATTTTCTTTTATAGTTTGCTTAAATAATAGGTTAGGTACATAAGTGATAATTTTAAATTAATTATCGATTATTTTTTGTTTCAAGATAGTTCTCAGCCAAAAAACCAAACCATTTTTTACGAGGTACTTTACAATTTTAGAAATTTAAAAATTTTACTGATCCCGTCATATGACGGGCTATATGCTAGTTTGTAAACAATTAAGACATTCATCCATACTCCTAAAATACTATTAAAGCCTTACGCATAAATATGTGCATGCACATATACGTATATATAAATGCATACAGCTTGATGTGTCCCTGTTTTATTCATTTCTAGTTTTATCAATAAAAATTACTTTAACACTAAACTTTATTGAAAAATTTTATTTTATTCATTCAATTATTGTTTTATTCATTCGTAGTTTTATCAATAAAAATTACTTTAAAACTAAACTTTATTGAAAAATTTTATTTTATTCATTCAATTTTTGTTTTATTCATTCGTAGTTTTATCAATAAAAATTACTTTAACACTAAACTTTATTGAAAAATTTTATTTTATTCATTCAATTATTGTTTTATTCATTCGTAGTTTTATCAATAAAAATTACTTTAACACTAAACTTTATTGAAAAATTTTATTTTATTCATTCAATTTTTGTTTTATTCATTCGTAGTTTTATCAATAAAAATTACTTTAACACTAAACTTTATTGAAAAATTTTATTTTATTCATTCAATTATTGTTTTATTCATTCGTAGTTTTATCAATAAAAATTACTTTAACACTAAACTTTATTGAAAAATTTTATTTTATTCATTCAATTATTGTTTTATTCATTCGTAGTTTTATCAATAAAAATTACTTTAACACTAAACTTTATTGAAAAATTTTATTTTATTCATTCAATTATTGTTTTATTCATTCGTAGTTTTATCAATAAAAATTACTTTAACACTAAACTTTATTGAAATAAACATTAAAAATAAGGCAATTTCACGCAGCATGGCACATCTCAACTTATAACAATTCCGGCTCTTGTTTCAAACGGAAGGGTAGTTTATTGTTTGCCTATTGGCTGTAGTAAACATGCAAATGTATGAGAAGGGCATTAAAGTAGTTCGTGACGTTGCATGAAATTGCTTTATACTCATTAAATGCCATACTAAATAAGTTTTGGAAGCAAATTGAAAATAAAGGCATTTCATTAGAATGTTCTCTAATCAAGTATCTTATTTTCACTGCATGGAAGACTTTAGGTATATTTAAGCTGTAATTCTCTTTATATTTGAAATCTCCCTGTTCAATTATCCTTTTTTTAACGGCAATCTCTTTTTATTGTTTCAGACAGAGCAGGAGATGTGTTACGCTTGTGGACAACTCATCTCGGACAGATATCTGTTACACGTGAATGGCAGGTCATGGCACCTCCACTGCCTCCGTTGTTCAGTCTGTCAAGCAGCACTAGACCGGCAGCCCTCCTGCTTTATCAAGGACGATCATGTCTACTGCCGGACAGATTATGTAAGGTGGGCCAGGGCCAGCCGCTCTCATTTCTTCGCTTCTGCTTTGTTTCAATGTTCATTACTAAAATTGTTTATACATCTGAATCTTATATTCTATTGCATTACCCTTTACTACAAGTATCAATTGCATCCTACCGCGTTTACAGCATTACCTTTGGATTTAATTATGCTGAATTAGAAAGCTTTCAAATATTCGATGAAGACCGAAAATTCTATTTCACTCTGATTAAACGTTCATGAGTATACATAACGCAACTTATTAATTAGTTTTCTCATTCATTTTATATTTAAGAAATTATGTAAAGTAAAAAGACCCGTAGACAATAGCGTAGAAATGCGTGTGCGGGTGGTACCCGCACTGGGTACCAGCACTACAGGGGTGACAAAACTCTCTATTTTAGTCAATTTGTCAATTGAAAAAAGTATAGTAAACGATATTGATTGTTGGTGACGCAATGTCAAAATTGCCAGGGCAAAAAGGTATCACGTTTAAGTACAGTTATTTGGATTATACAAAAGAGAATAAAAATTATAAATATTTGAGTTTTATTAAATTGCATGATGATAATAATAATAATAACAATAATAATAATGTCATGCATTAGATACTATTAATATGTGAAAAGATTTCTTACATTTTACATTAAACTGGCCTATTAATAAAAATGTATTTTACTGTTTTATTGATGAAATAATTATTTACAAACAATTAGTATTTTTTCCTTCTCTATTAACCAGCTGAATGAAAAAATATTGCTCTCTGAAGAAATTTCATTTTATTTTTATGGACATGAGAACGATAAACTTGAGGACAATTGAACGTCAATTCCGTGACGGGTACCAACAGATCTTGTTGCACTACTATTCTTAGGTTGATAGGAACCAAGTTTAATAACGTAACGTTTTTGTTCAGTAGTTAGAGCTTCAGAAAAAAATTTCTTCGTCAGATAAGTTTGTTTCTCTATTAATGCTTTGTGGATCAATTTCACTGTGGAATAATGGGGTTTTTTTACTTCTACCATCTAAATCTTTAGGAAAAACTTTGCACCCTTTTGTTACCCTTTGTAACAACTATCAGTTGTATTCTGCAGTGCTTCCACCGTTGCGTTTGTGCTTAATTGTGCTGAATTAAAAAGCTTTGAAATATTCGATAAAGACTAGAATTTTTATTTCAGTCTTGAAAACTCTTGTGAATATGATTAATATAAGGCGAATACACCAATGATGAATATTATATTTCAATAACAGCCATATGGAATTCTAAATGAATATTTTTTAATAGATTAAAAATAAGTTTTATGAATTCCACTCTTAATTATTCCCTTCCTACTTTTTTAATGTATTCTGTTAATAACTAAAATTATTTGCAGATCTTATATTTAATTACATTGCAATAAGTATTAACTCCTTTGTAGCAAGCATGAGTTTGTATCATACAGTGCTTTCATTCTTGCATTTATATTAAATTTTATTGAATTAGAAAGCTTTCTAATGGGCAAAAACACCTATAATAGATCATGTATACTGCCGGACAGATTATGTAAAGTGGGCCATAGCCATCTTTTCTTATTTTTTCGTTTATGCTTTTTCGTTTATGCTTCCCCCTTTTTATAGCCGAGAAATAATCGAGATAAGTGTCGAGGATAGCCTGTCTAAACACCTCAATTTTTTTTTTCCGTTTACTAGTTTGTATCATTCTTGTCCCAGTTTACTCAGGAATGCCTTTATGATTTCCGTCAAGACCCTCAGTTCCTTCTGGCAATAGTAAATTGTAACAATAAGACAAACAGGCTAAAATAAAGTATAATTTTGATTTAATAAAAGTTACACAAAAATGATATAAGCCATCTTTGTTACGACAAGAGAAATTTTTAAAAATTTCACCAGCGTTTATTAAAATGCAAACGCATGCACTACTTTGGGCTCCGTTAGAAACAGGAGTTTTCAACTGGTGGCCCACGAAGGCTTTTTGAAAAAAAGAAATAGCTCCGTAGTTTTCTTCAATGAAATTCATTAAAAATCAGTCCAGAACTCGACGTGAACATTTGTCCTTGCTTTACCTTCTGGGATTACATTAGCGTAGATGGTGGTAGACATCCGGTTATTACCGGCCTGTTTTAAAGGGGATTAGAATATAGATAGGGGATCTCCAAATACTACCTTGCACGCAGGTGATTAATAGCTCAGAACCGGCCCTGTACATAGGTTTATTTGTATGAAAGAAAATCCAGTAGTAGTACTTTGTTTGGGGCACCTGAGCTTGAGCCGCATCCCCAATGGTGACGGTGAGATTACTCTTCAAGGTGTGCATCAGTAAATTAAAAAACATTTTAGAATGAAGGGAATTTAATTAGAACACTCGTTAAATTAAGATCAATGATGAAGGGCCCTAAATAGCAAGTTACTAAAAAATGAAAAATAACAGTACAGTTTTATGAACTGGTACTAGAATGATAGGAAAAAGGAAAATTTTTGGTGGATGCAAGCATCACAATTTTTTTTTTTTTTTTTAAGTATGAAAGAAAATGAGATTTTCATTGTCTGTTAAGCTAACTTTCTCCTTTGATTATATAGCATCAACTGTTTTCTCGACTGAACAGAACTTAATATTTTAATAATTGTTCTTTTTTTTACTTCAGTCTGATTGTACTTAACGTTGCACATTTAGTCTTATAGTCATACACAGTTATTTTGTGTGAAATAAAAGAGATATAACAGGAGTGTCAGATTGGCGACCCGTGGGTCTCATGTTTCGAAAAAAGTCGTAACTCCATAGTTTTTTCTTTGATTCATTAAAAATCAGTACAGAACTTGATTTATACATTCGTACTTGATTTGTATTGATTTTTAATGAATTAAATCTTCTTCTTCCTTTATCTTCAGGGAATAGCATTAATAAAACTGATGGTGAACATTGGTCTATTGCCTGATGCTGGTGGCTATCCGCAATATTCCCTCTAAATTATCCCTTTTAAAATGTCTTTTTTATTGCATTATTAATATTAATTTGACTCTAGGTATATTTTTTTCTTTTTGACATTTATCAATATTTATTCAAATATACTGATACTATTGAATGATAGTCTTCAAAATTCAATTGTTTGGGTTCTAAATGTTTTTGTTTATTTTTATTTGAAAATATTTTATGCCATAGTAAAATAATTATTGTTATAAAAGCTTAAATTATTTTGCTTAAATATTAAAAAAGCTAATTCTCTATTTGATTTCTTGCTTTCTCATGTTTATTTTACATTTAAAATCCCCCGATAGCCCAACATTTTATAACACAATGGTTTCCAACTGTTTTAAGTTACTGAAATGACTAGATCTTTATTTTTAATTAAACTATGATTATTATTTTATACTGGTACCGTTGTCCTATTTGTAGAATTTTATGAAAATTGTCCAAATAGGAAATTGGGGCTCACAATCATACATAAGGTTTCTAATGTCTCCTTTCAGACCTTACAAGTCGGAAACCTATGTTCTTTATGTTTCCCACCAGGCCGTTATGGTAATGACAAGTCATCTATAATAATGCTTCAAATTATTAAAATCCAAACACTTAGACTATAGAATACTTTTTCAACAAAAAAAGAAGAAAAAACCATGGTTATACTGAGAGTAACTAAAGTAAAGAAAGTTAAGTGTTAAGGACAGCTCTGTTTTGACAGTTCAAAAAACTTCTAAACTGTATTATTCTCTCCCCAGTCTATTCTGGAGTACCTTCGTGTTTTCCATCAGGACACTCTAGTTTATTCTGGCCCCTGTGAACTGTAACCGTAGGGCAGACAGGCTCCCCACACCCCTCCGACCCGTATTCAAACATAAAAACCCCTCCCCCAAGCAATTGCTCGTGACTGAAAAATGTACCCCGGGCAATAATTCAAGCAGGGACTGCAAGTAAGTCGGACACTTTCGGCGCGGATTTCCGTCCGTCCCCGTGAGTTACGGTTCGGAAACTGGCGAAGCATTCCGGACTCGACAGGGGGCATGTGAGCAGGGTTCTCGAGCACGCTGATAAATTAGTGATCGGCCGCTTGACATGTTGTTCCCGAGGTTGTTCGCAAGTTACCGTCGCAGTGGGGTTTCCTTCACATTTCCCTCCCCTCGTAAAGGTAGGTTTTGAGACGGCGAATGCCTTCTCTATCCGTAATTTCCTTAAAATGTCCATGGATAATAACATTTTGATATCTGTTTCGGACATATTGAACGATCCAAGCTATTAACTCAGAGAAATTATTTGTATCACAAATCTTCCCTAGTAAAAGTAAATTTGGGGACGTCAGTTGTTTTCTCTATGCATAATCACTTTACAACCAGTAAGTTGTCTAGGTATAATATCAATTTGTTATCTGTTTTGAGTAAATTGAGCAATCCAAGCTATTGATTCTAAGTAATTATTTCTACCAAAATCACCGTAACTATAGATTCGGAGATGTCACTTTCTCCTGCACAATTACTTTACTACCTCTAAGCCTTCCATGAACAATAAATAATACTTTCATATCCTTTTCGGGCATATTGAACGATCTGAGCTATTGACGCTGAGAAATAATTTCTAGCAAAATTTCAATGTGCCTCATCGTGACTTTTAATTTTTCATTAGGTAATAAATTACATTTAGATTATAAATGTAATAAATTTATTTGGTATTTTAAAAATTACGTTTGAAAGTCAAAACATGATCACATCACCCCACTACTGTCCAAAACAAGTTCACTGCCCATCACCATTGTCCCACCGCCCTTCGGGGGGCAGTATCACTTCTGTTGAGAACCAATGCTCTATCATATGAAGTAGTGAAGTCTCAGTAAGAAATAACCCATTTCACAAATACCGACTCCTTTCTTATTGTTCTGACGTCAAACTGTGAGTGTTTTTACAAATGCTTTTATTTATCTATAAAATTATATAAATTTCTTTTTCTTAGTATCATTGGAAATTTATATTTATGAACACATTTATATAGTATATAGAAGTCTTATAAGATTTTTTTATGGTTATCTAACCTAGATCAATGATGGTGCAAAAGTCTTTTTTTCAACTCCTCTTCTTAGCCCACTCCCTGTTTCTAATCATGGATCTTGTTGGTGCTTCAACCACATTTGGCGAAATTGGCGTGCTTGCAGCTTGCGTGCGTGGCGTGCTTGCAGCGTGGCGTTTGAAATCTGGCGAGGGGATCGTAACTCAACAAATTGATACATAAACAAAAACAACATTTTGAGGAAAAATTTTACAAAAATTGAATATTTAAAATCTAATTGAATTAACAAAGAAAACACAAAGGTAACACATAACATTCATACTAAATAGACTGAAACATTCACTTAATCACAAATTAAATAAACTGAGTGTGATTTTCATCACAAATTTGTGATTTAGTGTAAATTGTAAAATTAATTTAAATTCGATGCGAGTGGAAATTCTATAGCCGAAAGATATATGCTTCCGCTTGTTCTCTCATGGGCCTCAACCGGTCATAAAATTCAAGGTAGCACCCTAAATAGAGAAGTAGCCTATTTATCAAACCTTTGGAATTGTAAACTTAGCATATGTCATTTTAAGTCGCGCTCGATCATTGCAAGGCATAAGACTTGAAATTAAATCCAATTTTATTTGCAAGACCATGTAATCTTGCAGCGAAAGAGGAAATGGAACGAAAAGAAATGAAAATAACATCGATAAAACGAAATTTAATTGTTAATAGAAATAAATTCACAAAAAAATTGGAAAATACCAAGAGAAAGTTAGTCCAAAGGGATGAGGGAGGGTAGGCGGGATCTCATCCAGCAAAAACTCTTTGACTTAAAAGAAACTGTATTTTGAGTGGAGGTTGAAGAGGAGTTGTAAAATTGAAAATTTTTTTTCAAATCTCTTATTTCTTCTTTCTTTTCGTCTTTTTGAGGAAGAGGTTCTAAAGTCTTAATCAGTAAACTTTACAAGTAAAACTGTACAGTGAACTTTCAATCTCATAAATTTCACTGCACACATACACACAAAGTACATACATACATATGTACATAAATCTTACACATACATGCATAGTTTTGTATGTATGCATAAATAAGTCATAAAATGGATCACCAACGCTGTGCATAATTTCATTGTATTTTGAAAAATATATTTGCAGCTACATTGTGTCTTTTAATTTACTTTCCAAGTTTATTACCAGGTTTAAGTTTACCTAGTAAATACTAGATCATATTTAATTTACGATTCAGTTCTTACCAGACTAATTTAACATAATTTTATTATTAACTAGGAGAATAAAAAAAATTTCGACACATCCTTTTATTTTTTTATACAAAATTACATACTTTGTATGAAAAAAAAAAAAAAAATATCGAAAACTGAGTGACATAATCAGCAAAATTTATAGTAGAATATTATTTCATCTTGCTCTTAAGACCAGCTTTTTCAAACTTTCAACTGCATTTATACTCATACCTATATTCACTGAAAGTAATGCTATATTTGTCAAACTCTTGTGACCAGTTTTATTGCGAAGAAATGTTTTCACTCTTTTTATGGTTGAATAACTTTCAATACTTGCAGTTTAAACCAGTAATGTAGGATGATTTTAAAAAATATTGCAATACACACATTGAAAATAATTCGGGGAAGGTTCAGACCCCTTGTATCCGACTACCTTGCTTTGCGCTTTTTATACGAATGAAATCTATATTTTAGTAGTTTTATAAAATAAGATCCACAACTAGAATAACTCTAGACAAATATTTTTATTCAGTACCTAAATGGGAATTATACTTATATAAAAGTTTAAGTAGGTATGTATGTTTTTTATATAATAACTAATTTTCTTCATCGTAAATAGTGAATAATTAGAAAAATAGAATTTGTTTTATATACGAAAAAAAACTGTATTATAGTAGTTTTATAAAATAAGATCCACAACTAGAATAAATCTAGACAAATATTTTTATTCAGTACTTAAATGGGAATTATACTTATATAAAAGTTTAAGTAGGTACTTATGTTTTTTATATAATAACTAATTTTCTTCATCGTAAATAGTGAATAATTAGAAAAATAGAATTTGTTTTATATACGAAAAAAAACTGTATTATAGTAGTTTTATAAAATAAGATCCACAACTAGAATAAATCTAGACAAATATTTTTATTCAGTACCTAAATGGGAATTATACTTATATAAAAGTTTAAGTAGGTATGTATGTTTTTTATATAATAACTAATTTTCTTCATCGTAAATAGTGAATAATTAGAAAAATAGAATTTGTTTTATATACGAAAAAAAACTGTATTATAGTAGTTTTATAAAATAAGATCCACAACTAGAATAAATCTAGACAAATATTTTTATTCAGTACTTAAATGGGAATTATACTTATATAAAAGTTTAAGTAGGTACTTATGTTTTTTATGTAATAACTAATTTTCTTCGTCGTAAATAGTGAATAATTAGAAAAAAAAATAGAATTTGTTTTAGCTTGGTGAGTTATTTTAGAGGCCCTGTAATTGACAACAAGAATCAGTTGATTGGGCGGAAAATGAAAGAAATAGCAATTCAGTTGCTATACCATGATAACTAGTCCACTCTTGTAACCAGTTTTATTGCGAATAAATGTTTTTACTCTTTTCGTGGTTGAATAACTTTCAATATTTGCCGTTCAAATTAGTAATGTAGACTGATTTTAAAAATATTACAATGCCTACATTGAAAATATTTCGGGGAAGGTTCAAACCCCTTGTATCCCACTCCCTTGCTTTGCACTTCATATACCAAAGAAATCTATATTTGAGTAGTTTTATAAAATAAGATCCACAACTACAATAAATCTAGACAAATATTTTTATTCAGTACTTAAATGGGAATTATACTTATATAAAAGTTTAAGTAGGTATGTATGTTTTTTATATAATAATTAATTTTCTTCATCGTAAATAGTGAATAATTAGAAAAATAGAATTTGTTTTATATACGAAAGAAAACTGTATTATAGTAGTTTTATAAAATAAGATCTACAACTAGAATAACTCTAGACAAATATTTTTATTCAGTACTTAAATGGGAATTATACTTATATAAAAGTTTAAGTAGGTACTTATGTTTTTTATATAATAACTAATTTTCTTCTTCGTAAATAGTGAATAATTAGAAAAAAATAAAATTTGTTTTAGCTTGGTGAGTTATTTTAGAGGCTCTGTAATTGACAACAAGAAACAGTTGAATTGGCGGAAAATGAAAGAAATAGCAATTCAGTTGCCATACCATGATAACTAGCATATATAGAGCACAATTAGAAAAGGAAAATTTCTTTTAAATTATTTTAATGCAAAATAAAACTAGATTTTAGTATTTTAAAAAATTATATCTGCAGTTACTAAAAATCTAGATAAATTATTTTCATGCAATATTTTGACATGAGTTATACGTATATATATTTATATACACACAGACGCACACACATGTAAAGAATATTTGGAAAAGAAAAAAAAAAGATTTTTCTTTTACCTCGGTGAGTTATTTTAGCGTTTCTCGGAGGACAATACGACAATTGTCGAGTGGGCGAAAAATGATGGAAATAGTAGTTTTTCAGCGGTTATTGCATAGCAACAAGCCTATAAAATTACTACTAGGAAAAGTCTGTTAAAGGAGGAAAAAATGACAACTGGGAAAAGAAGAAATACTGAGTAAATCCGAAAATATGTTTTCACTTACCACGAAAGAAAAAAATAGGAAGTGAGAAAATGCAGAACTTTAACCCTAAGTTTTTTTCAATACTTTACTCATAATAAAATCTGGGAAGCAGATTTCCTCCAGAGAAAAAGGGCAATCAAACACGAGTCACACCAACGTTTAATTAACTAATATAGCACTGAAATCAATTCGGTTCTAAACAAGAAAGATTAATTGGAAACAAAAACTTCATTAGAAATTAAGGTTTTTTCCCTTTAAACACCTTTGTGCAGATGAAAGGATAAAATTACCTAAGATTAAGGCTTTCGTATCAAAATTTAAAAAGGTCCTTTTTTTTTAAATTTTGATAAAGAGCTATTAAAGTAATAATATTTTTTTAAAACTTTACAATGATTTTTTTTTCCAGAGTGAAATATACTTTTTGCTATAAATGAGTGCTAAGAATACTTATTATTGATATACATCAGTGAATATTTATTTTTGATTTTACATTACATTAAAACAAAGTCTGTGATTTACTTCTTCTAAATGCCAGATTATTTTTCTTTTTCTTTCTCGTTAGTAATTAACAAATTTATAGAAATCCATAATATGCATTAAGAAAAATTTAGGCCAAAGGAATTTTTCAGCTAACTGCTATTAATTATAATTAAATACAGTTAATCTAAATGAAGAAAAAAAGGCTAAAATATTGAACTTACAAACTGAATAGTATAAATATTATTCTTGATTAAAATATAATTAATGATAAAGATTATAAAAAAGTGTTAAACGTTTGAAATAACGCATCAACTGGCACAGGCAGCTTGTTGAGGCTATTGAGCAATACTAGGGGTATTTTTAGACAATGAAATGAGATTCGCCTCGTTTTACTTAGTTGCCGAGATACAGTCACTGAACACATGCACAAGCTTTCGTCGGATTAATGACAAAGTGACAATGAAAGAGCTTGAAGAACGTGTTTATGTGTGTATCTGGGAAATGTTACTAAAAACTTGGTAAAAAGGCATTTCAATTGTTTAATCAAGAACACAGAAAGGACTCTATGTCTTCCAATGCAGCGCTATGATGGGTTTGAGCATTTTGAAAAAGACAAAATATTGGATGGTGAGGATCTCGGTCAAAGATCGAGGTGATGCTAGCTTTGTTTCATTTGTTAGAAAGACATTGTACATCATGAATTTGAACCACGTAGTCAGATGATAAAAATACGATTGTACCAGGAAATTTTAGTCTGCTTGAGGGAGGCTGTGTGCATCAAGAGGCCTGAGATTAGGTGGGAAAAAAAAATACTTGGATAGTGCCCTGGTGCACCATGACAAGCATTGGCTCAAGCATCGCTCCTCAACCGCAAGGATCTGCTAAACCTCAGACTACGGTTTTGCCCCAACCATTTTATACTCAAGACCTAGCTTCAGAAGAACTTTTTTCTGTTTCACAAACCTAAAATCACTTTAAAAGTATGCAGTTTCCAAACCATACAAGGTATTCAGGACAATGCGACAACAGATCTTCGAGTCATTCTAAAAAGTGCGCTTTAGGAGGCTTTCCAAAACTGGAAGCAATATTGGGAACTGTATATTGCAACTGAAAGGGACTACGTTGAGGAAGGTAGTGAATAAAATACTGTTAAATAAGCAATAGAGATTTTATAGCAAAAGTTCGCTCCTTTTTCTGAATACACACTACTTATTTCGTAGGATCATAACATTAAATAAATTTCAGGGGTAATTTGGGTGTAACATTCAAAATACAACTACTGTTGTACCCACGTCTTTTTCTTATTCTCAATCTTCGTGGATAACTAGACTATATTACATAGGGTGGCCACGTATGCGGTCGATGAGAACCGCATTCTAATTTTTCGTAACCTAAAGAGCTGCATTATAATTACGAACGGTACCTGAACGGTACCTAAAAGGAACATGATCAGTAACTTGATCCAGAATAGGTGTCAAAATGGAAGTTTCGTATGAATCACACTATTCTTTACTAAAACTAAAGTTTGCCTTTAGGCTACGACCCACCATTCTACTCGATTCAGCGATAAATTTATATCATGGCTAACTGCTAAGACGAATAATATACATACAGCATCCACAACCAAATCTAACATCAGAAATTTTTTTCACAAAAATCTTTAACAGAACCAGTAACATATATATATATATATATATATATATATATATATATATATATATATATATATATATATATATATATATATATATATATACATATATATATATATAAACATATATATATATACATACATACATACATACATACATACACACACATATATGTGTGTGTATTCATGCTTTTGAATAACATTAAGTTTCATAAGTAATAGAGAACGAAATAAAATTACTTGTGGATATTGAGCAGTCGTAGTTTACCATATTTCAAACATATATTCTACTTTCATAAGAGTCGCACATTGGCTGATCTTGCTTTACTACCCATAAAGAGTTATAAATAACTTGGTGAAAAATAGAGAAACTCCCAGAATTATACCCATATAAATATTTATTTATTAATGGGAATCGTACTCTGACACTTAGCTTCAAAATTTATTTAGGGATTAAATACACATATACACATATATGTACGTATAGCTGAAATTTATATCTCACTTTCTCTATTGTCGTAGAGAACTAGGCTGTATTATATCTATAAAATCACTAATAACTTGAACCAAAATAGAGAAACTCCCAAAATTATTACTTTATAAATAAATTGTTATTTATTCAAATTTAATTTTAATACTCAGCATTAAAAATTATTTAGTAACTTGATATTTGTACAGAACCTTCCAAAATTTGCTTCTCACATTCATATAATTATTAATATAGCTCTCCCATTTCTCCTTCTCAACTTCATAAGAAACGAATAAAAAACCCGAAGAATTCTTTAAATTGTTGTGAAAATTTTCCCATTTATTTGGCAGCCGAAAATAATCGGTTCCGATGCACTCCGGTATCGATCCATCAGTGTGGATTAAAGTGCTGACGTGGTGAAAGTGTTGCGGCGGAAACGGAAGCATCCCCCAGGGGCTACCGTTTAAAGGGTGTCCTGTGGGACAATTGACACATAATGATTCGCACGAGGAAGTAAATTATGGGCCCCACATGCGAAACCAAAGACCAATGAAATGGTTCATGAAGCAGGAGCTTTTACAAATAGCTCTCATTCACTCTTTAAAGAACATTGGGTTTTTATATTTATCAAAATAGATTTTTCCAGTAGGAATTTGTAGGGTAGCTCATCCTGTTGAATATTTTTATGTGAGTTTTCCGGCATAGTTATTAGATTTTTGACATCTTGAAATGCTGCCGTGAAGATCATTCCAAAGATGGTGAAAGAGCTGGAGCAGATATTGTTAAGTTGGTTTGTGAAAATTCATTTACAGGTCGTGACGTAAAGAGTACAAAGGATTCGAAGAGTTTATTCTCCTTTTTACTTAAAATTCTTAGGCTATGTTCCTAATAAAATAGCTGAAGTAAATGAAAGTATTATCTGTCTTAATGAGGCAAAAATAGTTATTTAAATTCGTCGGGTAGTTCATCTTTCAAACCATATTTATGGGAGTTTTTCGGCACAGTTATTAGATTTTGGGGGTTTTAGAAGGATGCAGTAAAGATCATTAAAGATGGTGAAAGAATTGAAGCACATACTAAGTTGTTTTAGAAATTTTCATTTACAGTTCGTAATGTGGTGGGGACAAAGAATCCGAAGAGCTTCATTTTTATTTAAAAATGCTTTGGATATGGTCATAGTGAAAAAGATAAATGGAAAGTATATCTGTTTAAGGATGGCAAAACAGTTATTCGAATTGAGACACAGGTTTTGAAGTGGGTAAAATAGATTTTCCCTGTAAGAATTCTCAGGGTAGTTCATACTGTTGAATATTTTGTGAGTTTTACGGCATAGTTATTGGATTTTTGACATCTTGAAAGGCTGCAGTGAAGATTATTCCAAAGATGGTGAAAGAGTTGGAGCACATATTGCTAAGTTGGTTTTTTAAAATTCATTTACAGGTCGTGACTTAAAGAGGACAAAAGATTCGAAGAGCTTAATTCTTTTTTTTTTTTAAACTTAAAAATTGGTACGGCTATGTTCCTGATAAAATAGCTCAAATAAATGAATTAGTATCTGTCTTAACGAACCCTAAATAGTTATTTAAATTCGTGGAGTAGTTCATTCTGTGGAATATTTCTATCGGAAGTTTCCGACACAGTTATTAGATTTTTAGAATCTTAAAAGAATGCAGTAAGGGCCATTAAAGTGGTGAAAGAATTGGAGCTCATATTCTTAAGTTGTTTTAAATATATACATTTAGAGTTCGTAATGTAGTGGAGACAAAGAATTCGAAGAGTTTATTCTTCTTTTTATTAAAAAAAATGATAGGGCTATGTTCCAAATAAAATAGCTAAAATAAATTAAAGTAAAATCTGGTTTTAACGAGCCAAAAATAGTTATTTGAATTCACCAGATAATTCATTCTGCGGAATTATTTTTATGGGAGTTTTCTGCCACAATTATTAGATTTTTGTTACCTTTAAAGTCTGCAATGAAGACCATTCTAAAAAGGGTAAAAATATTTGAAGCACATATTTATTAGTTGCTTTATGAAAATTTATTTAAATGTCTTGACTTAGAAAGAACAAAGGTTTCGAAGAGTTTATTTAATTTTTAATTTAAAAGAAAACTTCTGCTTGTTCCCAATTAAATAGTTAATATAAATTAAAGCAGTATTTGGTTTCATGGGCCAAGGGCACAAGATGACACAAAAAAGGGAATTTTTGAAATGTGTAGTGGTAGCCATATGAGTAAGTCGCAACATTGCGGTGTAACGGCGTGATTTAGCGGTGTATCGTCAAAGAACTTTGCTTTGAAAGGTGGACTTGTGTGGATACAAAAGGATTGTTTTCTACGGTACCATGAAGTGTACACGGCCGTGCACTATAGTAAAGGAACAATATACCAGACGACACGGCACCTTCTCTGACAGCTAAAAAAATGATCGCGGACGACAAAGGATTTGCCGCTTCTCAGATGTAGCCGCTAAGCCCCTGGCTTTGCGGCCGATGATGGTTTAACCCGGACCAATGCAGATGGTCGAAGGTGAGGTCATCGCTAGGTGACCCAATAATAAAATTGTGGGTGAGGCCCCTCCCCTAGAAAGAGACGAAGAAGATTTTTTTTTGGAGAGAAGTTAGTTAGTTAGCAATTAGCTAATTTAGAGGTCGCCTTGACCAGTCTCTCCACCGGAGAGTTTTTTTGCTATAATCGCACCTTGGGATCTTTTCTTGAAGGAGTAGCCCGCACCGGCTAACTCGGAGGTCGCCTCGACCAATCTCTCCATCGGAGAGTTTTCATTAGCGAAATCCCGTCTTGGGATAAATATCTTGTGAGATTTAAGCGATACCCTGTGCTTTGGGTTTCCGTATTCTAATATAATCCTCTTCACGATTGTTTACTGTTCTTCAGAATTAACAGTGCAGATCTTCTACTTGTCCTTCAGCGAATTATTGAGAGAGCTACGAATTGATTCTTCCGTCTTCGCACCCATATTTCGGCAGAGACTGAATTAATTTAGGTACCCGTCTCTACTCAGGCCTACGTGTACTAATCACTTACCTGTGATCAGATGTTTTTTTTTATAGTTGTGAAATGATGTATATAGCAGAAGCGTCAATAAATATATTACTTCAGATATATCTGATTCTTCCTTGTGTCTCCTGAAACAGGGACCGGATACGTTACAGCGGGATAGTGACCTTGAGCAAGTAAACACTTTGCCATTTTAGTAACTATGGTTAAGTGGAAGCTTTGCAGAGGAAGTTTCGGCATTTTTACAACATGGTGCCGTGTCATCAAAACACACGCTTGGTCCCCTAGATAGGCCAGATTTGTCTATTTGGGATATTTTCTTGTGGGGCTATTATCCCAAGGATAAAGGGTACAGACTCGATTCTGGATGAGTTAAACCAGAGAATTCAGGATGAATCTAACTGAGATATCCCAGCTGAGGTATTGCAGCAGTCAATGAGGAATCTCAACAACAGATTTCAAGAATGCATTCGTACAAAAAGATGGCATCTAAAGGACGCAATTTTTAAAAAATAATAAACTCCATTAAAGTTTCTTAAATCGCAAGTTTTAAGGTTTCAATTACAATGAATAAAATGATTTACTTCGATTACTTATGGTTTGATTGGATTGTTAAAAAGTTCCCTTTTTTCGTGTCACCCTGTCTTTATTTAAATTCGTAGGGTACCTCATTCTGAGGAATAATTTTATGGGAGTTTTCGCCACCAGTTATTATATTTTAGATACTTTAGAAGGTTGCAATGTCGATTATTTTAAACATGGTGAAAGTGTTGTAACAAATATTGTTAAGATCTTTTATGAGAATTAATATTCTGAACGTAACGTGAAAGGGACAAAGAAATTGAAGGGTTTATATCCATATGTGTGTGTATACATATATAGGAAACCAGGGAAAATATTTCCCACCGATTACACGAGAAATTAGCCCCTAATATTTGATTTGCCCGGTTTTGTTAGGAAAAAAAAAACCTCAATTTGGAAGAATGAGGCCATCAGAAAAATAAGTTCAGCTTTGTAAAACTTTACGTTTATTGAAGATCGAAAAGCATTGGTCTAACCGACCGTCTATACAGTGCAACTGCTCTGCATAGGATGCCCAAGAATATACACATCTTCCACCTATCTCAGACTCAGAGCAATCAAGTCATGTGATTTTGTTCCTATAAGACTAAAGATTGTTCAGCAATTTTTGGGAGGGAAGAGTAAACCTTGATCATTTACATTAGCTCGAAACTACACAGGTAGTAATTTAGTTTTTACAGAAATAATACCATTTTAATGGGACAGCTGAAAAATATTGCCAATGGACAGAATATTATCATTTATTCTAGCATTAGCTTCGAGAGATGGGTAAAAAGAATTTAAGTCGGAGAACACTCTTTTACCTGACATTTTATGGCTGGGTAATCAGCTATTAAAAAATGAGAAGAGAAAAAAAAAAGGAGAATTTGGTATGTATATTTTAGGGTTAATAATTTTGCTATATTACACAAGCAGGCACACTTATAGATCTAATAGAATTTAAAATATAAAGATAAAAATATCATAAAAATCTAATGAATGAACAGACATCATGTTAACATCTGTTTTACAGTAGTTATTGCTTAGCAAAAGTAAGTGTTTGAATTATCTAATCATATCAACTAGGCTGTTTGAACAAACAATTACAAATTTTTGTAATCAGCCTACAGACGCATTGCAATAAGCTTGAATAATATTAAGCTTATTAGAAATTTCTAGATAATTTTCCAATTAGCCGTATGAATCACAAATTTTTGGTACTCTTTGCAATAAGACGATTTTTCCAATTTGCCAGTCGCATATGTATTGTCTCAGTAAAGACAATTTTATTAATTTATAAAAATTAATTTTCTATTTTAAATATAAGGAAGCTCAACAATAATACTGTTGCTATATATATAATAAATCGAACATAATATTAAATGCTGAATTTTATTATTATTATTGCTTTTCCTAAATTGTGTAGTTATTTGACGAATTTATTTCCTATTTTATTACTGACCTTTGTCTAGTATTTAAGTTTCCTTTTGCTTAAATCGATATATCATCCCCTTAACTTATTATTTTGAAAATGTTTCAAGGTAAAGGAAATGTATCAGTCTAAAATTATCTACTAGTCTTCTGATAAAGAAAAATATAAAAGATAATTTTGATAACAATTAAGTAATTGTTATCAATTATTTAGTTGTTATGCTCCATATAGCCACAATTTTTAAATTGTTTAGCTTCCCAATGTTTTGTTTTATTTTAGAACAGAAATTAATCTCACGAGTTAATTTTTGTCAGTGTTTTTAAGTACTGATTTATGGTTTGAGAATCTAAAATCGTGAAATTAAACATTTGCTTCATCAGCCATATTCTCTACAGCTATGATATATATATATATATATATATATATATATATATATATATATATATATATATATATATATATATATATATATATATATTGATATCTAATGTTTAGCATCCAGGGCCTTTGCCAGATGGGGTTTGGGGGCTCGACGAAATACTGTAGCCTCCCCCGAAATACTGGAGTTTATAGTATTGCATTTTAACATTGAAAACATTAACATTTTACATTTACAAATATAAGTTTTTAAAACTGTTTAAACTTAATTAAAATTGTAATTTTAAATATTAATTTCAATGTTTTATATATCTAGCTACTTTATAATTTCAATATTTTTGCCTCATTCTACTTTATATACATTTACTGAAACATATTACGTAAGATTCCGCATGGACTTTCAGATGCATATAATAATTATATATAATTTTCTCTGCTTTTATTGATATTAAATTTTATATAATTTTTAATGCTATTATTAATATTAAATATTAATATTAAATTTTATTTAATTTTAATGCTAGTATTATAAAATAATAATATTAAATTTTTACATAATGTTCAATGCTATTATTGATAATAAGCATTAATATTAATTTTTAGTACTCGGAGGTCGCCTCGACCAATCTCTCCATCGGAGAGTTTTCATTAGCGAAATCCCGTCTTGGGATAAATATCTTGTGAGATTTAAGCGATACCCTGTGCTTTGGGTTTCCGTATTCTAATATAATCCTCTTCAGGATTGTTTACTGTTCTTCAGAATTAACGGTGCAGATCTTCTACTTGTCCTTCAGCGAATTATTGAGAGAGCTACGAATTGATTTGATTTTATTTAATTTTAATGCTAGTATTATAAAATAATAATATTAAGTTTTTACATAATATTCAATGCTATCATTGATAATAAGCATTAATATTAATTATTGAGATTATTATTGATTAATCCAATGTGTTTAAAAATTACTTTTCTATGAATTTTATTATTTTTTTTTTAAATGTTTCTAGAGACTAAACTTGTTATAGATTCTTACAAAATGTTTACCAAAACACCACGTATATGTGTTAATATAAATCTGGGTATTTGTTTAAAATTTTAAAGTTATTAAAACTAAATTTAAATTTAGAAATTCGCCAATCTTTTTATGGAAATTAAATGCCCAAATAAATAATATTCCCCTTAAACTATTCAGTTTATTAGCAAAATAATATCTCCAAAATATTAAGAAATATCTGTAAGTATTAATAAGATAAAAATAGAAGAAATAATTATAAATTAATATACTAAGAACATTTTAAGAATTAATAAAATATTTTGAGACCATTCTGAATACATGATATAAGAAAATGTTATTTTCTCTCTGTATTAATGCTCTATATTAATGCTCTCTATATTAATGCTCTTATTAATATTAAATATGAATATTAAATTTTATATAGTTTTATGCCTTTTTTAGTTAAAAAGTAGTGAAGGGTCGAAGAGGGGAATCAGACAGAAGTGAGGTCCCCCCCCCCTCACTGAAACTAAATTCTGGCTTAGACCTGGTTTAGCATATTGTATTGATGAAAAAGAGGAATTTTGGAGATAAAAGGAATGTTACATCAAGCCAAATGCATAGCTCCCTTTTTTATTAATATAAAAATTTGAAGTTCCCCACTCACGTCAAATTTTTATCCCATCAGCAAATTATTAATATTTAAATAAAAATTATTTCTTCCTCCCCAGTCGAGTCTCCAAATGTCGCGGCATCCGAATTCGCTTTTCACTTGCAGCCGGAGAGTACCCAGAATTCCTGCCCCAGAGGGATTGGAGCGTGTTCAGGGTGACATAAATGGTTCCTTGATAGGCGTAATTAGGTGCTAAGTGGTCCCGGCTTTTCCGGTCTCTTGGGATACTCCCTCGGGACCTATGTTTTTCTGCCCATTGTGTTCCATTTCAGGAAACCTGCAGAAAGTTCTCTCTCCTGGATCGATAGCGTCACGTGATATCAAGTAACAACACACACACACACACACACACACACACACACACTTCAACATTATATATAGAATATATATATATATATAAACAATCTGCTTAGAGTTAGAAAAAAGCATTTCAACCATCACGAGTGGAACGGACAAAAATGTGAAAAATTATAGGTGGTATTTCACACTTGCACAAAACACACACAAAAATTATATATATATATATATATATATATAAATCTTTATAGCGTGGAATCTTGAAAGATAAGCATTTTATATTATCTTTTATTAGACTCATGTGAAATGCCAAACAGTGGTGTAAAATGCATAGTATAGGAAAGTGTGGAAAAACACACACATGCACACACACACACACACACACACACACACACCCACACATATATATATATATATATATATATATATATATATATATATATATATGTGTGTGTGTGTGTGTGTGTGTGTATATAGTTGAAGTTGGTAATGAGAAATGAAATTTAAAAATAACCATAGGGCTAAATAACAATGTTTAATGATATTGTGTCTAATTAGTAGTACCTTCATAACATCATTAAACAAAATAATTGTTTTGAGAGATGTGATCTAAACGTTAAACGCATCTTGGTATTACAATTTTTACATGAAAAAGAACAGGGCCGTAACTGGGCGTTGCAAAGGTGGCATTTGCCACGGGCGCATCAGTCTTAGGGGCGCTGAAATGAAAATGGCTTCCGAAAAAGGACGATTCGTCCCGAGTAGAAGTAAGCGAAATTTGAAAGATAATTTTTTTAATTATAAAATCCAATGTGTTTAAAAATTACTTTTTTATGAATTTTATTTTTTTTTAAATGCTTCTAGAGACTAAACTTGTTATAGATTCTTACAAAATGTTTACCAAACACCACGTATATGTGTTAATATAAATCTGGGTATTTGTTTAAAATTTTAAAGTTATTAAAACTAAATTTAAATTTAGAAATTCACCAATCTTTTTATGGAAATTAAATGCCCAAATAAAAAATATCCCCCTTAAACTATTCAGTTTATTAGCAAAATAATATCTCCAAAATATTAAAAAATATCTGTAAGTATTAATAAGATAAAAATAGAAGAAATAATTATAAATTAATATACTAAGAACATTTTAAGAATTAATAAAATACTTTGAGACCATTCTGAATACATGACATAAGAAAATGTTATTTTCTCTCTATATTTGGTGGTACGGACGCAGACCAGTGTTTTTCCACGGGCGCTAAAGGACCTAGTTACGGCTCTGAAAAAGAACTAAAAGTAGTAACATCTCATCTCTCTGCAAGTAGAGAGAAGCTTTAGACCAGGGCCCAATCAAGGCAAAGTTGCGTCCAGGGCCTGGTGTTTATTCGGGTCCCCCACTTGTAGTTCAGTAAACCTGTCAACCAATTTGCACTAAATAATAACAACTTTCTTCACACGATACTATAAGGAAGTTTATAAGTACCAAAAATGTATAAATTCAACATTTGATTTTTATAATTCCGAATGAGAATAAAACTATTATTTGCTTTTATAAAACTTTCTGAGTAAAGTTTCACGAAATATTGCGTGAAGAATAAGCCAGAAAGATTTTAAATTTTGGTAATTAAATAACTTAAGTTTTAAAAATTAGATACAAAATTCTGTGACACCCCCCCTCAAATCTAGGGGCCCAGGAATTAACCCAGTCCCCTGCTTTAATCAGGCCTTTCGCTAGAGAAGATAACAATTAGTGAAGCTAACCGCTAGCTAATAGGGATTTAAAAAATAAAACCAGGGAGTTAATAACATCAATAGACCAACTACTAACACATAAGTATTATACTATGATTCTAAACTGCTATTCTAAAACCCAAGCATAAAATAAGTTACATTAATTGCATTAGCAACTAGTAGTATTAGTATTATTTAGCTAACAACAGATTGAAAAAAATAAAACCAGGGATTTAAAATACGAGGAATAACATCAATAGACCAACTACTAACACATTAGTATTATACTATGACTCTAAACTGCTATTCTAAAACCCAAGCATAAAATAAGTTACATTAATTGCATTACAATATTTAAATCTATGATATGTATATATAACCTGTGATATAATATGAATAAGTTATCAGTGTTGTGAAATTTTTGAGATGAGCAAAGTAAATGTCTATTTTATATTGATACACTGTTAAAAAAAAAATAGAAAATTGAAGAGGGAGGGGGTGGTATTTTACAATTTTCTTCAAGGCGGCAGAACTTCTAAAGTCGGCTTTGCAACCAAGCAACTGTTGCTTAAATTTCTGTTAGTTCCGTCAAGTTATGCTTATCAGGTAAAGAATTTCTCTGTTTAGAAACAGTTGCAAATGTATTGTCAAACAAAAATTTTCATTGCAAGTTTTCCTTCTTATCCTTCATATTACATTCTTGATACACAGCTGGATTCCATAATTTCCTTTATATTTCATTTCTCTTAAACCTAAAATAACTTGTGAAACGGAAATCCTTATTACAATAGAAATGAAAAGAGACATTTCAATAAATTAATTTCTCTATTATTCTCTTGATGGTCTGGGAAAATGCTATCATTTCTGTATCTGTTCCTATAGCTTGCTTGGTTGTTTCCCTTATGACGCAGTCAAGGAGATTTGTTACTCAAAAACTATGCAGAAATTCAAAGCCCTATTTTTCGACTTCGAAAGCCAGATTGCAATCAGAAAAACGATTGGCAGGACAGAGGTGTTAACCAATGAAGTGTCAACCTTTTTGACCACGAGAGGGATGCTATGTATCATACACAAGCAGATACTTATTTAAGTATTGCTGACTTACTATGAGGACGAAATTTAGATTGGCAACCAGTCGCTCGCCAACAGGTTAATAGAAATCGAGGAGAAGAAAGGAAAGTTCTTCAAATGATAGGAAATGAGCTTATTTTAGGCAAAGAATTGCCAAATAATTTTACTCAATGTAACTGGAATTTGAAATCAATTAGTTGCATTAAAATAGCATTACATATATATCCGGAACAATAAAGGTACACTAAATGTATGTTTGCCCTTTTTCTAGAATAAGCATAAGACAAGATATTGCTAAGAAAAAAAAACCATTTATAATTCGTAAGATCTTTTAAAACGAGACCAGAAGCATGAACGAAGCATATCTTTAAAGAGATATTCTTAATGCGATGAAATCTATCTATAACGATACTGTTGTAACCTAGAAAAGATAGTGTTATAGGCATGCTATCGTTAAAGACAGTTTGAGAGGTTGAACATCCAATGTTAATGTACGCAGCGTCGATGAAATGGGTA
>CM063503.1:40594307-40621807 GCA_032207245.1 Pardosa pseudoannulata
TAGAGTGAAGGATATTTCTTAATTTTTATCTTAATTTATCATTACACACTTTTTTACTAATGTTTTTGAAATAATGGATACCATTTAGATCTTTTTTTTCCAAGTTCTTTTTCTCATGCTCATGAATATTTACAGATAAAGATGCCTTATAAGATGTATTTGCATATGAAGAATAGATTGAATTGTTTAATAAGTACTGTTGTTAAATTTAAATACTGACCTATAAATTCAGGTATTTTATGATCGACATCCATTATGTAACAAAGCTATAAAAAATTCCTACGTAGAAAGGTTTTTCACTCTTCTCACGCAATAACCATATCATGCATTTCCGCACGGTATTGATATTACGGAATTCTACCATATATGTTTATGTGAGATATAGTAGTGTTATAGGCAAAATACCAATAACATATATTCTATATTATACTTAAACTTTACATAGAATAAACCAATGAATGCAAAGCCAACGTAAGGCCAAAATAAAAAATATATTGAACGCAGACACCTGCTTCACAGCTACGAATGAGCTACATTATCGATGCAAGTGAACTCAGTAGCAGAAAAAGCAGACAGCTGCCTGTGTTCATTTTTTTAGCTTTACGTTGAATTTGCATTTATTGGTACATTTTTACACAAAGGCTTTAACTTCTTATATTATATAGAATGTTTGACGTACTTTAGCCAAAGTAGAACATATTCATATCGCTATATACTTGTTTATTCACCTTTCCTCACCCCTTACATACATTCTGACGTGCCAGTGTCTGATTCTGGATTGCACAATATGTTATCAGTGTTTCTCAACAGGGTTTTGTGGGACACTAGTGCACAGTGAGAAATTGTCAAATGTGCCGTTGCATTTGAGAAATAATTAAATTTTCCTGGTTCTGTTTTGATAATAGACATTTTGCATTTATGTTTTAGTTTGCGTGTTCATTTCATCACATTGAAATTCCTTTATTAGAATTCCACGTCTTCCTTGTAATAATGAATCGAATTCAGGTTTTACTTTTACACCCGAGTTTGTTTCTAACTCGGGTAGCAAGTGTTAGCCCTCAACATTTGATCGGATTTTTTCTTTTTAAATTGATAGGTTGTGGTACATTTTTTTTACTCAATTTTGATATAGAAGAAGTGTGTTGTTGTTAAAAGGATGTCGTTTATATGTAATGCCTACCCTGATAATACACAAGTTTCACTGGTATCCCTTTCCTCAACCCTTATATACATACTCTGACCTGCCAGTGTCTGATTCTAGATTCCACAATATGTTATCGGTGTTTCTCAACCAGTGTTTCGCGGCACACTAGTGCATAGTGAGAAATTGTCAAATGTGCTGTTGCTTTTGAGAAATAATAAAATTTTCCTGGTGCAGTTTTGATAATAGACATTTTTCATGTTTTATGTTTTATTTTGCTTGTTCATTTCTCCGCATTGAAATTCCACGTCTCCCTTGTAATTATGAATCGAATTCAGGCCTTATTTTTACACCCTGAGTTTGTTTCCAACTCGGGTAGCAAGTGTCATCCCTCAACATTTGATCGGATTACTTCTTTTTAAATTACGAGGGTGTGGTACATTTTTTTTCTACTCAGTTTTGATATAGAAGAAGCATGTTGCTGTTAAAAGGAGGTCGAAGTGAGACCGTTGATTTTTACTTTTCAAAAATTTTATCAAAAGAGAGGAAAAAACAGAGGAACGAGAAAAAAAATCCTCTTTATTGAAGATCTCAGGACTTCTACAGTTCTACAAAGTTCTACAGTTCTACTAAGTTCTACAAAGTATAGCTTCAAAATGTTTTTGAATTAATTACGTAATCACACCCCGAAGGATCAATATATAACGATCTCTAACACATAAATACTTTGAGCATAATAACTGAATTATACTTGGGCTTTTTAACTTTATAATAAAATGTGTTACTGTCTTAACGATTTCGAAGAAAAAATCTTTTTAAATTCAATATCGTACATTTTATTATATTTTGTTTTTATTATGTGTGCTGCAAATAATGTAGGATATTTATAGTATAGCCTTTATTGTAAAAGGTTGAGAAACACTGATTTATACCGTTACTGGAAATAAAGATAATTTCAAACTCACATTTTAAAAAATGAGTAAATAGTTTGCACATGATGGGTAAAATGCGGTTTTATAAATCTCAGTTAACTTGAAATGAATGTAGCAAGAAGTTAAAATTCTATTAATGGTGGTAGAAGGATTTGAGAGAGCAGTCTGACACTGGTAAATGTAATGCTAATAAAAAGTTATACCCCAAATAATTTTTTCAAAAACTTAAAAACTTAATTTTGTTGTTCATGTTTTTAGAATTTCTACAAGTTCAATCAAACGAAATTATTTCGTATGATAATTAATTGTTCTGTAGGCTTGAAAGCAGGGCTGTGAAATATTTTGTAAAGTGTTTCATTTAATTTTTATTCCAGTGCAAAGTGTGGTATTTTTTTCCTTCTATCTGAAGTTTTCCATTTTGTTAAGACATTTTTGTAAAATTAAATAATAACGAATAGATTTTATGTTACAATCCTGAATTTTTTTCTATTTTTAAAAACTTTTATTATATGTTATGAACTTAACAGAATTTTTAATTCAGTATTTCAGCATAATTAAATCGCAAAAGTAATTAGCTGCAGATTTATTAAACAGTATATTCTTGAATTGAAAACACAAGATTATTTATTTAAATAGTGTTTAGATGTAATTAGAACATTTAAACTGCATACTCAAACCAATGAGTACTGTATCAAGTAGAACAGTCGGCATTCATCTTTATGCATACAAAAATTGGCATAATTTTGTGTGTTTTTGTGGCATTACATTTGAAATTCTTATAGGAGCTTACTCTAGACGTTGCGGTTCGTTTCGCACCTTCGTTTATGACGTCACTTTGACGTCAGCTTGATCATTTGTGCTCACATAATGTCCCAGGCTGACATCAAAATGACGTCACAACGAAGATGCGAACGAACCGCAACGTCCAGACGTAAGGGACATAGTCACAGGCATACCGATGGTGGGATGAGGAATCAGGGGGAAAGAAACATTCGAAGAAATCTTAATTTTAAATTTTTAAATTAAAATTTTGATTTTTGTTCCAAACAAATTTTTGACCCATTAAAACACTATATAGCTTCTTCCAACAGACTGACTACAAGTTTTGTTTAAATTCGACGAACAATTGAAATTTTATGATACATATTATTAATAGGATATTGGAGTTCTAATTCGCAAAGCTAATTTTTTTGAGATATAAACTGCATGAAACATTAGCTAAAATAATGTTTGTAAAGTCAATAATCCCCTATATAACAATAGCCTAAGTTGTCTATCCATCTGTCCGTCTGTCCGCGAATTTATGGAGCGGTTGTACCTGGAATGGATAGAGGCAGCCAAATTGTATTTTTGATGAGTTAGGGTTAGCAAAATTCAAAACCAATTCAAAAAAGTTCGAAATCCATCCCTTCCCCCCTTTTCGAGTGTTTAATGCCATTATTTCAAGTTCTGTTGTCCCCGTTTAAGAGCAGAACATTAATTTTATCAATTTATCACATAATAAATAGGTAAAAGTAACACTTTTTTTCTAACATTATGACGTCATTCCTTTAACCATCTCCTTTAATCATTTTTTATTTTAAATTATTTAAATATCGTCGGCATTATTTTCATACGTTTTATCACTGAACTTAGATAAAAAGTAAATAATTTTCTTTTATGTTTGTATTAAATAATAGATTTAGGTACGTATGTGCTAATTTTAAATTTAATCCTCGATTATTTTTTGTTGAAATGAAAATTTTTCACCGGCATTAACAACAAATTCTTTTCATACGAGTCTATTTCACGGACTAATAAATATCTAGCGTTTAAGTTATATATCTTTTAAAATTAAGAAGTTTGTTCGTTTGCGTATTTTTTTTTTTATACATAACCACACGGGTTGCAATAAATTCGCTCAATTTTGGATATCATTCATATATACCGCCAAATAATCACTGTGAATATTAAAACCTCTGCTGTCCATCCTATCATGTAATATGACAAGATAAATTAAAGTTGACAACTAACATGTGGTCAGTAAAGATAAACAAATTATTGAGCTTGTATCAGATAATTCTCAGCCAAAAAACAAACCATTTCTTTTACCTGCCTTATAGGGTACTTTACAATTCTAGAAAATTAAAAATTTTACTGATCCCGTCATATAACGGGCTATATGCTAGTTTTAAATAACAGTCTTACAAATAAGTATTTATAAACACATTATCCATTCTTATCCTTTTCTCTGTTTTAAGATTTTATGTTCAATTTTTAATGTATATTTAAATTCTGCTTTTAACTATCATAAGTTGCTGTTAGACATGCATTGAAAGCGAAATCTTGATTGAGTATTTTCAGACAAGTATTAGACGTCTTTGCGGAAAATAAGAAAATGTACTTTTCAAATACTAGCTATTTAAATAGTAAAAGGGAATGGAACATTTTGTAAAAAAAAAAAAAAATTATAGAGCGAGATCAATATTTGATGTATTTTTAGTTGGACGCTAGATCCGAAAGGGTTAAATATATGTTAGACATGTATTGAAAGCGAAATCCATCTTGATTGAGTATTTTCAGACAAGTATTAGACGTCTTTGCGGAAAATAAGAAAATGTACTTTTCAAATACTAGCTATTTAAATAGTAAAAGGGAATGAGAGGGAACATTTTGTAAAAAAAAAAAATTAATAGAGCGAGATCAAATTTGATGTATTTTTAGTTGGACGCTAGATCCGAAAGGGTTAAATATATGTTAGACATGTATTGAAAGCGAAATCCATCTTGATTGAGTATTTTCAGACAAGTATTAGACGTCTTTGCTGAAAATAAGAAAATGTACTTTTCAAATACTAGCTATTTAAATAGTAAAAGGGAATGGGAGGGAACATTTTGTAAAAAAAATTAATAGAGCGAGATCAAATTTGATGTATTATTAGTTGGACGCTAGATTCGAAAGGGTTAAATATATGTACTGTAATATATTGGAGTGAGAAAAGACACCGAATGAAATATAAAGTAAAAAAGAAAGCTTATAAAAAGGCTCACGGGTGAGATCTGATGTACTTCCACACGGGCTAATAACTCATAAGATTATGATATTAATTCTCTGCTTAATTTCAGAACTGCACATTCCTGTAAGCAAACTGGCTCCAGCAATATCAATAGCCTTGGAGGTAACAAATATATTACAGGCTTACTTAAAGTTATATTATTAGCTTGTTGCTTCCCTCTGGTGTATAGAAAATAAGATTAACGTTGAAGTTTTTATGAAAATTTGAGGAATTTTTTTTTTGTTTCTGTTTAGCGTTTAATTGAATAAATAAGATATGCAGGGAAAAAATACCACTTAATAGCATAATCTAGCCTTTAGTATATCGTGCCATCAACAGCGTGTCATATAAATCCTGTAAGTTCTGTTGACGCTTATTAAAACATCAAGCATTTCTATTCAAAGTTTAACTGAATCAATAAGATATGCAGGAAAAACGTACCACTTATTAGTATAATCTAACCTTTAGTACATCGTGCCATCAACAGCGTGTCATATAAATCTCATAAATTCTGTGCACGTGTATTAAAACATCAAGCATTTCTTTTTAGAGTTTAATTGAATGAAAAATATATGCAGGAAATAAAGTACCCCTTAGTAGCATAATCTAGCCTTTAGTACATCCTGCCAATAGCGTGTCATATAAATTTCGTAAATTTTGTTGATGCATATTAAAACATGAAATATTTCTGAATAAACACGGTGATATCGTATATTCAAACTATTTAAGATGCATAATGCCGCCAGTAGCATGCTGCCATCATTACAAACACTAATTTCCTTCTTTCAAATCTTTGCCACACGAATAGCAATAAAATTATTAAACCTTCGTAGTAAAAATAAAACATTGAATGTAAAAGAGCATAGAAATAACAATAATAAACAAAAATAAGCTACAAATAAATGATCCAGAGTTAAACATTAAACTGAAGTAGTTAAAAAAAATTTCCAAATTACTTCCTGGTCATATTACATAGATATTTTTATGCAACTTCTTCTAACTTTCATTCGAAGATGTTCAATAAAGCTAATAAACTTTAACTACTTATTAAAAAGAGCCCGAAAGCTCAGATGCGTATTAAAAAGAAATAATTCTTTTCAAGATAGTACCTCTCCTAAAGAAAAATGATCTTTATTTTTCTTTCTTTCACATTCACATCTATGAAGTTTCTCCCTGCCCCCCCCCCCCATCAGCATGTCTATCTCCTAGAGCTTGTTTTTTATGCTGCATAAAAACGAACGTGAAAACACTGTATTCTAACATTATTTATTGTCGTAGGGTCAACGGTGGGAGCTGTCAAAAATAGAGCTTTCTTTCGCGGAAGTTATGGATGAATTAAGCGGTAGAAAATATACCATGGAATCGGAGTCTTCCCTTAGCTATGTTGTTACATGAATTGTTTAAAAGTGGAAGGTTATATGCAAGGATTCGCTCGAGGCGGTCGCTTGTATGTGGCAAGAAAGTGCCATAATTGCTTTTCAGACTTACTATTTACAAGAAAAGACCAGTATCAACAAAAGAATAAAAATTATCGTTGTATAATAAACGCAATGTTCATCTTTTACTCATGAGTTTTATTAAAGGGTTTTAAGTTATTGCATGAATTGTCTAAAAGTGGATGGAAAGTTACATGAAAGGATTAACTGGAGGCGGTCGTTTGAATGCAGCAAGAAAGCACTGTGTTTGCTTTTCAGGCAGGATTTACAGGAAATTTACAGACAATTTACAGACAAAAACAATTATTAATACACAAATAATATTTATAGACGTATAATACACAAAATGTTTTATAATTATAAGCTTTATTAAAGAATTATTTTAAAATATTGTGTAATTCAGTGATTTAGTAAGTTTTCTTTACATTAACAGAATTTAAAATATCAGTAACTGAGAAGAAAGACAGTAAAAAATTATTATGTAATTTAACAGCATAATTTACTTTTTTATATAATCTTAATATAACTTTCACATAATCTTAAGCTAAGACTTTTGTTATATTATAGGCACTTTATGGACACAAAAATTAAATTAAAGCGATTTAATCATACCTTAATACTTTATGGTTGAATATATATATATATATATATATATATATATATATATATATATATATATATATATGTATATATATATATATATATATATGTATATATATATATATATATATATATATATATTATCCCCTTTCTCATCCCCTAATAATATATTAACTACTTATTTATGACTTTGGGAGAAATAAATAATTTATCAAAATTTTGTAAGTTGATTTTATTAGAATGGAAGTAATGTAAGGGGATGTGGTAGCTGTTTACATTTCTTAAACAAAACCTATTATGGTATTTTGTAAACATATTTCTAATATTTAATTTTTTTTCTAATATTTTTAATATTTGTAATAAATTTGAGTCATAAAATAACAAAATATCTAAAATTGTTGGCGTTTCTTTTTATTTAAAAATACAGAATTCGTTACAGAAAATTTAATGAAATTTTAATTCCTATTTCTTTTGTATATTTTAATATTTCAAACCGGATTTTTTAATCTTCTTCTCATCACACCTATTTACAGAAAAACTAAGGAACCAATTTTTAATGCACAAAGTACATCAGAGAATATGATTTGGATGAAAAGAAAAATTATGGAATTCGAGAAGCTATAGCTTTACGAAGACGAGGGGACTTGAGAATTAATAAACTAGGACACAAAACATTTGATATTTTTTTAAAGCTTAATAAATATAATCGTACTTTTTAAATAAAAAACTCAACAGTAGTGAGATATATTATGAAGGACCACAATAAAATAATAAATGACAGAAATTTTAACTTTAAAAATGAGATGAATATATCAGGTGTTATTCACTCATTTTGCAGTAAAATTGAGATACACAAATGCTATAAATGTACAAAATGTAATAAATAATGCATACTTCTTGTTATACATTTGTAATGTGACGAACTAAAACCTTAATAACAGCAAACATAAACTTTGAAAATGGCTTAAGATCAAAATTTTGAAGCTATTAAATTTTAACATTATTTTTCTAAAATTAACTAACAAGGCCCGGTTTTTTTTCTAAACACATTCAGAAGCGGCCAGCAATATAAATAATTGGAATAAGTTTACATTGTCAAGTTTTGTTTCTATGAATACCTTCTGTTTTTAACGGCAGCAATATGTAGCCGATGAAATAAGATAAATAGTGTGGGTAGGTGTTGGTCTGATACTCCCACGGAACTGTGCAGCAGGTAATAAAAATTCAGAGCTTAAAACGAACAAGCATTTTATTACGCAAAAAAAAAAACAGATCAAACTTTAACATATCTCGTTATATACACATTAGACTGCAAGAGAATAAAATGAATTCTTCTGTTGCCGTTGCCACAACATTTATTCTTCAAAAGATAAATGAATAATTAACGAGAACAGTTTGCATAAAAAACTTGAAATTAGGATTAAAGTTAAGTTAGGATTAATGTTAATCGGAGTGCATCTTTGTCGGCACCACAGTAGTAGATTATAAACCCTTTATAACTCAAAATGTATTAATTAAATCTTACATTCAAAATTCAATAAAAACTCTTAAATTAAATAGATATGAATTCTTTATAAATCCTTGCTTAAAAATGTCTAATTTGACTATCTTCGTTACAAGATACTGTATCCAATTTTTTCTATTTCATTGAGAAAAGAGGCATTGATGTATCAGGCAAGAAACACTGCGGTATAAAAAAAGTAAAAACATTACAGGAAGAGTACAAATAGAGAAGTACAAAATAAATTTGAGATTCTATGGACTAGTTTGAATATATAAAAGATGTTCTTGGTCTATTTAGGCATGCAATATATACCTGATCACGTAAATAACATTTGTTTAATCTTCCAAATATATGCTCGACAGTAATTTGAGAAGCCCGAAGGCATCCAAATACATCCCTGACTTACTAAGTGTGCAAGATACGAAAATAATTTCGTATTTATTCGTCAACTTCTTTCGTTATGTTTCTTCTATGGTATATGTTCTATTTCTATATGTTTCATCTGATATCCTCCAGAAATTTCGTATTTATTGCCATTCATACGACTCCAGGTACATATTACTTCCGTGTACCTGAGATCGTCTAGCTGCAATTCGAGTAGAACCTTGTGATTAAATTCAAATACACGTAAAAGGATTTTAATAAAGTGCTTAAACCGAGAGCATGACTGAGGGTTTCTTTGTGTGCTCGTGTTTGTATTAAACAGAGTTGATTTACTATTCATGAATAAGCATGAAATAAACTGGCGTGGTGTTATAATTGTTGAGAAACCAAATAAACAACTTCACGCCTGATTTCATCAAATAATTTTAAATTTTATCTTAATTTAAGAATGATTTAAATAGATAGAAGTTATAATGTAGTATCCCGCATCCTAGTAAGAAATCATTTTAGTTACACACGATTTTTGATGCAAAAATAAAAATATTTGAGTGAATTAACCCTTTAACGGGCAATGGTTTCGCAGAGAAACCACCTGTTAATACTTTTTTTCTCTTTTTAAAAACATAGAAAGGATTTTTTTAGATTTTCTATGTTATCGACTCTTTGTTGTAGCAATAGATAATAGAATTTTGCATAGTTTATTTTTCTCTTTGAAATTGATATAAAATTGCTTTACATGAAAAATCTCTAATTTGATTGTTCTCCTTATGACTTTAAATAAAAACACCTACCATAAACAATGAAAACTGTATAAACAATGAAAACTTGTTTATTTATCTATTTAATACATGATTTTTGATAATTATACATTGTTCATCCGATATAATTAATTTTAAGAAACTTATTTCCATGCTGTACAGGGGAAGGGTTTCACAATTACTCCTTCCCCCATTAAAAAAAAAAAATCGCAGCTACCAAAGGAATGTAAAATTTGTTTTCATGTTTCCTATTTATAAGGTTCACAGACAACTTTTATAACCCAATGCCGTTAAATCTGAAAGAATTTTTAATCGTGACCTTTAAAGGGTTAAAGAAGTTAACAAAGTATATAAAAGGATGGCTTTCAGTCACCATCCAGTTATAGTGGTTAAAATAATAGGGTGTCTTTATTTATTAGTTCATTAATATTTTGTCACAGCCTAGTAGCTTAATCAGTAATCTTTTAATATGATGCTAAATTCTAGCCCATGTTAAATATGATGGTAAAATTTTTCGGTTAATTCGTATTAATAATCTTTATCAATTAGCTTAACTGTATTGAATAAAACTATTTTCTTCCTAATGCATTCGAGAATTTCACCTTTTCTATAGATTAATTCAAATGTATTCTGAATACTTTTTTTAAGATGTTTCTTCTTTACCTTAACCCTATTTTGAAAAAATAATGTTTTATCTGGTAACTAAGACACATTAAAAGTGTCTTTCCCCAGCTCTGATATGAGGTATGTATAGTGTTAATTTAGAAAAGCATGCGAGTTACTATTATGTTTAATAGTTTTGAGAATAGCATCAAGCTCTGGAATACAGTCTGTCAAGAATTGATCGAACGCTTGCTAGTAATTACACCTTTAAAGCATGAAGAACATATTGTATATTATTAACATGACATTAGAATTTTTTTTTTATTTCCTGGTATCTAAAAGTTGACTTCCTTAGAATATTCATGTATAACTGAACTACGACATTAATTAGTTTACACAAAATGTATATTTAAAATATTAGCAGTTTCCAAAATGATTGTTATAAGTAGCTTAAAAAATTATGAATCCCAAACATAGACAATATTATTATGTTATTATAAGTTCATACAACTTATTGTTTCCCTTTTTCTAAATTTATCCAAATAGAATGAGTTTGATTATATTTTTGAGAGACTGTATGTAACTATGGTATGTATATTAAGTTAATAATATTTTCCTCATATATATTTTATAGAGCTATCGTTAAGGAAATTTAAGGCAGTTGTCACATATCCGCTTGGATTCAATGAAGAATGAACTGAACAGTGCTAGATGATAAACCCTTTATAACTCAAAATCTATTAGTTACCTCTTACATTCAAAATTTAGTAAAAACTCTTCGGTAAATAAAATAGGTATGAATTCCTTTTATAAATTGTTGCACAATCTGTGCTCAAAAAACAATTGATATTTCTCAGAACATTGCAAAGCTTTTCCTACTAATTGAAATGAATTTTTTAAAAAATAAAAATAACATTATTTTATCTTTCTTAAATATAATTAGTTTTATTAATGTAAAAAAAGTGCGAAAATATTTTAGTCTTTGAATTTTTTTTCTATATAAGATATTAAATCTACCGAGAACAAAATCGAAATATTATAATTAAATGTATCTACTTTTGTATTAGCATCTAAAAATACAAAACTTAAGTGAGACGATAGCGTTTAATTGATGAAATAAATATTATAAGTGAAAATAATAATTTTTTTTACCCATACATGACTCTCTTGGATCTCTATCTTGAGGTACATAGCTGTTTATAAAATATCATTTCATAGAGTAGTAGTAGAATATAATTAGTACAGATGATGCTGATATTCATTTTATGCTTTCATATCCATGGAAACACAAATGTACTGTAAAATAATAAATATTTATGCACTACCATAGCTTAAAATCTTTCAAGTAATAATTTATAATTTTTTTCAAACAAAGGTCCAAACGTACATAGATGAAAATTTAATATTCCGTAGTTCGTAAATTAGCAGTTTAAATTATTTCTCTTTAAAAAATAATTTTATTAACTTATAAATTAAAAATTATTAATAAAAACTAATAATGATAAAATTAATTTAAAAAATCGTATAATAAGTTGCGATAGCTTAAGATAGACAATATTGCGATAAGACAATATTAAATTTTTGACTTATGATGTGAATAAAATAAACACACGTGTTAATTTAAGCCTTTATTAGAATTTTTAAAATATAATCTACTAAAAAAAGTTTAAAATCATATGTAGAATAACTTCATAACCATGTCCTATTGCGTTTAATCTGGCGTGTTTTTAAATATAATGAATAGTTTTGTGTCCAAATGAATTTAATTATTCTTATCAAGCAACTACGTTAAAGTGTGACAGATATATGTATGTTTCTTCGGTACGTAATTTTAGGCCTTTCAAGCTTTTCCGGGAGTCTTTCATGTTAGCATCAGGATAAAACAGCTTCTGCCATTAACTTCTTGCGAAGTACAAACGACAGAAACAAGGAGATTTTAATTCAGTCCTTGAAATGAATAACCAAAAATAAAAGCAATAAATCAAGAAAAAAACGGAAACTCTTTTGTTCTTAAAGTGGTTAAATGGTGATTTTTACATATTTTGAAATCAATACTAGATTTTAATCTTATGGTTCGTTCTGTTAATTATATGATGGACTGTAAGTATACTTTTGCGCAATCTGAAACTAACATACAATTTGCGGATTTTTTTTTTCAATACAAGTTATTTTCAGATAATAAGGTATGAAACGTTGATGAGATCCACTGGAAAATTATAAAATTTAAAATTATGTAGTTTACAACTATTTTGCTTTCCATACACTTTCTTAATGGCCTGAATGGAGAAAAGACAGACACCATGGAAGATGCCTGATGTTCCATTCAATTTAAGGTTAGTGAATTTCACTTTTTCTTTCTTTTCTTTTTGGTATTATTTAGTCTATTTAAGTCCTTGACTGATTAAGGAATGTAGAAAAAGCAGAATTTCAACAGTAGCTTATCATTTCAGTTTATAACTTTATTAATTGTTTTAAGTTCTACTTTTATATGTTATTAAATAAGATCTCTGTCTAATGCACAAATGCGTTAACAATCTCAGTCTGAATTTACTAAAAGACACTGGAAACACAGTTTAGTTTTACTAACTTTTCTTTTGGCATATTGTAAATAACAAAAGTATTTGTTCCAATAAAACATTTTAAATCTTGTTATAAATAAATCATGCTTTTTAGAAGAAGAGATTTTTTTCCCTTTTTTGAAATAAAACTTATTAATATTTGACACCAAATGTTCTCTTTCTAGCTACATGTCAAAGTTTTTCGTGGTATAATCGACAACAAAAGCAACGAATGCTTTTCTATGATTTGAATTTGAATTTCTGCATATTTCCTTCACTTGAGTCGGCGCTTCGCAATTCAGAGAATTTGTTTCAATGTCGTGTGTGAAAGATTTGAAATTTTGTTTTGAACAGTGTGTTATATAGAGAATAACATTTTATCCAGAGGAAAGAGTACCTTTACTCAAAAACATATTTAAGACAAATATTTATATTTGACTCTTATTTAAGAAAAGATTCTAGGAAACAATGTTCAGTTGTGTTTAATAAACAGAATAAATACCGTGTTATAAAGTTAATCTAAATTCTTTGGTGGCTAGAAACTCAAATTGTCAGATAGAAATTTGAAGTTATTCGCAGATTCTATCTCTAGAGTAGTGTTTCATAACCTGAGTGCCGCAACACACTAGTGTACCTCGAGAGATTTTCAAGTGCACCTCGAGGATTTTGGTCAATAACTAAATTCACTTAGTATTGCATCACTAGTATGAAAAGTTTTATATACCATGTGCCATTTTTTTACCAGCGTTTCAAGCATGTTACTCATTCTTTGTCTTTATCAATAGGAATCATTCTTTTCTATTTCATGCTTTCAGCTCGACGAATAGGCGCTCGCCTTCAATCTGTTTGATTGGGATTTTTTAACTGATAGCACGACAGCAATTTTTATACTCAGTGTTTTAGTTCGAGAAGGGGTTGCATGCCGCTGTTATAAAGATGTGTTGTCCCCAAACTCTTGACATTTCCTTTCTGAATAGGTAAAAATTAAGAAAATAGCAGTAAAGGAAACAAAACAAAAAAAAAATCTCTAGCATGCAAAGGATTTTTAATAAAAAATACAATTTCGAACACTCCTGGTTAATTACGTAAACTCTCTCTTTTCTTCCTTGTATAGAAAATGACTGAGGAAGGCTTGTTTTACATATATATTACATATATATATATATATATATATATTATCAACATGATACTGTACTACAAATTGGTTTGAAATGGTGTATATTATTTACTCAATAGTCTCTTAATATTCACTTTTCCTGCGTTTTTACTTGGTGTTATCTTTTTATTTGTACTGCAAAAAATTCAGATATTTTTAGTGTGCCGTCAACTAAAAAAGGTTGAGAAAAAATACTCTAAAGATTTTAATTGTTGTCGAAAACTGAATGTCGAATTTTAAAGTTGCGTTTTTTGCGCATATTTTCTACTATAAAATAATTTTGGTAATTTCACCATCCTACGGGATTTAATCAACATTTAATGACTTCTTAGAGATCATGTTCTCGAGCGGTATTAATGCTATGCTAGTGATACTTCATATTTAAATACTAAAATTTTACAAAACGTGTAACTTTTTAATTTTTGAAGATAAATTTTTGAAATCTAAACTTACGTAGTAACACTTTCACATATGATACTTTTAGAAAAATATAAGTTTTATACGCTGGAAATGTTTAATAAAGGTATATATACTTAAGGAATGCAACTAGCAAAATGATAACTCTTCCTTTTCATACACAAAATTAACAGACTAAGGGTTTTAATTCATAAATAAAATCGAATTAGAGAAATTTATTATGCTTATTTTGTTTTTTAGTTGTTTAGGAAAACATTTCATTTATACCCAAACACAGAAAACTGCAATGGTGTAATTTACCATACTCACCAAACGAGCAGAAATATTTTAAAATATTGTAAAAATACTCGTTTCCTGAATTGAAATTATCATATTTATGACTTTACTTATATGAACAAACTAACCTGCAGCCTGGAGGAAAGTATTTTGAGATTGCAATTTCATCTGCAAGTTAGGAAAGTGCTCCATGCATTCCTAAGAAATTTTTTTAATCAGAAATACAGCAGTCAAAAATAATATACTGCTTATCATATTCACTTTCAAAAATATCGAAAATTTTCAACAAATTGTTACATAAGATATTAAGTTTGAGAGTGGTATTTTGGAATTCTGCTTTTTCAAAAATCACTTCTTACAAAGTGAGTACATCTATTTTTTTTCCGTGTAAGACTGTGAAAAATTTATTCATATGAAGGGAATCATGAAATTTGTATACATATTAAGATTTTAATGAAAAATTTTCTTTTCTAGGAAGGAAATATCAGCTTAGATTCTGGACGAAAATGTTCCAAGTAAGAATTTTTAATGCAAATTTAATAACGTTTCTATATTTTTTTTAATCAAGGAGGCTCACAGTATTCTTGTTTTCTGTGTTTAACATCCAAGCCAACAAAATAGCTAATGTTTAACGAGTAATAAAATAAAATTCATTTAAGAGTTCATTTTGAAATTTACAGAAAGTCATAATTTAAAAGAAATTTAAATTGCTTATATTTTTTAAATTTTTCTTAAAATTTCTATTCTATGAATGTTTTTAAAAAAGTTTAAAATAGTTTTTAATATAATTTTCAACCGATTGATCAAAATATACAGTTGAAACTTAAAAAAGTATTTCTACTTTGTACATATGGCCTAGATATTGTGAGATTAACAGGCTAGATCATATCTACATCAACAGGCAAAGCAAATGTTGCAGATACAAAATGCAATTACTAACTTCCAAATGTAATAAATCTGTTACATGTTATATACATATATATTAAATTCTACTTAGATTATTTTCATAGTATTCAAGAATTATGAAAAAATTATCATGAATTAGTGTTTATTATATTTGTATTTAAAATTATTTGTATTTTTGTTGTATTTATTAAAATCTATCTTAATAAATATAACAAAACTATAATTATTCCATTTTTAATAAATTAATTTTAAATTAATAAATAAAAATCTTTAAATAATAATAAATAAATAATATTTTTTAATTATTTATAATTTAATCGTACTTATTCTTGATAAGTAAAATTTCTTAAGTATATTTCAGTTAATAATAATGGTGTTAAAGCTTTAAAAAAAAATCAAGATTATGAGTTGAAAGTCTAGTACAAGAGTTAAGGGTGTAAAGAGATATTTATAAAATTTCAAATTAATAACAGTAACTGTTTCAAAAGTTAATTTGCAAATTACAATTGCATGATTGATCAACAAAGGACATTTATTATATTTCGGTTCTAAAAAACGCAACTGAAATATTGCTATTATACCTTAATTTATTTTTCACTAATATAGACTCAAAAATTTATTAAAGTTCGTTATATTTTGGGATAATTTTAAATATTTTGTAACAATTTTAAATATTTAATGTGTTTAAATTTGTAACATTTTATGAAGTTCTCACCTCAATGAATTTTTTTTTTTTTTGGTAATGTATTCCCAATACTCTAATAATCAGTAGTTCCGTTAATGTTATCAGTACCGGAATCAGTAATCATTAATCAGTAATGTACTTTCATACACAAAATGAGGTTAGCATAAAGAACAAGCATCTAATATTTCGACAATAGAGGAAAGTTTGTCATTTATTTTCCATACTACTAATTATAGCTTTTTTCTTTTTTTTGTTAGTAGACAATTCATAAACTAATTATATTCTTTTAATTTGTACCTAGTATTTTATCTTGCAATCATTAATTCACAATTGCTTTAAGTAAAGTAATACAGCAATAAAATAATAAAAAAAAGTTTCAAATATTGTTCATTAATATACTTAAGAGAGTTTTTTTCCCGGGGAATATTCTAGGATTAGTTTTCAGATCATATGAGTATTAAAAGTATCATTTTATTTATTTATATCCTCTTATAGTCATAAAACTTCTCGTTAAAGATCATAGTTTTAGTTTAAATATCATTTTATTATAAACTAACCGCTTCGTGTTCAACCTTCAATCTGGGTATTCGTAACCATTGGTGACTGGTGCACTTTTGAAAATTACTTTCCAGTTTATCTTCATTCCATATAAATTATTACGTACTAAGATCGGTATAATTAATGTTAGTGATTAGATGTGAAAATGATGTTTTACATCTGACATTAGTAATGGTCAAATTTTAGCAGTTTTTATAATTTTAGTGATATTATGTATAGATTTAATAGAGCGTTTAATACTAAGATTTTTTTAGCTTTGAGATGGCATGTTGATCAACATACAACGATCATTTCATTTATTTATGTCCGCTTCTGGTCATAAAACTTCACGTTAAGGATCATAATTTTAGTTTAAATATCATTTTATTATAAACTAACCACTTCATGTTCAACCTTCAGTCTGGGTATTCATAACCATTTGTGACATGTTCACTTTTGAAAATTACTTTCCAGCTTATTTTCATTTCATATAAATTATTAGTATTAAGATCGGCATAATTAATGTTAGTGATTAGATGTGAAAATGGTGTTTCATATCTGACATCAGAAATGGTCAAATTTTAGCAGTTTTTATAATTTTAGCTATATAATCTATAGATTTAAATGAGCGTTTAATACTAGGAAATTATTTTTAGCTCTGAGATGGCATGTTGATCAACATACAACTGTCATTTCATTTATTTATGTCCGCTTCTGGTCATAAAACTTCACGTTAAGAATCTTAGTTTTAGTTTATATATCCTTTTATTATAAACTAATAGCTTCGTGTTCAACCTTCAGTCTGGGTATTCATAACCATTTGTGACATGTTCACTTTTGAAAATTACTTTCCAGCTTATTTTCATTTCATATAAATTATTAGTATTAAGATCGGCATAATTAATGTTAGTGATTAGATGTGAAAATGGTGTTTCATATCTGACATCAAAAATGGTCAAATTTTAGCAGTTTTTATAATTTTAGTGATATAATCTATAGATTTAAATTAGAGTTTAATAATAATAATTTTTTTTAGCTTTGAGATGGCACGTTGATCAACATACAACAATCATTTCATTTATTTATGTCCGCTTCTGGTCATAAAACTTCACGTTAAGGATCATAATTTTAGTTTAAATATCATTTTATTATAAACTAACCACTTCATGTTCAACCTTCAGTCTGGGTATTCATAACCATTTGTGACATGTTCACTTTTGAAAATTACTTTCCAGCTTATTTTCATTTCATATAAATTATTAGTATTAAGATCGGCATAATTAATGTTAGTGATTAGATGTGAAAATGGTGTTTCATATCTGACATCAAAAATTGCTAAATTTTAGCAGTTTTTATAATTTTAGTGATATAATCTATAGATTTAAATGAGCGTTTAATACTAGGAAATTATTTTTAGCTTTGAGATGGCATGTTGATCAACATACAACGATCATTTCATTTATTTATGTCCGCTTCTGGTCATAAAACTTCACGTTAAGGATCATAATTTTAGTTTAAATATCATTTTATTATAAACTAACCACTTCATGTTCAACCTTCAGTCTGGGTATTCATAACCATTGATGACACGTCCACTTTTGAAAATTACTTTCCAGCTTATTTTCATTTCATATAAATTATTAGTATTAAGATCGGCATAATTAATGTTAGTGATTAGATGTGAAAATGGTGTTTCATATCTGACATCAGAAATGGTCAAATTTTAGCAGTTTTTATAATTTTAGCTATATAATCTATAGATTTAAATGAGCGTTTAATACTAGGAAATTATTTTTAGCTCTGAGATGGCATGTTGATCAACATACAACTGTCATTTCATTTATTTATGTCCGCTTCTGGTCATAAAACTTCACGTTAAGAATCTTAGTTTTAGTTTATATATCCTTTTATTATAAACTAATAGCTTCGTGTTCAACATTCAGTCAGGGTATTCATAACCATTGATGACACGTCCACTTTTGAAAATTACTTTCCAGCTTATTTTCCATTTCATATAAATTATTAGTATTAAGATCGGTATAATTAATGTTAGTGATTAGATGTGAAAATGGTGTTTCATATCTGACATCAAAAATTGCTAAATTTTAGCAGTTTTTATAATTTTAGTGATATAATCTATAGATTTAAATTAGAGTTTAATAATAATAATTTTTTTTAGCTTTGAGATGGCACGTTGATCAACATACAACAATCATTTCATTTATTTATGTCCGCTTCTGGTTATAAAACTTCACGTTATGGATCATAGTTTTAGTTTATATATCATTTTATTATAAACTAATAGCTTCGTGTTCAACATTCAGTCAGGGTATTCATAACCATTGATGACACGTCCACTTTTGAAAATTACTTTCCAGCTTATTTTCCATTTCATAAAAATTATTACGTATTAAGATCGGTATAATTAGTGTTGGTGATTAGATGTGAAAATGATGTTTCATATCTGACATCAGAAATAGTCAAAATTTAGCAGTTTTTATAATTTTAGTGACATAATCTATAGATTTAAATGAGTGTTTAATACAAAGAATTTTTTTTTAGTTTTGAGATGGTACGTTGATCGATACACAACGATTGCTCAATATATATCTACAGAAGAAAATGTATGAACGATAAACATCTCAGAAATAGTAATTATGAAAAATCAATTCAAATTACAACAAAAAGCATAGCCTATGTTGATCTCAGAAGTATTAACATATTGTATGAGGGGGGTAACGTACTAGTACGTTTTCTGACGATTGATACTTGAGCGCGGGTCACGTACTAGTACGGGTTAGTGTAACAATATGGTTTGTTTGTGGGTACAAAAATAACGGTATATACAGGAAAATGAAGCCGAATGTTCTTGTCTACTACATAGATTCTGGAAAAAATTAGACAAAAAAACTAGTTTTAGCATTATTAGTTTTATGATTGCTCTTTTCATTTTTTTTATAATGTAAAAATATTTATATATAACATAATTCGAAAATATTAAAACTATATACTACTATTTTTATTTGATCTTTTATATTTACGATACTATTCTAAATTTATCCACTAAAAAAATATATTTTTTGTTTACAAAAATCTCATGGTTGTTAGTTATGTATTTCTATTTATATATTTGTTTATATATTTCAATATAAAATACGAAAAGTTGGTTAAAAAATTTAAATAATTTTCGATCTTTTGATATTTAATTGAATAACTAAATTTAAGTGCGAAACGCCCGCTCCTGGTACAATTCTGCTGCGAAATGTACCTGCATACAATGTGTTAAGGCGAAATTCATAGAATCCGCTTTTCAAACCGCTCAGTGGTTTTCGCGTGAGTCGCACACAGACACAAAAACTTTATCTTTTTTTATACTCATAGAATCACAAAAAAATACACTTATTTTCTTTATATAATTTTGAAAATCAAGTTATAAAATTCCATAAAGATGTTCAGATAATAAAAACGGAGATAGGTAAGTGTTTATGTGAATTAACATCTTGACTAAAACTATCGCTAATATAACCGCTTACACATGAAACTCTCCTTTCATATAAATGTTAAAATTAAAAGCAAAAAGGATTACTTCTCTGTAGAGATAACATTATCTCTTAACGCAAATTATTGAGCTTTAAACGTCAGTCAAGCAATTGTTGTCGGTTGAGTACTATTCATTTATAATTAATATCAAATTTCGGTTTCTTGATAGTTTTTTTTATTTATTAAGTTTAATACTTTTGAACTTTACATTCTTACTTCCATTCAAAGTTGTTCTCCGATCTTCAATTCTTTTTAAGTAAGTAGATCATTCTGAAAGTTAATGAGTGTCGGAAGCCATTTGAATGTAAGAGTTTTCAACTGCTAATTTAAAGATTCAAACTCTTGTTTTACGGTGGAGAGAGAGGAGAAACTTGGACAGAGGTTTAATTTGTCTCCGAAACGAATGATCTCATCTTTGATAATGAGGAACTTATAATTTCTTTAAATTGATTTAAATTTTAAATTGAGAAAACTTTTGAGCTAGAAGTTAAATATATATATATATGTATAATCTTTAGGGGGAATTTTTTGTAGTTATTATTGTTTGAGTAAAAACGAGCTGCTTATATAAGAAGCAAATAGAAGCTTTAATACAGTCCCTTGTCTTAAAACTATCATTCAGTTTTGAAGATTTCACTTTCAGAAGTCGTTTTAGAAAAAATATTTAAACCGATGTATAATTCATTTTATTGAAACAAATTTCACTTAAAAGAATGTGCTAATCACCTGCCTATATAACCGCAAACCATTACTTTATTTTATTTTACATATGACTTTCATATAATTTAGTTCTCATTTCTTGACCTTTAACATTCCATTCATTTAGTATGAAAGGTCAATGTATGAGTAGAATTATTTAGAAATACAATAATTCGTTTGAAGCGTTATAATATTTATGGAAACTGTTTGGAGTGTAATTATCTATCAAAAATGACGTTTAGTTGCCATGTTATCTTCATACCACTTTTGAAGTTTATTTTATTAAGTAGATAAATAATGCATACCCAATTTTAATGCTTATCTATCATGGTTTGAAATATATTTTACATTTTTTTTTTATTTATTTCTGAATGATAGTCGAAACTGCACTAAGAAATTGGCATAAAAATCAATCTTGACTTTTTTTATTTGATGGCTCAGCAAAATTAAAATTTAAGATTGTTTGATAGTGGTTGAACTAATCTCATAGGTTTTGCTATGTCCATTTATGTCATTGTCATCATTGTGTGTAAGATGGTTAAGAGTCTTGTTTTATTTTGTTTACAATAATACCGAGAACTACTGATGAAACCCCTTCCGGTATGATATAATAATGAAAAACTGTGCATGAAATAACCATTTAATTTTTATTTAAAAAACTTGTTTCATTTTACAATTCTTACATATTCTTAATTAAAATCCACTTTTTACATAGTGTTAAATAATATCAGAAACAGTAAAATTAAGAAAATATCAAAGCAAAACATTAATAAGGTATACAGATAATAGTCTTCAAGCTAGTGGTACTTTTCAAAACAAAGTGCAAAGGAATTCTTAATTGTTTACACCGCCAAGTAGTCTCACTTTTAATTTGATTCTTGTAACACACACGGCATTTCTTAGTAGGTTTTCTTTTATTCTGACTCATTAATTTGGCAATGACTTGTACCAAGAAATTCTAAGTAAACAATATGCAATAGTGACTTGTGATTTTCACAAGTGATAAAAGTGTAGCCAAATTCAGTACACTAGAAATTTTAAACTAAATTATCATATTTAACAGTAACTTTAATCGCATGACGAGTGTAGCTCGTCATTGTGCGGTATGGAATGAAAAACTAATGACGAGCTAGACTCGTCATTTTACCGGAAGGGGTCAAATATGATTCCGATCGTTCGAAACAATACATAGAAACAGTAAAACTTGAGCTAGTTACTTGGAAGTCATTTTGAGAACGGTAATTTCGAATCAAGACACTAATTGGTAAGAAAAACATTGTCTACTATATCAATTTTCTCCTCTGTCCATCATGTAATCGCCATTTTTATTCCTTATTCTTTTAAGATATTAATAAACTAAACCATATACCAATAGTTTATTTGCCATCATTAACAATATTACAATTCTATACCCTCTGACATCAGAACTTGAACCAATAGACTCTGGTCCATATCGCCAGCTTCTAGTTAATTGATAATCCGGTAATCATTTGAGGGTAGTAATCAAAATCTGAATAAAATACTGCCTACATATCCATTTTCTTCTTGCTTGGATATTTGATGTTCTTGTTTATAGCTCTTTAAAAATATAAATAAATTAAGTACCATGTTGATGGTATATTTGGCGTTTTTAAATATATTAGTATTCTATATATAGTCTTAAAAGTTTAGTTCTGTTATATGTCAGATAGTTTGGTTTGGTGAGCTATGATCTACTTTCTGCAACACGAGTGTTAATGAGACAGGGATCTACTGCTTAAAGCCTATTGCAAACAGCTACGAACATCCCTGCCACAGCGGGTTTCGAAACCACGTACTCCAGTACTGAAGATCAGCACCCTAACCATTCAACCATCGTTCGGCTAAACACTCCAGCTAAACTCGTTCTATTTCATTAACAGAAACTTTTTTATACATTCCTACTAATTTCATGATTCTGTGTTTCTTACTTGTAAACTAAGATCAGCTATGTTTTTAAACATTGGCTACCCTTGAAACACACACACACACACACACACACACACACACACACACATATATATATATATATATATATATATATATATATATATATATATATATATATATATATATATATATATATATATATATATATATATATAAACATCAAAAACATTGCATCATCATAGAGCTTAGAACTCCTTTATTAAACATCACAACAACATTACTGACATTTATTACTGTTGCCAACGGGTAACGACAAATACACTGTTGCCAAAAGGTAATAACAAATAACAGATAATACTAATAAACATTTTAGATGCTTACACTTCGTCCATCCTGACGTTATAGTTCATAACCATCGATGTCGTCAATCTCAACATCTTCCTCCGTGTCCAAGAGATGATACAATTTATCTAGTATCGTTATTCATCGAAATTCATCGCTATTTTTTTTTAACTTATCCTAAACAACATCTCTATATCCCACTCCTGAAGTACAAACATCGAAAACATGGCATCATCATAGCGCTTAGAACTCCTTTATTAAACATCACAACAACATTACTGACATTTATTACTGTTGCCAACAGGTAACGACAAATACACTGTTGCCAAAAGGTAATAACAAATAACAGATAATACTAATAAACATTTTAGATGCTTACACACACATATATATATATATATATATATATATATATATATATATATATATATATATACACACACACATGGGTAGATAGGTGTATATGTATATGCAATGAAAATATTTAGACAGGTTTTTTTTTTTAAATAATACGAAAAACTAATAATTAAATTCCCACGTTTCTAATTTAACTTTCTTTTACTGAAAATCTTAAGTTAAGATAATTTTTTTCTATGATCTATAATTAAGATAAATATTTTGTATCGACTTTTATGACACGTAAATTCTAATAAATAGCACTATAATTTCCTATTTATATAATTTTTATGTTGAGTAATGAATAACATAAGAATATACATATAAGCATTTAATAAAAAGTGTTATCTATGTATGAGCTTTTAACTGATTTTGTATTTTCTGATTGTGAGTTAAAAATATTTTAGATTATCGTGTTTTATAAAACATATTAAATGACTATAGTATTTAACTGGCTTCTGAAAATATAAATAAAAATACTTATGCTGTAAATTAAGAGCCTAAACAGTTCATGTATTTGACATTCCTTCAAACCTCTAAAACCAAAAATCTTCTCTACGCGTCTGTTATTACCAGAGATATTCGCTGGTTATTTATGATAGCTAAATCTTTATACAACTACATTTTGGTAAACGCTAAAAACAACGCAATAAAATCATGAAAAATTTATTCAGTTAAGTTTTAAGTGTAAAAGTAATATTACTTATAGGATCTTTTAAAAATTATTTAAACAGCTGTTATTTCAAATGTTTCTGAACTATTGAACTCAACTGAAAAATGTATAGTACTACCAGAAATGGATTAAGACTCTTAGAAGTTCTATGGAAATTAAAAGATTTTTGTGCCCCTTTATATGTGTAATTCAAAATCTAAAAGATTATAAATCATAATGTAAAATTTAAATTATTGAAATTAAACAATATTTATTTTTTTCATATTTCTCACTTGTTATATTTTGTAAGGTCCCCCTTTTATTTATATCTGAAAAGTTTTCTCCTATGTTTTTATTTGCATTAAATCCTCCAAACTAATCTATTTAACACATCTATGCTTAATAGAGATAAGGCATCTAGTCTGATTTCTTGCATATTTATTCTGGTCATTTTTTATAAAATCTAAGATAAAGTGATGCAAGAGTATTGATGCCCCCCCCCCGATTTTTGGTTTACATCTACTGGCAATTGGGAAATTTGGTAGAAACAAGATGCCTACCCACATGAGTCCACCGGAGTATTCTGGTCTGTTAAATACCGATTTTTAAAGTTTAAAGATAGCAAACTAATTGCTTGTAGATGCTTTGTTTTGTACCCACCCATCCATTAATCAATTCATAGCAAAGATATTTAGTAGAGACTTATGCATTTATTCCTCTGTTTGAGTGGAGTTCCTAACTCAAATTTGAATGTTTTTCCATAAGACCTATAATATTTTTTTAGGATTACAGCAAAACGACTGTACTCTTGAAACGAATACAGTTTAAGATAGGCAATACAAAAAGTAGTAATAATAATAGTAACAACCTAACTTAAAGAGCTAATTTGTTATGCGTAGTTGAAATTGAACTTTGCATCTCATATGAAGCACTTGAAAATAAACTCTCAGTTGAGCAATTGATAACGCTTAATATTAAAAAAAAATATATGATAGCTAAGGTCTAGAAATGTAAAAACTCACTCATTATTGCCTTCTACAGTTATATAAAATTCATTTGTAGAGATTATTTTCAGGCAAATTAATTTACAATATAAGAAATACAAATTTTTATTTTAATAAAGAGAAAAAATTTTAATAAGAGTTTTATTTAATTTCAGATATGTATGTTCTCTTTACAAAACAATCATGGTCACCTCAAATATGTATTTTTGAATAATTTGAAGATATTCCTACATTACATCATTCACCTATTGTTCAAAGCTCTGTAACTACTTCTCACTTGAGATTTGTTTTTAAATAATACACAAAAGTGTTTTCAAAAAATTAAAAGTAAAGGTAAATTTTTTACATTTTAGAAATTAGGACCGTATTTGTAGAAAGCCTATTTCTTTTTGCAATGAAATGAAACAATTTAAAAATTGTGTTAATATGGCCCAGATAACATAAGTGGACATCTTAAATCTATTTGTTGAAAATATATTTCTAAATGTCGTTAAAATTGAAAATTGAAATATTAATTACTTTTATAATTATTAATTATGCATCGATTAAAAATTCGTTTCCGTTAAAATGATTTGTGGACATTTATTTTATAATAATATAATGGATGTTTTATATAGGATATCTTTAACACTAGATTGCCCGAGATTTCTTGTATACCTATATTGCCCCAAAACAGTCAAAATGACTGCATTGTGAAAAAATAACAAATATGTAAAGAAATTTGTTTAAAATTAATTTTTAATATTATATAATAAAGGAGGGCGGAAGTAACTACAATTGTTCATAAACCCATTTATATGTTATAGAAAAAGTCACTAAATTCTAAGAAATTGTGTCATTATATTTCATAATTGTTTTTCTAATTGAAATTAAAAAACAGTCAAAATGACTGCCTTGGGCAATCTAGTGTTAAATAAACAAACCTCAAAGTAAAACATAGTGTTATACGTGTTCAAGGAAAATATTAGGAAAAACAAACTAAAAAAAACATACTTTCTTTTAATACAAAATGTTCGTTGTACAAAAGTTTATTTAAGTAGAGAAAAAGTAGATTTTACGTTTTTTAATTTTGACCATAGTAATTTGAATTAACTATTATTTCATATACCATAAAGTAAATAATCGATAAATGTGAAAGTGATATAACAATCAGAAATGCACTTGAAAAGTTCCAAATATTTTAAAACTCGAAATATTTTATTTGGAAAAAGGATTGAAGTCAGTATTAATAATTATATTCATCATTGAATAGTGAACATCAAAATATGCTTTTAACTTAATTGTATTCTACAACTCAATTCGTTAGAAAAATGGAATTTTAAGTCAAAGTTCAACCAACTGAAATACCACTGTAGATTCAAATCAGTCTAATTCATATAAAAAAGGGGAAATATTTTAATTTCAAATGATATTCCAGATGTAAATTTTTGTAAAGAATAAATATTGTACTAAAAGTATAAACTTCTGAACTACATTAGTATAAAAAATCTCTAAATCAAAAGGATAATTGTGGTTCATCAAAGTTAAACTTATCATAGTTTTGAAAATTTGAAAGAAGATTAGATGATAGTTGCATAACTAGTTGAAATGATATTGTTTTAATAGAGAATGAAATTAGGCGAAAACAAAAGGACAGGGAAATATTTTAGCCTTCAAATGATATTCCAGATGTAAATTTTCGTAAAGAACAAATATTGTACTAAAAGTATAAACTACTGAACTACATTAGTATGAAAAATCTCTAAATCAAAAAGGATAATTGTGGTACATCGAAGTTAAACTTATCATAGTTTTAAAAATTTGAATGAAGACTGGATGGTAGTTGCATGCATAACTAGTTGAAATGATAGTTTTAATAGAGAATGAAATTAGGCGAAAACGAAGGGACGGAGAAATATTTTAGCCATCAAATGATATACCACATGTAAATTTTTGTAAAGAACAAATATTGTACTAAAATTATAAACTACTGAACTACATTAGTATGAAAAATCTTTAAATCAAAAGGATAATTATGGTACATCAAAGTTAA
>CM063503.1:40626807-40634307 GCA_032207245.1 Pardosa pseudoannulata
TTCTAAGCAACCGAGCTTCAATTCGCAAAAACACTGAATTTTGATAATTTGGGGGCAACTTTATGGCTTTGTATCGTTTAAGAAGTTATGAGAAAAGAAACAACCTAAAAAGTGTATAAAATTAAAAGAGCTAGAAAGATCCACAACAAAATGTGAAATCTAAATAAAACAACATCCTCCACGATACAGAGGTAGTAGATTTTAGATTAATTTTTTCATTTCATTTTCATAAATTGTTTTGAGAAACATTTACAAAGACAGTGGCACTAATCACTTTACTGCTACACACTGCCTATAAATTTATTCATGACTTTTTGCAACCTTCACTGCATCTAGTAAGAAAAAGTATATTCTACTAATAATATCCTCAAGAATATCCCTCAGCAAATTTTTAAGCAACCAAACTCCAATTCACAAAAACACAGAATACATACAACCATTTACAAAGACAGTGGCACTAATCACTTTACTGCTACACACTGCCTATAAATTTATTCATGACTTTTTGCAACCTTCACTGCATCTAGTAAGAAAAAGTATATTCTACTAATAATATCCTCAAGAATATCCCTCAGCAAATTTTTAAGCAACCAAACTCCAATTCACAAAAACACAGAATACATACAACCATTTACAAAGACATTGACACTAATCACTTTACTGCTACGCACTGCCTACAGATTTATACATGACTTTTTGCAACCTTTACTTCATCTAGTAAGAAAGTTTATGCTCCATCCAATAGTATCAACGAAAATATTTCGTAGCAAAATTCTAAACAAACTTCCCTTTTTCAAAAACACTGAATTTTTCATTAAATTCTAAACTTGGATATTTTTAGGGCAACTGTAAGGTTTCGTGTCTTTTAAAGAAGTTATAAGAAAAGAAGTAAACTTAAAAATGCATGAAATTAAAAGATTCCTCAGAGTTAGAAAGATCCAGGACAAAATGTAAAATCTAATTAAAAGAGCATAGCTCCTTCACAATGCAAAAATAGTAGATTTTGTCAGGTGATTTTGTTGCATTTTTCATCAATTATTTTGAAAAACATTTGCAAAGACAGTGACGCTAATCGCTTTACTGCTACACACAATCTATTAAATTATTTGCGTCTCTTTGCAACCTTTATCTCCTCTAGTAAGAATGTGTGCATTTCAGCTACTGTTTTTGATTCAGGGAATCAATAAATTTTATATTTAAACTGGTAACCAAAAAAGCTAGTAAGATGAGATAGTATGTAATACCTTTATTAATCTAAAACTAATGTCAATTTTTCTACCGAAAATAAATCTATGTAAAGTGCAGTTATAAAATTATTTTGCATTATACTAAATGATATGAAGGTTTGGTTTTGGTTTGGTTTGGAGTGCTACGGTCTACTTTTTGCAACACGAGGGCTAATGAGACCGGGACCTACTGCTTAAAGCCGATTCCGAACGGCTACGAACATCCATGCTATAGTGGGATTCGAATCCATGAACTCCGGTTCCGAAGGCCAGCACCCTAACCATTCGGCCATCGTTCGGCAAATGATATGAAGGAGAAAGTCTAGATTGTTTAAATAAAGCTTCACTAAAGAATTCTTTTTGATATATTGGTATACTCTATTATTATTATATTTACAGATGCCAGTTACAGCTTGCAGAAAAGCTTATTAATTTATTAATTTTATTAATATTGCTATTACGGAGCATTAAATGTTACTAATATTACTCTGTTTATTAGAAAAATAATCCAAAAACTTTACAACTTTATAGAATAATGATTTATATGTTTAAATTACATTAAAATGACTATTTAATAATTTCTTAAATGAAGCTACATGATGAATACATTTTATAAGGATCGTTATATTCGTCCTTATAAAATGTACTTAGGTGTATCAGTAAATGTAGCACTTGCATAAGTTGATCACGTTGATATTACCAGTTATAGCTGATATAGACAGAAAAAAATTCGCATCAATAATATTAATTTTACATGGATCTTTAAGGCTATATTGCCAGATTGATGGCTGAATAAATAGTGCTCTGACTTTCGGAAATGAAGAGTGTGGGGTTGAGTTCCACTGTCGGCAGGGATATACGTAACCAGTCAAAATCGGTTTTAAGGTAGGTCTGTACCTGCTATATTGGATTCATAACTTGTGGAAAAAAAAACTTTCTGGCCGGCTTGCATTTTATGAATTCTTAAAAAATATATACCACGTGATGGAACTGCAATTTTTTTTTAAATACTATCATTTCCTCTTTTTTTTTTAATTTATGTCTGTGAAATGTTCTTATTTGTTTTTGAAAACGAGTATACTTAAATTTCTCTTAAATAGCTTAAAATTAAAAACAATTTTCTCGGTGTTTCTTTTTTTTTTAAAAAAAAAGGAAAAAAGGCACCCTATAGAATTTGGTTTTATATCACGTTATAGAATTTGTTTAAAGATTTCTTAAAATGCGATCCGGCCAGAAGGAATTTTACTTTTCCCATAGGTTAACATGGAACAAGAGGAAACCAATATGGAGGTACAGACCTACCTATAACAGTTGGTCAAGGTCTCATTTGTTCTCATGTTGCAAAAGAGTAGGCCAAAACGTACCAAACCAAAGGTCAGATTTCATTTCAATCAGTTAAATTAAGTTTTGGTGCGGTTTGGTTTAGAGCGCTATGGTTAATTTTTTGACATACGAGGGCTAATTAGATTCTTACCTATTGCTTAAAGCGTAACCCGTGAATTTCAGTACTGAAAAGCAGCTCCTCACTCATTCGGGTATTGTTACAGTTAAGAGGCAATTAACTGTTGTATAATTATTCTATTTTTAGTTGTCAGTTGGCTCTAACCAAGTATGATCAGAATAAAAAATTAGATTAAAAGTTTTAAACTCTAATTTTTCAGATTCAACCATGTTCTGTTTTACTCAATTTTATACGGCATCGTGCTATTTGAATGTTATCTACTTTTTTAAGCATGTACAATCTTTATTGATTTCAATTTAGTCAAGTCCAAATTAATTTTTTATTAGGTCTGTTTAATAATGATAACTATATTAAACGTTTATCAAAATAGTTTTCAACAAATACTTGCATATAAAGTTAGACAATATGTATTATTGTTTTTCTATTGCTGAATATGAAATTTTGTTCTGTAATGTTTTTCAATGTTGTTTTAATGCTATAAAAATATACATTGCATTTTTACCAGAGATAGGTACAAAATTCATACAAAATTGATAATTATTCCAAGAACAATTCAATTATATAGCCATGCTTAATAAATGCATAACTGCAACATCTTGCGGTTCACTGTAAATAATATGATATTTGTTTCATATTTATATTAGGAAATGAAATTTGGGAAGAGAAATAAATCAGTAGTTTCCATTAATTTATATAGAAATACAATTACTTTTAGTTATAAGTATAAAATATTCAAATTAGAATGACAGTCCATGAATAATGTCTATGAATTTCTTTCAATAGTAAAAATAATAGGATAAATGTAAAACTACAGAAGGCAATAGGTAATACAGTATGTTTTAAATGCATAAAAGCAGAACCTATAATAAAAGTTAAGTACTTAAAATGTAAAATTTTTAGTTCAACATTGATATTCTTTGAAATCATTCAGATTCTACATTTTTTTAATCAACCACGATTTAAGTATGAATTGATGATACTCATGAGATAAAACAAAAATAATAATGCGTTTAACTAATATCACTTTTGAAAGCATACCGAATTTTGAACGTTCTAAGTGGATTTATATTACTAAACATCCATTTCTATCTTTCATAGCATTAAAGTATAAATGCCAGAAATAACTAAGTTAGATGTTGGTTTTTATTTTTTAATTAGAAGGTAAGGAATAAAATATGAATTCACAATGGAAATAAATGTTAACATCAAATAACTGGAAATACATTTTGCAATTTTTTTCTCAGCTTCCTAGAGGGGATACATGCTTAATACTTTTCTTTGTCATCATTGTACTTACGTTAGCTGTAAATGAATATTAAACATCAATATAATTATTGCTTTATACTAAAAATTATCACTTATTCATACCAATTATACTTACTGACTTGAATTTTTAGAGAGATACTGTGGGAAAACGTAAATATCAATCTTTGTTGAATTACATATTTAGGTTTTTCAGGACGGAAGTTCATGGTAATGTTATTTCAAAAAGTTATTTTTGTAGATGAATGTAAGAATATTTAAAAACTAATGTTTTCTCATGAAGATTAATTAAAAAATATGAATTCTTTTCCAATCGATTCTCTCATATACCTTTATAGCAAGATATCACTTTTAATAAGGTTATAGTAGGTAAAGTTGTTTCTTAAAGGCCGTACATAAAAACTGTAAAAGTGAAGATGGGTGTAAATAAATTTATAAACAATTTTCTCATGAATATCTATGTCGAAAACAGGTACTATTTACCAATCTATTATCTCATATATGAGGATGTCCTTCTAATATGACATAGTAAAGTTGGTACACTTGTTTCCTAAAAGCTGTAAATAAAATAGTAAAAGGGAAGACGGGTGTAAGTGGATTTAAAAGCAATTTTCTCGTGAATACCGATGAAAATTAGGACTGTTTTCTAATCGATTCTTTCATATACTGCCATTAAGTATGTCACTTAAAATTATTTTTTTGGTTTTATATTAATTATAAATATTATTATTAATAAAAATAATCTTTATCGTTTATTTAGTAGATGTTTTCTTTCTCATTTTGATATAACTTCCATGATTGACGATTTATTTGTATGACTAAAACTAGTTGCATAAATTTCAATTCTCTTATCCCATATCCCCTCTTCAGCGATTCATTCTTAGTATTTCTTTATAGGTATTCTTAGCAAACATAACGTTCTGAAAGAAGAGGAAGACGAAAAACAGCGTTTTCTGGATTGTATATTAAGTTTATTGTACCTTTTTTGTTTGAAATATCTATAACTTAAATATGTACTTTCTAAAATTTGTTCTGTAAATGTCACTTTTACTTTTCAACAATGTTTTGTCATCCTATTTATTTTTCATATTTATTATATGAATAAAGTGTTTGAGATATGTATTGGATGTTTCTATTGTTATAAATTTTATTTTTTTATTCAAGTTTGAAAGTTTAAAATGTTGTTTACTTCTAGAATTGATCTCAGATTGATTCAGTTTTGATACTTTCTTATATAAATATCCCAAAATCTAGATTTGAAAACGTTTATAGAAAAAGTGTGGTTTTTATTTTATTATAATATATACACCAATAAAATATCTGCTTTTTGTCCTTATAATTCTATGAATGTAATTTTATTTTTGCATTTTTCTTCGTGCAAGAAATTTAAATATTTAAAAGTTACATATAAATATAGGTAAAATTTCCTTATAAAACGTCAGAACTTTTTATTTCAGCAATTACCTACACATTAAAAAAAGTACGTAATTATTAAAATATTATGTAATCTAACAACCCTATATTTGTTTGTACGTTTCATTTATAGTTAACTTAGTCCTTTAACAAAACTTGTTAAATCCTAGAAATAAATAATGGCATAATCTGCTTCTGACATTAAATATTGATAATCTTACACAATATCAATTCATGACTTTATTTAAGGTCATGTAAATCCATCTGCTAGCAAAGATGCAAATGTTTCTATAAAAGGGGTTTCTTGACCAACTACATGTAAAAAAAGCGGAATTATTGTAATTCATGTGTTATCCTCACGGAATTTCATGCTAATGTTATTTCCCAAAGTTATTTTTGTAGTACTGAAGATTAATGTAAGAATATTTAAAAACTAATGTTTTCTCATGAAGATTAATTAAAAAAATATGAATTCTTTTCCAATAGATTCTCTCATATACCTTTATAGCAAGATATCACTTTTAATAAGGTAATATTAGGTAAAGTTGTTTCTTACAGGCCTTACATAAAAACTGTAAAAGTGAAGATGGGCGTAGGTAAATTTAAAAAGAATTTTCTCATGAATATCTATGTCGAAAACAGGTACTATTAACCAGTCGATTTTCTCATATATCATGATGTCCTTCTAATATGACATAGTAAAGTTGATACACTTGTTTCATAAAAGCTGTAAATAACAACAGCAAAAGGGAAGACTGGTGTAAGCGGATTTAAAAGCAATTTTCTCGTGAATGCCGATGAAAATTTGGACTGTTTTCCAGTCGATTCTTTCATATACTGCCATTAAGTATGTTACATCTAATGTGATGACACTTTGTTGTTATGACTGATAAGTCCACGGATTTGTTCGAGCCTTTAAAAGAGGATAGAGGTTTACAATTTTGGTGTAAAAACGGTATGTCATTATTAACTATATGTGTGTTTGTTTCACTACATGTCTAACTGTCTAACTCATGTCTAACTATATGTGTGTTCTGTTTAACTATATGTGTGTTTGTGTCAGTTGTATTCACACAGAAGCAAACACACATTAACCCTTTAACGGACGGTGGTTTTGCAGAGAATCCACCTGTTAAAAGTCTCTTTTTTCTACTTTAAAGACATATGAATGATTTTTTTAAAAAAACATTTTCTATGTTTGTGATATCAAAAACTTACAGCAAATAAAAAAAAACTACACTTAATTTATTTTTCCATTTCAAAAATGTATTTTGAAAATTGCTTTACCCAGAAAATTGAGAAATTCGATTTATCTTCCTCGTGAAACCAAATATCTATATTATTCAAATAACACTTAAAAACTGTTTAAATATTTTTTATTATACACTTTTAATAATAATTCATTGTACTTCCACCTTAATAAAAATTTAAAAGAAAGTATTATATTCACACAGTACAAAGGGATAGTTTTGCATTTAAACCAGCCCTCTAACCTTTCTTCCTCCCAATAAATGCACATTTTTTTCATGTATTTTCCATTTATAAGGCTCATAGGTAACATTTGTAAGGTTCATAGGTAACATTTATAAACTAATTTCATTAAATCCTAAGAAAATTATATTAGTGTCCTTTAAAGGGTTAAACACGCATTCATATGGACAACGAAATTTTGTCCATTTAGCTCGTTAGATTATGGTATTATAATATTTAGAAACACATAGGCAAAACAGAAACACAGACGCAAAACAGAGAGAATGTTTCATATTTAAGATGTCTATCAAGTTAATATTCGTCAAAATATTAGGGTAGAAATTTTTCCCCCGTTGTAAATAATAGTAACAGTAATAATAATCGCTATACTATCTATAATATAAAAAGGAAAATCAGTTGCAGAGTAACAAAATGTTGAAACTACAAATGAGAATTAGAGGTGGCAAAAATAACTAGTAAGCATGAAAATTTAAATCTAATTCACTAGTAGAAATTTTTCCCCCGTTGTAAATAATAGTAACAGTAATAATAATCGCTATACTATCTATAATATAAAAAGGAAAATCAGTTGCAGAGTAACAAAATGTTGAAACTACAAATGAGAATTAGAGGTGGCAAAAATAACTAGTAAGCATGAAAATTTAA
>CM063503.1:40639307-40641807 GCA_032207245.1 Pardosa pseudoannulata
TTTTTACTGTTTCCTGTAATTATGAGATATATGTAATTTATTAAAAAGGTTACTAAAAAAAGAAAATTGAAAGGGAAAACTGTTTTAATTTTCTATACTCTTTAATTTGTGTTATGTAACAATGGATTGAGAGATGACATGGGGAGCCATAGATATATTTTACAAAGGATTAATTTTAAACCGTTGTTTCCTTAAGCAATGTAACTTACAAGACAGGAGCATCATTTATGTAACTCTTTATTTTGTAACATTAACTCTACAAGTTAAATAAAACCCTAAGTTTTCGCTAGGAAGCTTTGTTATTGAATAGTCAAAATCGCATATAATTGGTAAATCTAGTTAAATATTCCTCTATAAAATCTTCAAAAGTTACTACTATTCATTTCTCAAGATCCTACTTTCTGCTTTCGGTAATAAATTTTGCTTAATAGGATTATTTTCAACTTTCTACTATTACAAATACTGTTAACATCTAGTGTAGATTGCGGCAAATAAGAATAAATATTTCATCAATGGGGTAAATTTTAAGCAACAATTGAACGCTCCCGGTCAACCTTCTCTAAAACAGGCATTAGCAATAAAATTTGTAAAATGTTGAATTTTGATACCGAATGTCTCATCAATCATTTACGGTAAAAGTGAAGAGGCATAAAAATTTTACTCTTCAAAAGTTAAATACATATTTAACGGACATTGACATGATATCCTTAATAAGCCTTATTGAACTCACCTGCCATTGCACCCTGTACCGTTAACTTCTTTTCATTTGAATCTCTTATAGTTTTCCAGAGTAGAAAGATACAAAGAGAGCAACGTGATCATTCCGTATCGATTCCAAATGCCTCTAAAATTACTTGGTACTTTACATCGTACCCCCCGCCCTCCCTGGAAACGAGTAATTTCTGTAAAGTAGTACAGCGTTATTGTAGATTCGAGAAAGTCAGCACTTTCCCGATTACCGGTCCTTAAGGGATAATGGATATTTCTAGACCGGCAAAAAATCCTTTGGAAGGAAAACATCTTGAAAGGATTGGCCAATCAAGTTTTTTCTTGGCCCTTCCGTCGCCCCCATTGCTTATTCATATCGGAGAAGGTCTCTTCCACCAACCCTTTTTAAGGTAAAAGGATTAGAGCCGACTGCAAACTGTGTAGCGAGCGAGGGAAAAGAAGCTATCTGTAGTAAGGGCGGGGGAGGGAAGCCGCCCCGGAGATCGATGACAAGTGGAGCTTCATCAGCCGCTTCACTGGGCAGGATCCCTTTTCGGCCGCCGCGCCGATTGCATTAGGTGGGCCGCCAGGCTCCAAACTCAATTTCCGCCGATACAAAGCCCGGCGCGTACTCAAGGCCCCAGCGCTCGTTAGGCCGGCCCGAGGCTGTTTGGTGGGGCCCACAGGTGTACCGGGCAGAATACCCCTTAATCCGATTGTGCGTGGTACACGGACCGGGACCCGCAATTAAGGACATGCTCTCCCGGCTCCGCTTAATTGTTTGCCCGGAACATACCAGAGCGCTCGCTCTCTCTTTTTCAGACTCGGGTTTGATTCAATTCCCTCCCCCTTCCCCAAAGAGGCGAAGAGGAACTTTTTTCAACTTTTTTTATTCCTTTAACTTGTTTTAAAAGATGGAGAAGTCGTATTTGTTTACCGAATCGCTTTTGGTTTCATACCCCTTACAGTAGATCTTGTTAGACCGCATTGCCTTTTTATTGGCGGTTTAATTTTGGTATGCGCTTAATTAAATTATACGATGACAGTTCTCGATCCTATTCTACAACCATTTTTGTGTCAAATCATTTTCCAATAATAGGAAAGGGAAAAAATTAAGCAAAAGTACTTCTGAGAGGATAGATAATGCAAAACGAGACAATTTAATACGCACGTCATATGATTTCTTAACTAATGATAAGGTATAATGACCTCCTATTCTAAGATTTTGCTCGGAACTAAGTGAAATTTTTTTAAATATTTATTTGCTTATTTCAAAATGGAAATTTTCGCATTTATTTTAAATTAAATTTCTTCGATATATATCGAAACATCCAAAAGCATTGACAAGTTGAAATTCCAGCTTTCGTTTAGTTGAGATCCAGTAGTAAATCAGAGTGTGACAAAAAATTGTAAAATTTTGTAATAGTCTTCTAAAACAACAAATTCAGTACGTACCACATTGAAAATCTCTTAGCGGAACAAACAGAAAAAATTTGAAAATGTGTCGCATCTACAATCAGATGTTTGAGTGCCCCAGACAGGGCACATCACAGTTGCTTGACCTTCGAAGTTGTATTCCGGTCAGATACAGCTTACCCTACAACTGCACAGTTTGAAACTTTTTCGAAAGGACATCGTCTTTAAAAGAGTTCTGGTACATTTCAACTGCCATAAAATCAGCTTTATATTCAACGCTTCGTAACTTTAAAAACTATATACTGTGAAGCATGCTTAAGATGTCCCCGTATAAGAAATTTTTCTTTTTTAATTCCTGTAACCCCATTTGGATCTA
>CM063503.1:40644307-40659307 GCA_032207245.1 Pardosa pseudoannulata
GAAAATATCAAAGCAAAACATTAATAAGGTATACAGATAATAGTCTTCAAGCTAGTGGTACTTTTCAAAACAAAGTGCAAAGGAATTCTTAATTGTTTACACCGCCAAGTAGTCTCACTTTTAATTGGATTCTTGTAACACACACGGCATTTCTTAGTAGGTTTTCTTTTATTCTGACTCATTAATTTGGCAATGACTTGGACCAAAAAATTCTAAGTAAACAATATGCAATAGTGACTTGTGAGTTTCACAAGTGATAAAAGTGTTGCCAAATTCAGTACACTAGAAATTTTAAACTAAATGAATTATCATATTTAACAGTAACTTTAATCGCATGACGAGTGTAACTCGTCATTGTGCGGTATGGAATGAAAAATTAATGACGAGCTAGACTCGTCATTTTACCAGAAGGGGTTAAAAATCCCTCTGTGTGGTTCTCATTTTATGATTTCTTTAAAAAATATATACCACGGGAAAGAACAGCAAATTCTCTAGGATGTTATCTCTCCCCTTTTTAAAGAACACCAAGAAAAATATATTTAATTTTAAAATATTTGTGAGACATTTGGTATACTCTTTTTCAAATGCAATTAAGAGCATTTAATAGGCATAAATTTTAAAAAAAAGGGGGGGAGCTATCACTCTAGAAAATTTATTGTTCTATCACGTGGTATCTGTTGAGCATCTGCTATAAAACAGCATTCATTAAACAATTTGTTGCTAAATTTCCCCTAACCTGTTTTTTCTTTCCACTTTTGTACGTTCTCTACGATCAGAGCTAAAACGCCGGTATAATAAATAATTTGCGGTACAGTATATAAATCTAGAAGTTTATTATATATGCACATCAGAAGTAAAGGACAGTATGTTACAATTTTCAAATTTTGCAGCCGAGCATAATAAAGATTTTTTACAAATTTGTTTCAGTTGGGCAGTTTTTAGTAAAAATCTGTATAAACGTCTTTAAGTTATAAGGGAAGACAGTGTTCGTAAACATACAAAAATAATAGACCTAAGAAGTTTTCCGCTTATATGGTGTCTTTACTTCGAAAGCATGTTGGTTTGGAGGTAATGACCATAAATGTCTTATTTTATTCCAATTTGATAAAATTTTCAATTTTGGGAAATAGAGGTAATGTTCTTATCTCATAAAAGAAGAGAACAAATTATATACGAATATGCGAAAGTCTAAATTTTTTTTTAAGAGGACATATTGTCCTTTACTTCCGATGTACACACACATATGAAATGTGTTATAAAAGCTATGTTAGACTTATTCGGCATCAATTGAAGCATTTTTATAAATGCTCTCCTGCCCTCTTTCTGAATAGGAAATCCATATTTTGTTGTTAATAAAATATATTTTGTATTAGGGCAATTATACGTCACAAAAAGCACACATGAACCGCATACGGATACAGCACCCAACTGAAATATCCCTACTAAATTTTTCGACCTTTCTCTCAAACTTCCAAGAATTAAAAACTCAACCAATAATATATCAATATCTAATTCCGTAATCTAAATTATCTAGTAATAAACCACAGAAACTACAATAACGGTCAAAAACGGTCACTTTTAAGTAATAAAAGTGCATGGTTACCGTACATTTTGTGGAACACAATCAGCAATAACATTTCAACAAAATAACCCCAGATCAATTGCAAAAGAGCAGACAAACAATACACCGAATTTGCCAAATTATGTTAAAGTTTCATTCGTAACTCCCAATAGTTCATAATTGTCTTACATTTAAGATATCTACCAACATATATCCAGCAAAATTGTTTCTGTAGTTAATGGCTTAATTGACTAACTGATTTAATGTGTATTTAATACTATCAGCTAAATGAACAATGATGTACTAATGAGCTTTTTCTTTCCCAGGCATTTTGGAGCTAAGTGTGCGAAGTGTTCTCGGACAATCCACGCGTCCGACTGGGTCCGGCGGGCCAGGGACCAAGTATACCACCTAGCGTGCTTTGCATGTGATTCCTGTAAAAGGCAACTGTCCACGGGGGAAGAATTTGCACTGCACGAAAGCCGGGTACTGTGCAAGACCCATTTCTATGAGTGCATGGATGGTGGGAATGGGTCCAATGACGGTAGGTGGGTCATTCATTTTCTCTTCCGCTTTCAATTTTCAAAAACAATTTTCTGGTGACATCCATGGGGAACAATATAATTGTACTAGTCAAGGTACAATTCACTATTGTTGGTTGGTTGGTTCGCGATTCTCTTGGCAGGGCCGAGCCGTGCTAAGATACAGAAAGCGTCAGCATGAGACGGCACAGTAAAGGGGAGGCATAAGCGTGACATCAAAACACTTAAAGACGGCACTTTAAAGATTTGCATCATACTGAGAAAAATCTACCATTCTGCCCCTTTCGATATACTGTGCTAAATGCAGGGTAGCTTGGAAGTAGTTAGATTATACTATATGTACACTTATTAGAACTAAATGTTCGAATTACCCTTAGGCAATACACGAGTCGAAACAAGATCTGGCAGACCAGGGAACGATGTAGTGTCTACCATGCGTTACATGGGATTTCTGCAAAATGCAACTGTCGACGGGGAAGAATTTGCACTGCACAAAAGCCGGGTACTGTGCAAGACCAATTTCTGTGAGTGCATGGATGTTGGGGAAGGGTCAAAAGACGGTAGATGAATCGTTCATTGTCTATAACCTTTATATAATTGGGAAGAATATATTTGTACTCTTCAAGGGACAATTCACTATTATTAATTTATTGGTTAATGTTTTCTGGCATTCGATCATCTTGGATGATTCAAACTCTTTTAAAAAATAGCCTAATGGCAACAAATCGGGGTCATGATATTCTAGTAATTAGTGTGGGAATATACGATCATAGGGAGTAGATTTCTATCCTGGTAGAAACCAGTAGTATTTCCCCGTACAAAAAAGTATATGCAGAATAAATCTATGGTCTTCTTGCTGGAAGACCAAATTTAGAAGAAAGGTACGAAAGTAAGAAAAGATCTTGCTTTTGTGCACTAATGATTATCAAAATAACGGGAAGCTTTGTATCCCAGTCGGATTCGTATTCTGAGAATGCCTATGGTCTTTGAGCTAACATTCCAAAGTCACTTTTCATGAGAATGTCTGCATAAGCACTAGAATTGCGCCATTTTGGCAGTTTCAGGTATAACAATGAGAGATACGACTTTATTTGTGGACTCAGGTTCATGAAACTTTATGAATTCCTAATTTTATCTGAAACATGCAAACAAATTTAAGAAATTATAATTAGTAGTAAAGATAGGAAGAACTTTTTTTTTATATTTATTAAGACTAAGAGCCGAACACACAAAAGCATATATATATATATATATATATATATATATATATATATATATATATATATATATATATATATATATATATATATATATACATATATATATGGAGTGTAATTGTTTTAAAGAAAGTTTATAGGTTTTTATATGACCTTGAAAGTCGTTGAGGTCCATAACGGAGACTCTATGACGATTCGAACAACATTTTAATTTGGGGCAGTAGACTGTCTTTTTTGAGATAACTGTCGAAGCTTTTAATTTACATTTGAAGTCCTAAGTATAGAAGTACATTTCAAACCTTTAAAACATTTTGTAAGGTAGAACGTATATTTGGTGTAAATTTCCAATTCGGTCAAATCAGTTTTCTATACTTTATGTAATGAATGAAACTAAAATGAAAAAATATATCATTCTATTTGCTCCTTTCAGTATGTTATATGGCAAAGTAGTTGTATTTTTAGGGCTAGCTATAATTATCATCTAACTTAAAGTGGAATAATTCTCATATTTTTCCATAAGAACTTATTTCTCCTTAGTTTGTTTTCTTTTCCTAACTAATAGTATTTATAGCTTTGAGTACGACTTATAATATCCTACCCAAAAAATTGATTTAGTATTAGTCTATGGAGTAAGTTTTTCTCCTTGTTCTCAGCAATCATTTTGAAGGGACAATGAATTCCCTTTTACTTGAAGAAATAACTGGTGGCGCCATCTAGTATACATTAATAAACTTAAAGCCACTTTAAGAGACAGTAGACATTAGAAAACGTTTTAGTAAATTTTTAACTCAGAGTTATGAAATTTTGTACACGTATGCGTTGAATTATAATTAAATAAGTCACATTAAAGAAAGTTTTAAGTATTATTTAATTCAAAATTCAATATTTTAAGAATTTTGTCTTTTTTTTTTAAATATATTTTGTACATATGTGGGTATTTTGGTAATTGAATAGTTTATTAACAAGAAATATTTTTATGTCTCTATGTATTTTCATACTTTGAATCTTTTTTAGTTTTACAAATAAATTTTTAGCATATTTGGGCATTTTGTTGATTGAATAACTTATTCATTAGAAATAATGTTATCTCTGTAAGTTAAATTTTTATGAAAAAATTCTGACTTTTCTAAATAAGACGAGCTTTGATAATCCAAAACTCGTCTTATTTAGAAAAGTCAGAATTTTTCAGAAATGAAGTCGGAATTTAAAATGAATGCATGTATTTGTTTTAGTGTTTATTAGAAGTGTTTGCTATAAGTTTTGTCGGATACTGGGGAAAATTAAATGTCAAGAAACATTTTAAAAATTAATGGAAAAAAAATCTAATTAAAATTTTGAAAATCCATAATTTTTAACAAATTATTTTCCTGCATTTAATTTAGTTGAACTTCAATGTATTGGATTATAAATTTTTATAAGTCTAAGTAAAGTATGGACAAAATAATGCCCATCCTCCAGTTTTGGTCCCCTGAAAGTTCCTTCCGGTCTGCCGCAAACTAAAAAGTATATTTGTATTATATCAAAAATTATTACCTCTAAAGTTTCTCAAAAGTCTCCCAATTCATGTCCCACTTTTTAATTATAACTTCCCAGACACCCAAATTAAATCAAGTATGTGATTCACTGAGATTGGTTTCCTTTCACGGCTCTCAAAATCAAAACCCGAATTAAGAAAGGCTACAAGCGACCATTTTCTTACACTTGTTTTTAACCAGATGTCCAGTCTCCCAGGAAAAATCGAGTACCATGGCAAATTTACTTGCGATTATGTGATGAATTTTTCAGCCGCAGTGTTTTAAAAGCCACAGCAAAAACCGCTGTCTTAGAATCTCTCTCTTGAGAAAAAAATTCATGTGATTATAAAGGGAGGGTATTTTAAAACATAACTGACAGCTGAATGATCCAATTGCAAAACTGGGGATACAATTTTTTTGTGGTTATAGTTCGTAATTTAAATTTATCTTGAACTAGATAACAAGTATGGTTTATAGTAGATTCAATTAAAAAAATGTAGAATGGACAAGTATTTTTATGTATTTAATTGGTTGTTGATTGCAGGAATTGTATGAAAAAAGTAAGTTAGATTATGGTGAAATTTAAATACTCATTTTTCCGATGTTGTAGTACTTGTAGTTCATCATTAAATTCTGATATCCTTATGGATATTATGTCCCTTTTAAGGATTTTTTGTGCTTTTTCTAAATGTGCGTTTATTGTTTAAATTTTTTGTCAGTTTTTTAGACACTTTACAAAATTGGGTTGTACTAAATTTGGGGCATTTTTCTTCCGTTCTCCATTAATTGTTTAAGACAGATTTGTAATAGTGTTTCCTGCTCCAAATGAGATATCCTGTCACTCTCTTTTGTTTCGTAGATTACATAAAATTCACCTTTTCTACATATTTATAATCGATCAAAAATCCTTATTCCATAAAGATCCCCAAATTTCTCCCAATCCACGTTCTATTTTTTAATCTTAATTATCCCAGCCACATAAATTAAACTTTTGAAATTCACGATTAAAAATTCTATGGGAGTTATTGAAATTAGGAAATAAGTGTTGACCAGTGACTTAGCCAGAATTTTTTTATCGGATAAAATCCAACGTCTTAACCCAAAGTCATTGAACTTTCAATCTCATAAAAAAATTCCTTACACATACAGGTATAGGACAAAATAATAGGAACACACATTTAAAAATAAGTCATCCTTCGACCGTCCAATAAACGGCTGCTTCGTGTCGCTACAGTGTACCACCTAATGGCGACGAAAGGTATCAGTCAAGTATTTCGTAGTGTGAGAGTTGTATGAGAAAATTCTGTTCCCAGGAAAGTCCAGCCTTTCCAACATGACAAGAGGCATAATAATTAGACTCTCCTTGCTGGAGTTTCCGTGTCCAGAACAGCCAACCTTGTCGATGTTTCAAGGACCATTGTATCAAAGGTTATGACAGCCTACACAAACCTGGGTAAAGTGTTTTCTGCGAAGCACAACAATGGGTGAAAGTCGAAGTTGCAGGACCGTAATAGACTGACCTGGACAGGGTAGTCGCCCGAAATCGCAAAACTACACTGCTACAGATATCGTCCGAGATGAATACCTCATTTCTGAACCCCGTATTCATGAAAACGATTCAACAAGAGTTGCATGCTGTGGACATTCAGGGTAGAGTAGCTATTCCAAAACCGATAGTTTCCGCGCGGGATGCTATAAAGAGACTACAGTGGTGCCGGGACCACCTAAACTAGACACAACTGCAATGGGAACAAGTCGTCTGGTCTGATGAATCCTCATTTACATTATCCCAGACCATCAGACATGTGTTCGTCTGGCGAACACCGGCAAAAGCATTTTATGTTGACTGCCTGGTTCTAGCCGTGAAACATGGCACAGGCCATGATCACAGGCAACCATTATCAAAGTATTCTCGCAGATCATCTTCATCCTATGCTTCAGACTCTCTTTCCGGGAGAACGTCCTGTGTTCCAAGATGACACAGCCCCTGTTCACACGTCTCTCTGTGTTCAAACATTATTAATGAGCATGATGATGAAGTGAAAAATCTAACCTGGTGTCCTCATTCCCCCGATCTCAATATCATTGAGCCTTTGTGGGGTTGTTTAAAAAACAAAGTTTGTGCTCGGCTTCCTCCACACTATTTGAACTCGAGAGGGCCCTGCAAGAGGAATGGGTGCGAATTCCAATGAAATTTGTTCAAGATATTTATTTGTCAATCCCACGTCGAATGCAAGCTGTCTTTCAGGTCAAAGGGGGCCCAACCCCTTACTAATTAAAATTTTTCATTTTTTTACAGGTGTTCCTATTATCTTGCTCTATACCTGTACATATACACATATAAAGTATATACATAATATACATACATAAATCTTATACATACATCTATAGTTTTGCATGCTTGCATAAATTTGTCATAAAACGGATCAGCAACGATGTTCCCATTTTCATAGTATCCTGAAAAGTATACTTACAATCACATTGTGTATTTTAATTTACGTTCTATGTTTTTACCAGGTTTAAATTTACTTGTGCATATTTAATTTACGCTCCAATATTTACTAGACAAATTTAAAGCAATTTTATGAATAACTAAGAAAATAAAATGATACTGAGAAAGGAATTATGACATATCCTTTTATTTTTTCTTTTACAAAATTACATACGTTTTAAGGCAACAAAATTCTAAATCAGAATTGCATATTCAATGATTTATAAACTACCGTTTTACAATAGTAAATTAATTCTTCTAGATTTTAAGACCAGCTTGTTCAAACCTTCATCCGTATTTATAATCATACTTACATGCACCGAAAGAAAGGCTAAATTTGTCTTGTGACCAGTTCTGTTGCGAAGAAATGTTTCTACTCTTTTTATGTTTGATAATGATCTTTCAACACTTGCAGTTAAACTAGTAATGCCCACAAATTTTAATAAGTTAAAAAAATTGGCCTGTATTTAAAATATTTCGGAGAGGATCCAGCCCCTCTCCCCTTGAATAAATACGTCCTCGCTATGAACCTTATAAATGTGAAATATGTGAAAAAAATTAGATTCCTTCGAAGGGGAAATTTTTGGGGAGTTAATTACGAAATTAACTTGTTGTACGGCGTCGAAATACTACTTAAAATTTTAATTATATTGGGAAAAAATGAATAATTTGCATTAAAGTAATGTAACTAATAAATAGCTAAACAATTTATAAATGTGATTTTAGGGTAGGTACTTATTTCTCTTTAAGGGTCATAGGGAAAAAATTTAATTTCTGAGTTTTTCATCTGAAACAAATTTAAACACGAATATTTCAAAGAAAAAATAAATTAAATGTACTGCTTGAATCTGTGAATAGTTTGCAATGGCAAAAATATAGAAAACAAGAAAAGAAATTATATTTCCTTAAAAAGAAAAGATAACAGATGTTTTGCTGCAAAATTATTGTCTTTTAAATGGTTAAACCAAAGACGGGATTCATTAAAATTGGATTACTTCCACAATTCCCAAAACCAAAATGTGAATTAATAACTTCTACGCGTGGCCTTTTCATACACTTGTTCTAAACCCTCTGATTCTCCCTAGAAAATCAGAGAATTTTTGCTATTTTCCTGCCCTTGTATGTATTTTTGTGGCTATGATGTTTGTTCAGTCAAGCAAATCCTCTTACTTAAACTCTCTCTCATTAGAAATTGAACAACGTGAAAAATCACTCTCGAGGACGATAATTTGTCAGCTACACAGATTCCCGGTGATATTTGAATATGTAAGACGTGTCTGGTGATTCTCCGAGTATATGATGACGAAAAGTTTTTAAAGAATTAAAAGTGTACCACGAAAAAAATAAGGTTGAGAATCAGTTGTGATGAAGCGATTTAGATCTGTTATATAATTGATTCATTCATACAAGTAGTAAAATGTTCGGGATCTAAATCTGACCTCATCACATCTTTGTAAAGAGATGGAGGACCATAAATTTCTATTCAACAGATATGTTTGTCTTGTACGGTGGTCTCGGGCGGGGTTCTGATCCCAGTCCCAGATTAGAATCCCGTCTCCGTACTTGACATTAAATAAGAATGTACCTTTGTGGAGTATTTATGAGTCCCTAAGGGACAGTGCCCAATTAGAAGGGATAAGGTTTGGCACGTTGACGGTCTCAAGGCGGGGTTGAAGCAGACCAATGAAATTCTTACAACTATCCCGATTGGATGACCAGAAGGAGAAGAGGTTCGGAGGTCCCAGAGAAGAGGTTTGGAGGTCCCAAAAGAAGGTGTTCGAAAGTCGGGAGTCCAGTCGGGTCCGACGGAAATTGTTCGTGAGTCCAAAGGAGAAGGTGCTCGATAGTCCAGACTAGGAGAGTCCAGCCAAGTCCGACAGGAAGTGTTCCTGCACCAAATAGTACGGCCGCACCCCAAAGACTCAGGAGGAAGCCCCTGACGAGACCAACGGATGATATATAGATTCCCTCTCCTGATCAGTCATAGATACCCTTCAACCAGAAGTTTTTAGAGCCCAACATTTTAGACCCACAAAGGTACCCCAAATTTACATACATTTTTGGAATTGAGATTAGGTCCTCTATCTATTTACAAAATTACTTAAGTAGATAAAAAAAAATTGTCAGAACTAATTTTAAAAAAAGTTTTGTATGTAAATAGATGTATATATATTATAATAAATTTATTTTTTTTAATACTAAGCTAGTCTCAGTTGCTGTCAATTTAGCTGTTAGTTTATTTTCATTTTATGTCTGTAGTTTCTCAGAACCTGTGGTTAAATTTAGTACAAAAATAATTAACACAACGGAATTAAAAATAAATCACCACTATACATTTGATCACAGGTTGATACTCAAATATAAACGAGGACTACACGACATCAGTGAAGTAAGGTCTTTAAACGATTGCTTATGAGAATATATCTTTTCTAAGCCATCATTCTTTCTATGAGAGGATGCTCAAAAACTGGAACTTACTGAAACCAAAATTAAACCAATAAATTCGATGGAATTTCCTTGTGTGACTAGTGATTGCGTCCTATTTATCCCTGAACAACTAAGAACTAAAGAAATAACAATTTCATTGAAAATTAAAATATTGTGCTGCTTTTACAAAAAAGTGTTATAGGTACATCAATCAACTAGCCATGTAAAATTCCTTTAAATTTATCTTATCGTCAGTCAGCCACCAACTTTATTTAAGTTAATTAGTTAATAATTATTTAAAGTGCACCCTCATGAAACAAAGGTTGAGAATCACTGAACTAAATTATCAAAAATGTTACAAAGTAATAGTATGTAACTGTATGTAACTGTTAAAATACTCTTTTTTGCGTCAACATTATTTAAGCAGGCTTGCAACTGCGGAGGTACTTTCAAAACGGTGAGAAAAGTGACAAATAATACAAAATAAGTGACTAAAAATTGAAAAAAAAAGCGATTTTTTTCTCCTCTTGATTACAGATGCTATTATTAAGATTTTTCTATTTATTTTAACTCTAAATCAAATGATTCATGCAAGACATGATTTTAGCGTCAAATACAAAAAGGTTAAAAATTTTGTTTAAAACAACTCAACATTGCTTTTTATTCAAGAAAATCTATAAATTAGATTTGAATACATACAATACATTAATTTTATAATCACAATTTTCTGCATATATTAATGATGTTTTGAAATATGTACATAGCTAGATTAGAGTATCTAAACAAAAATTGTGAAGAAAAAGAAAAAGAGAACACGTAAGTTACTTTAATGTATTAAATGTACATTTCAGTACAAATGTAGATTTCAGGAACTTCTTTACGACTTTTTAAAATCACTAATTTCTGGAAACTATATGACTAATTACATTTTAATAAAAAAATAAGATTAGACCATCACATTTATGGTTTTTTATTAAAATATTTTGTTATTAATTCAGATTTCCTTTTTTCAACAACAGACTTTTGCTGTGATACACCATGAAAAAAGTGACTGTTTACTTAAAAAAGTGACTAAAAGTGATCAATTGTAAAAAATTTGACATAATTGCAAGCCTGTTTGAGTCGCACAGTAGCCAGTGTGGTTTAAGTCTAGATTTTCGATATTTTATGATTTTGAAAATTTTGAATGAAATAAATATTATTTTTAGATATTAAAGAGTTTGCTTTTTTATATAAAATCTAATAACTATTATTGTTTAGTATAAAAATTTTAATAAACCATGAGTTGAAAAAATAATTGATGAAATAAATGATTTTTCTCGATTATTTTTTATCTTGGAAAGAATCCAATTAGCTTCTAAACGATTTATTTCTGTAAAAGGATGCGGAAAAAATAGAGCTTCCTGAAACCGAAACTAGACCTATCAATTTAAAGAACCACTTGAAGTGGGTGTGTTCTCTTTATCCCTGAACAATTCAGCACAAAAGAAATAACTAGAATAGGGCGAAACCTTAAACTCCTCCGATGTGACCATCGAAGTGTTCCTTTAAACAGCTGTGAATTCAAACTCCAGCGACTTTTCTTTGGCTGGTGTACGAGTGCCAGTGGCGTGTTCAGTCTCACTTGTCAGAGCTTATGCCTTGATTTCTTTTCTCCATTAGAAGGTCCGCGGCATCCTTTGATGACATCTGCCCGCTTCAAAGCAGCATTCACAACCCTCCTTATGTCAATCATCCGAAGATTGATTTCGCTCCGCATGCAGAATGAAGTATCTTTTTTCATGTTCTCTTAGCGCTACGTTCAAAAACAGTACCGCTGTTCTCGGTTAAACGTCATAGGATGCGTTAGCGTCTGCCGCAAAAATTTCACGGTCTCGCCTCATCAGGTAATAACCCGATTTACTTGGGTTAATCCCTTTGTAATTGGAAAGTTTCATATCTGATTCGGACCTTGAAATTATTTCAAACTTCAATTATTTTTCCTCTCTAACAACCTTGCAGTGTATTAACTCTTTTTTTTTTTTTTTCATATCCATGTGTAGGTATAAAACATTTTTAAGCAATTTTGAAATTGCAGGAATGTGTTGTTTAATTTTTCTCCATAAATAAATGGGAAATAAATTCCTTTCGTGAATTTTGCAAACAATTTTAGAATTGAATTTAAGCACATCTACACAATAATCAAGAAAGGGCAAACGTAACTTTCTATCAGTCAATCTTCGTTATATTTGTAGTATGTATCAGCTCAACAAAAAACAGACTTTAATAAATCCACAGACTTTCATTTAAAATGCAAAGTAAAGAATATTTTTTTTATGTTTGCTTGACACTACATTCAAAAATAATACCTCTGTTCTATACTAAAAGTCATAGGATGCTTTATCGTCTGCCGCAAAAATTTCGCGGTTTCGCCTCATCAGGTAATAACCCGATTTACTTGGGTTAATCCCTTTGTAATTGGAAAGTTTCATATCTGATTCGAACCTTGAAATTATTTCAAACTTCAATTATTTTTCCTCTTTAACAACCTTGCAGTGTATTAACTCTTTTTTTTTTCGTATCCATGTGTAGGTATAAAACATTTTTAAGAAATTTTGAAATTGCAGGAATGTGTTGTTTAATTTTTCTCCATAAATAAATGGGAAATAAATTCCTTTCGTGAATTTTGCAAACAATTTCAGAACTGAATTTAAGCACATCTACACAATAATCAAGAAAGGGCAAACGTAACTTTCTATCATTCAATCTTCGTTAAATTTGTATTATGTATCAGCTCAACAAATACAGACTTTAATAAATCCACAGACTTTCATTTAAAATGCAAGGTAAAGAATATTTTTTTATGTTCGCTTGACACTACATTCAAAAACAATACCTCTGTTCTATACTAAAAGTCATAGGGTGCTTTATCGTCTGCCGCAAAAATTTCGCGGTTTCGCCTCATCAGGTAATAACCCGATTTACTTGGGTTAATCCCTTTGTAATTGGAAAGTTTCATATCTGATTCGAACCTTGAAATTATTTCAAACTTCAATTATTTTTCCTCTTTAACAACCTTGCAGTGTATTAACTCTTTTTTTTTTCGTATCCATGTGTAGGTATAAAACATTTTTAAGAAATTTTGAAATTGCAGGAATGTGTTGTTTAATTTTTCTCCATAAATAAATGGGAAATAAATTCCTTTCGTGAATTTTGCAAACAATTTCAGAACTGAATTTAAGCACATCTACACAATAATCAAGAAAGGGCAAACGTAACTTTCTATCATTCAATCTTCGTTAAATTTGTATTATGTATCAGCTCAACAAATACAGACTTTAATAAATCCACAGACTTTCATTTAAAATGCAAGGTAAAGAATATTTTTTTATGTTCGCTTGACACTACATTCAAAAACAATACCTCTGTTCTATACTAAAAGTCATAGGGTGCTTTATCGTCTGCCGCAAAAATTTCGCGGTCTCGCCCCATTAGGTAATAACCCGATTTATTTTGGTTAATCCCTTTGGAAAGTTTTATATCTGATTCGGACCTTGAAACTATTCCAAACTTCAATTATACTTCCTTTCTAACAACAGTGTATTAATTCTTTTTTTTTTTCATATCCGTATGTAAGTATAAAAAATTTTTAAGAAATTTTGAGATTGCGAATGTGTTGTTTAAATTATTTAAATTATTCTGCATAAATAAATGGAAAATAAATTCTTTTCGTGAATTTTGTAAACAATTTCAGAACTGAATTTGAGCACATCTATACAATAATCGAAAAATGGTAAAAATAATATTTTATCAGTCAGTCTTCGTTATATTTGTATCAGCTCAACAAATACAGACTTTGATAAATCCTTAGACTTTCATTTAAAATGCAAAGTAAAGAATACTTTCTTTATGTTAGCTTGAAACTACATTAAAAAAAATACCTCTGTTCTATACTAAATGTCATAGGATGCTTTAGGGTCTGCATTAGAAATTTCAAGGTCTCGCTTCATCAGGTAATAACCCGATTTACTTTTTTTAATCCCTTTGTAATTGGAAAGTTTCATATCTGATTCGGACTTTGAAATTATTCCAAACTTCAATTATTTTTCCTCTCTAACAACCAGGGCCCGATTACACGATTTTGGGCCCAGGGCAGAGAATATGTTTTGGGCCCTTGTAGATTATTATTACATTTTATTAATGTATAGCTGAAAGATTTGCATAAAGCATCAAGCATTTTTTTATTTGACCATGGGTTGAAAAGATATTCAATTATGCAGGTCATATTCAAAACATTTCGCAAATGGAATCCACCAATCAGAAAGCTCAATTTTGCGATTGCGAACATCTTGAAGAAAAGTTCTCAAAATCTAGCCATCTGATTCGTAGATTTTATTTTAAAAATGACCTGCATTCTTGCCTTTAGTTTTTAAGTGCAAAACCATGACTGACAAATGTGTGGGTATTTATACTTGCGGGTACTCTGTGAAATAATGAAAAACTTACAAAATTTTAGCTCAAATAATTTGTATATAGAATAAAAACATGAAATTTTTAAGTCTACAAAATTTATTTGTTTCAAAACAACCTCTGGATCTAAAAATGTTTGGGCCCCTGAAATCAGTATGCCCTGGGCACGTGCCCCGCATGCCCTACCGATAATACGGCTCTGCTAACAACAGTGTATTAATTCTTTTTTTCATATCCGTATGTAAATATAAAAAAATTTTAAGAAATTTTCAAATTGCAGGAATGTGTTGTGTAAATTATTCTGCATAAATAAATGGGAAATAAATTCCTTTCGTGAATTTTGTAAGCAATTTCTGAACTGAATTTAAGCACATCTACACAATAATCCAAAAAGGGCAAAAATAACGTTCCATCAGTCAATCTTCGTTATATTTGTAGTATGTATCAGTTCAACAAATACAAACTTTGATAAATCCACAGACTTTCATTTAAAATGCAAAGTAAAGAATACTTTTTTATGTTCGCTTGACACTGCATTCAAAAACAATACCTCAGTTCTATACTAAATGTCACGGGAAAACTTTCCTCAGAAATTTCACGGTCTCGCTTTATCAGGTAATAACCTGATTTCCTTGGGTTAATTCCTTTGTAATTGAAAAGTTTCATATCAAAAAGAAATGTTAAAAAATTTAGAAATTTTGAAGTTGTAGAAAAATGTTTAAATTATTCTGCATAAATAAATGAAAAACAAATTCTTTTCGTAAAATTTGAAAACAAATTCAGAAATCATTTTAGGCAC